>JAVIAB010000145.1:47985407-48345407 GCA_032433765.1 Megaustenia siamemsis | reverse complement strand
AGTCTAAGTCTAGTCTAGTCAAAGTCTAAGTCTTAGTCTAGTCTTAGTCTAGTCTTAGTCTAGTCTTAGTCTAGTTTTAATCTAGTCTTAGTCTAGTCTTAGTCTTAGTTTAGTCTAGTCTATTCTAGGTCTATTCTAAGTCTAGTCTTAGTCTAGTCATAGTCTAAGTCTAAGTCTAGTCTAGTCTAGTCTAGTCTAGTCTAGTCTTGTCTAGTTTTAGTCTAGTTTTAGTCTAGTCGAGTCTTAGTCTAGTCTTAGTCTAGCCTGGGTCTAGTCTAGTCTTAGTCTAGTCTAGTCTTAGTTTAGTCTTAGTCTAGTCTTAGTCTAATCTTAGTCTAGTCTTAGTCTAGTCTTAGTCTAGTCTTAGTCTAGTCTAGTCTTAGTCTTAGTCTAGTCTTAGTCTTAGTCTAGTCTTAGTCTAGTCTTAGTCTAGTCTAGTCTAGTCTAGTCTAGTCTAGTCTAGTCTAGTCTAGTCTTAGTCTTAGTCTAGTCTAGTCTAGTCTTAGTCTAAGTCTAGTCTAGTCTTAGTCTAGTCTTAGTTTAGTTTAGTCTAGTCTTAGTCTAGTCTTAGTCTAGTCTTAGTCTAGTCTAGTCTAGTCTTAGTCTAGTCTAGTCTAGTCTTAGTCTAGTCTAGTCTATTCTTAGTTTAGTATAGTCTTAGTCTAGTCTAGTCTAGTAGTCTAGTCTTAGTCTAGTCTTAGTCTAGTCTAGTCTTAGTCTTAGTCTAGTCTTAGTCTTAGTCTAGTCTAGTCTTAGTCTAGTCTAGTCTTAGTCTAGTCTAGTTTTAGTCTAATATTAGTCTTAGTCTAGTCTAGTCTAGTCTAGTCTAGGTTTAGTCCAGTCCAGTCCAGTGCAGTGCAGTGCAGCCCAGCCCAGCCCAGTCCAGTCCAGTCCAGTCCAGTCCAGTCCAGTCCAGTCCAGTCCAGTCCAGTCCAGTCCAGTCCAGTCCAGTCCAGTCCAGTCCAGCCCAGTCCAGTCCAGTCCAGCCCAGCCCAGCCAGCCCAGCCCAGCCCAGCCCAGCCCAGCCCAGCCCAGCCCAGCCCAGCCCAGCCCAGTCCAGCCCTGCCCAGCCCAGCCCAGCTCAGCCCAGTCCAGCCCAGCCCAGCCAGTCCAGCCCAGCCCAGCCCAGTCCAGTCCAGTCCAGTCCAGTCCAGCCCAGCCCAGCCCAGCCCAGCCCAGTCCAGTCCAGTCCAGCCCAGCCCAGTCCAGTCCAGCCCAGCCCAGTCCAGTCCAGTCCAGTCCCAGCCCAGCCCAGTCCAGCCCAGCCCAGCCCAGTCCAGCCCAGCCCAGCCCAGCCCAGCCCAGCCCAGCCCAGTCCAGTCCAGCCCAGCCCAGTCCAGTCCAGTCCAGTCCAGTCCAGTCCAGTCTGTTTTCTTGTCTAATGTCCATGTTTCTGCACCATATAGGAATATTGAGAAGACATAACATTTTGCTATTCTTAGTTTTAGCCCTGGTGTTATTTGTTTTGATGTTAGTATGTTCTTCATGGCATTAACATTACTTTTTGCCATTCCTATTCTTTTGTTTATTTCAGTTGTACATTTTCCATCACTGGTTATAGTATGTCCAAGGTAGTTATAGTTCTGAACTGTCTCCAGGTCTATTCCTTCAATTTTGATATCCATTTGTGGGTTTTGAGTATTTCCTTTGTTTAAGATCATAGTTTGTCTTGTTGATATTCATATCTAGTCCATATTTTTTTGCTTGTCATGTTTATTTCATTAAGTAATTGTTGTAGATCTTTAGGATTTTCTGCTAGTAGTACAGTATCGTCAGCATATCTTAGGTTATTGATTATCTTTCCATTAATTTGTAGGCCTGGCATCTCTATGATGTTTTTAAAGATTTCCTCAGTGTAACTGTTTTACACAGCGTAAACTGGGATAATATTTATGTTGCAAATTATAGGGTGAAAGGTCAGCTTAAAGGTTCTGTCTCACGTACTGACCTCATGCTTCAAACTCCCGCCATTTCTGGTGTGTTAGTCTTTCCTTGATGTTTTATTTAAAATCTCTGGCAGGAAATAGGTTTTGATTATCGCCCTTGCAGATAAAGAGCATCCAATGCACCACGAGAGGAAAAGACGTCAGGCTAAAAATAGGCAAATCATGGGCGGGCCGAGTAGAAGATGTAATCAAACAGGTCTGTGGGCTTACCAATATCAACTCTGGCCAGGAGTGGATACCAGTGCGTACGTCATTCAGGGGGACATTCTCGTGTATTATCACACTCAAAAAGAAATTTAGAGAGCAAAAGACAGTCGTGTTCAACGGTCTCATCTGGGATAACACCGATGAGGAAGGTGCAGTCATCTATACGGACGGATCTGTAAGACGACACCAAAGAAGTGCATGTGCATTTACAGCACGCTCGGCAGGCAGAATAGTCAAGGAAGACAGTGGTGCATACGTCATGACCACGAGTAGTATGACGATGGAGGTGATGGCAGTGATCAGGGCATTCAACTGGTTAGAGTCACAAGACTACACCCACGCCTGCATACTAAGTGATTCGATGAGCATGATTTAAAACAAGTGGAGGCGGGCTCTGTGCATAGACAATTGGTAGAATTATTGCATAAAGTCGATGTGATACAAGTCTGACATAGACAATTGTCAAGACTACGTGCATACCATGAGCACACGGGATTACAGAAGGATACATAGTCACCATTGTCTACGTCCCAGACATGCGGGAGTACGGGGAAATGAAAGAGCGGACAGGTTGACTAGCTGCACTGTCGTTGAGGACAGGCAACCGATGGATCGGGCGTTAGTCATCAATGCCCTCCGAGATGTGGGAAGGACACAGGACTTCGACAACCATGAGTCCACGTCACTCCTTTGTATAAAGGAGATGGGAGTTCAGATGGGCACAGCCATAAACGAGAAACTCAGTGGGTGTATAAGAAGACTTATCAACCAACACAGAACTGGAGTCGTCAGTCGCTGGACACTGCGGGACTTGCTGAAGAGGCGATCTGAGCACCTATGGACATGTTCGGAGTGCAATGATAAAGACCCACAAATAACTTAAAAACCTATCACACTCTTGGCCGCCATTAAAGCTGTCATAGACTCAAATAGGGTCAAGGCAAAGAAATGCACAATTAATTGTGATCCGGCAGTGAAGCTAATTGTGAGCAGAAATGAAACAAAAATTAGACATAGAAGAAAAACTGAAAAAGAAAAAAACGGTATAGTTAAAGCTTCACGTAACAAATGAAAAACGCAAACCAGAGCGACGTTTTGGCTCAATAGGCCTTCAGCAGGAACAAACATACATCACACAAGCAATCATTTATTTAAAATACAAGATAATAACAAATAAAATAAAAATAATAAACAGTTTTAAAAATATGTATTTAAAATATGAATAATTTTTTTTGTAATCTTGAGATTATTATTATCATTATTATTATTATTATTTTTAAATATTTTAAAACCTGTTTGTATGTATGTTGTATTTTTGCCCCTGCTGACGGTATATTGAGTCGAAACGTCGTTCTGGTTTGTATTGTCCACTTATTACGAGATGCTTCAACCATACCGTATTTTCCCCTATATCTATGTTTTATTTTCATTTACTACAAGTTTATATCCAAATGTAATTAATTATGAAAATGACACCTGATATGAATTTATAAATATGTGAGAACATTTTTTTCCCCTACAAATTATTTGAAATCTGAACTAATGAGACACTCCTCATCGCTCGCCGCACCCCTGCTCTGCTCCAGACTAATTTCTTTTCTTTCTTCATTTCCTGACTTCATTTTAAAAATTCACTGCACGTGTTTAAGCGCGTGCTCATTACCAGTAATCGAACTTCCTGTCACTTAATTGTGTCGTCACGAAAGTATAAATATCATGGAAATTCCAACATCCAGGTCACGTAAAGATATACATTTTTAGGACATTCAGAAATATAGTTGGCAACTAGTAGCATTTCCCAACTATCGCCATCTTATCACAATGTCCCAATTGTTAATATAATGCACTTTATGGAGGTAAATAAATATTTACTTGACCGGTCACCCCTCAGGGTTCCCCGTTTATTTTTAAATCTGACGTCACTATATATATATATATATATATATATATATATATATATATATATATATATGTACTTTAGTACGAACTCCATTAAAATCGATTGCGACTTTCAGATGGCAAACAAAGGCTACAAATTTATTTAGAAAATACAAATACAAGGACGTGATCAATAGTACAGGAAGGAAACATTACTGTTCGACTTTAATTTTTTATATATTTTTTTTTAGAAACGGAAGTGACGATATCCTAAGCCACGTAATGTGTACCCGCATAGACTCCCTTTCATTTGGAATCTTGCCTTGTCTGTTCACAGCCAGAAATGAGATGCAGAATGGCTCAGGCAAAAGCAGCTTTCCAGAAAATGAGGAAGATACTATGCAATCCATTTTTGACAATAGAAACCAAAAAAAAGAGTTCTTAAATGTTATGTAGAGCCAGTCTTAACATATGGATGTGAATCACGGACACACAAAAATACAACAGACAAGAAAACCAATGGAGTCTGTAGAAATGTGGTTTTACAGAAGAATGTTGAGAATACCATAGACAGCTAAGAAGAGTAATGAAAATGTTCTGAAAGAGGTCAAAGCAAAAAGAGAGCTAATTTCCAATATTAGGAAGAAACAATCAGGATTTTTTGGCCATGTAATGAGAAGGGAACAACTGGAATATATTGTAATAACTTGGAAAATTGAGGGACGAAGAGATAGAGGGAAGCAAAGAGAATAAATAACAGACAGCTTAAGAGAATGGCTTGGCAGAGGGTCAACAACAGAAATGATAAAGAACTGTCGAGATCGAAAGTTGTGGAGAGACATGATCACCTACGCCAGTAGGCCCGGTACTTGATGATGATGATAGCCAGAAAGGAATACCCCAATTTTTTTACGTTGTTATCTTTACAAGCATAGAATGACGTCAGCAGTCTCTCATAATTGAAGACGTCTTCTTTTCCTGTCTGTAAAACTATATGGAACAGGCAGTGAGTTGCAATACTGCGGTAAAGCTGGTAGCAAAGAACCAGTAGTGGGGTGAAACGTACTATACTAGATACTGCACTCACAATATGTTAAGCTAATTTTTCATTGTGTCAATGGGGCGGTAATTTTCGTCCCTTTAAGCTTCGATAGCTCAGTGGTTAGTGAACTACTGAGGACTAGATGTCGGGTTAGATCCTGATAGACAGCTTGCAGGTTCCTGTTAATTGTCGTATTATTCTCACCTCGCATCGAACTATGTCGATGCTTAGATGTCGAAGACTAAGGTGGCTGGGGCACGTCCAGCGAATGGGAGAAACACGCATCCCCAAGCAAATGCCATATGACGAACTAACACACGGAAAAAGACAAACCGGCAGACCTAAACTACGATATAGAGATATCTGTAAATCATCTCTGAATGACTTCTCCATCTGTGAAAATGACTGGGAACATCTGGCAAGTGATCGCACATCATGGAGAGCATGTATAAGGAACGGTATAACATCATTTGAGACTGTGCTAAGGCAAAACTTAGAATAGAAAAGACTCATGAAAAAGGATGGGAAACCCTGTGGATCAGTGGGCCTGACTTGTTCATTCTGTGGCAGTGTGTGTTTGTCAAACATTGGTAGAATTAGCCACGTGAGAAGCTGTTCGACAAAAACAAAACCTAAAAAAAATACACAACAGCCTCCACTAGACCGTCTGATAAGACGAAAAGGGTCATATATATATATATCGATCGAACAACGGTCCTTAAGCGTTCAGGTCTCTTACCCAGCAAGATCTGCAGTGTAAAACAATACATTGGTTCACAAAACCACTCCTGATCTCCTCATAGCTTTTTGGAATCTAGGTAATATCGCTCCCGACTACAAGTGCTGCAAGTTCACGAACAAAACTCTAACATTTCGTCTTCATTACGAGCGTACGATCGGTTAAGGGTTCTACGACTGTCCATCATGATGATGTTGAACACACAACAATGGATACGCCCACAACGCCTGATAGATTTCAAAGAATATAGCCAAAACGCACGAAACACCGTAGCAATGGCGCAGAATAGTAGAGTGAAACCTTTGATCGACTTGGCAAAATAATCCATAGGGACTGAGAGTCATTGAGTAGCTCAGGTACGATCAGCTTCAAAGAAATGAGGAAGATACTGTGCAATCCATTTTTTGACAATAGAAACAAGAAAAAGAGTTCTTAAATGTTATGTAGAGCCAGTCTCAACATATGGGTGTGAATCATGGACAATAGGTCAAAAGACATAATCACTGGAGGCTGTAAAATGTGGTTTTACAGAAGAATATTGAGAATACCATAGACAGCTAAGAATAGTAATGAAAACGTTCTGAAAGAGGTCAAAGTAAAACGAGAGGTAATTTTCAAAATTAGGAATTAACAGAATCATCATTTTTTGGCCATGTAATGAGAAAGGAACAGCTGGAATATATTTTGACAATTGAGAATATTGAGGGACGAAGATATAAAGGGAATCAAAGAGAAAACAAACCAGAAAGCTGAGAACGATTCGACAGAAAGTCAGCAGCAAAAATTCTAAATAACTGTCGAGATCGAAAGATGTGGAGAGACATGATCACCTACACCAGCGGGCATGGTACTTGATGTTGAAGATGGCACTTGATGATGATGAGTCATTGGCGCCGAACAAACCCAAAGACATTTATTGAACAACTCCAAATGTCGCAACGCAAACAGCATATCGATACCAAGAATGGGAAAATCGCATTCTCAAAACTGGACTTGTCAAAAATGAACCGCTTCAAGACGCAAGTACTCAGTAGCACCGGTGTGAATCTGTTAAGTGGAACATCTGACTTTTTCTTAAAGCAGAGAACTACTTTGGTTGTTCATCCAACTTCAAATGGGCATCCAATTTTCCTGACAAAAGAAAACGGCACGGACGTAATACTGACCACTTTACCCCAAAGATAACGTGTCGAAAGTCTCTCTCTCTCGCTCTCTCTCTCTCTCTCTCTCTCTATATATATATATATATATATATATATATATATATAAATAGAGAGAGAGAGAGAGCTTCCATGTTATATATATAGAGAGAGAGACAGAGAGAGAGAGAGTGCTTCCATGTTATATATATAGAGAAAGACATAGCTTCCATGTTATATATATGTATATATATATAGAGAAAGACATAGCTTCCATGTTATATATATGTATATATATATAGAGAAAGACATAGCTTCCATGTTATATATATGTATATATATAGAGAGAAAGACATAGCTTCCATGTTATATATATGTATATGTATATAGAGAAAGACATAGCTTCCATGTTATATATATGTATATATATATATAGAGAAAGACATAGCTTCCATGTTATATATATGTATATATATATAGAGAAAGACATAGCTTCCATGTTATATATATGTATATATATATAGAGAAAGACATAGCTTCCATGTTATATATGTGTATATATATATAGAGAAAGACATAGCTTCCATGTTATATATGTGTATATATATATAGAGAAAGACATAGCTTCCATGTTATATATGTGTATATATATATAGAGAAAGACATAGCTTCCATGTTATATATATGTATATATATATATTTTTAGGGTATATAATATGGAAGCTGTCACTTCTTATTAGCGCTTATCCGGCAAGAATGCGTTGTTCTCGCTAATTCACGACATAGCCGCGAGATTTGCGTCTTTCGGCCCGACACATCCGTCTTCGGCATAGATGGAAAGATTTGCTTTCCAATTTTTATCCCCGACAGCTGCAATTTTAAGTCGCTCTTTTCAACTTTAAACTACCGAGGGTTCTTTCACGTGCGCGAGTGCACACGGACCTTCTGTTTTTTCGCCGTTTTCCGAAAGGGCTAGACATCGGTTCTCACTACCCAGAGAGGGCTAGACATCAGATCTCACTACCCAGAGAGGGCTAGACATCGGTTCTCACTACCCAGAGAGGGCTATAAATCAGATCTCACTACCCAGAAAGGGCTATACATCATATCTCACTACCCAGAGAGGGCTATACATCATATCTCACTACCCAGAGAGGGCTATACATCATATCTCACTACCCAGAGAGGGCTAGGCATCAGATCTCACTACCTAGAGAGGGCTATACATCATATCTCACTACCCAGAGAGGGCTATACATCATATCTCACTACCCAGAGAGGGCTAGACATCAGATCTCACTACACAGAGAGGGCTATACATCATATCTCACTACCCAGAGAGGGCTATACATCATATCTCACTACCCAGAGAGGGCTATACATCATATCTCACTACCCAGAGAGGGCTATACATCATATCTCACTACCCAGATAGGGCTAGACATCGGATCTCACTACCCAGATAGGGCTAGACATCGGATCTCACTACCCAGATAGGGCTAGACATCGGATCTCACTACCCAGAGACTGAGTGAGGATAAAGCCACGAAGAAACCATAGTTCGATTTTTTTAAATTGCCACCGTCAGTGGTTGGAATCGAACCCCTGACCATTCTGTCCAGAACCCATCGTCTTACATCTACACCACCCAGTCCCTGACAAGGGAGCAAACACTTTACTCCTCAGACACCGCTTAACATGACACAGCAAGTTTTCTCCCTTTCTTATTTATCTCTAACGACAAGTCGCTATGCAGGAAATATCCGTTGAAACCCTCTCCTTTGAGTATTCTCTCTTTTGCTTTTAAAATACAAGATTGAGAGTGATTTATACCAACGCCAGATTTTGTCACAACTGCTGTCCAACAAGGAATACCACTAAAGGCAAAGCAGATGGCGTCGATTCAGCTTTTGGCTGCTTTTACTGGTTTCTGGCTAAGGGAGAGAAGAAGAAATGAATGTCTGAACGACAGTTATCTGTTCTTCGCGTGACGTAGATTGTTTGTATATTCCCAGTCCATTTCCGTTTTGATTGTCTTATGGCAAGTCAATTTATCATTGGCTGATTCCATTAACGGACTGCTTATTATGTTCGTTGTTTTATTTATTTGATGATGAATTTTGTAAATTGCAAGATGCACCAAAGCGTGTCAAATCATCGGGCAGCTATCACCACTATTGTTCAACAAGGAAATAACTAATAATTGTAGAGGCAAAACGGGCACTCTACAATACAATCTTCATCCCAACGTTGTGCTACCAATGCCAGACCTGGACCCTAGATGCAAGAACAATAAGAAAAATAACCTCTACTAAGATGAAATGTGTCAGACGAATGGCAGGAAACAGCCTGAGAGATAAGATCAGTAATGAATAACTGAGAAAAAAGAGAATAGCCCCCGCCATAGAATATATAAAGAAACAACAGGTAAAATAGTTTGGTCAGGTGACAAGGCAGAGTGATCAAAACACAACACGAGCCTTCAATAAACGTGGCGAGAACACCGGACCCATGGGTCGACCACGAAAAAGATGGATAGACGAAATGTTATAAGCACTAGGAAACATAACGGCAGCAGGGAGAACAGAAGAGCAAAAGACCGCAAATTATTTTTCCCCTTAGACGCTGAAAGGCAGATGAGGAAGGAAAGCAGAGGAAGAAGCATGACAAGAAACAGAACGGCTTGGAAAATGTTTGTTGAAGACCTATGCTCCACAGGGAGCTGAAAGTGTTTGTTGAAGACCTATGCTCCACAGGGAGCTGAAAGTGTTTGTTGAAGACCTATGCTCCACAAGGAGCTGAAAGTGTTTGTTGAAGACCTATGCTTCACATGGAGCTGAAATTGTTTGTTGAAGACCTATGCTCCACAGGGAGCTGAAAGTGTTTGTTGAAGACCTATGCTACACAGGGAGCTGGAAGTGTTTGTTGAAGACCTATGCTTCACAGGGAGCTGAACGTTTTTTTTTAAAGACATATGCTCCACATGGAGTTGAAAGTGTTTTTTGAAGACCTATGCTCCACAGGGAGCTGAAAGTGTTTTTTGAAGACCTATGCTACACAGGGAGCTGAAAGTGTTTGTTGAAGACCTATGCTCCACAGGGAGCTGAAAGTGTTTGTTGAAGACATATGCTCCACAGGGAGCTGAAAGTGTTTTTTGAAGACATATGCTCCACATGGAGCTGAAAGTGTTTTTTGAAGACATATGCTTCACAGGGAGCTGAAAGTGTTTGTTGAAGACATATGCTCCTCAGGGAGCTTATAAGTGTTTGTTGAAGATCTATGCTCCAAAGGGAGCTAAAAGTGTTTGTTGAAGACCTATGCTTCACAAGGAGCTGAAAGTGTTTGTTGAAGACCTATGCTCTACAGGGAAATGAAAGTGTTTGTTGAAGACATATGCTCCACAGGGAGTTGAAATTGTTTGTTGAAGACGTATGCTCCACAGAGAGCTGAGAGTGTTTGTTGAAGACCTATGCTCCACAGGGAAATGAAAGTGTTTGTTGAAGACCTATGCTCCACAGGGAGCTGAAAGTGTTTTTTGAAGACATATGCTCCACAGGGAGCTGAAAGTGTTTTTTGAAGACATATGCTTCACAGGGAGCTGAAAGTGTTTGTTGAAGACCTATGCTCCTCAGGGAGCTTATAAGTGTTTGTTGAAGATATATGCTCCAAAGGGAGCTAAAAGTGTTTGTTGAAGACCTATGCTTCACAGGGAGCTGAAAGTGTTTGTTGAAGACCTATGCTCCACAGGGAGTTGAAATTGTTTGTTGAAGACGTATGCTCCACAGAGAGCTGAGAGTGTTTGTTGAAGACCTATGCTCCACAGGGAAATGAAAGTGTTTGTTGAAGACCTATGCTCCACAGGGAGCTGAAAGTGTTTGTTGAAGATATATGCTCCACAGGGAGCTGAAAGTGTTTTTTGAAGACATATGCTCCACAGGGAGCTGAAAGTGTTTGTTGAAGACATATGCTCCTCAGGGAGCTTATAAGTGTTTTTTAAGGCCTATGCTCCACAGGGAGCTAAAAGTGTTTGTTGAAGACCTATGCTTCACAGGGAGCTGAAAGTGTTTTTGAAGACCTATGCTCCACAGGGAGCTGAAAGTGTTTGTTGAAGCCATATGCTCCACAGGGAGTTGAAATTGTTTGTTGAAGACGTATGCTCCACAGAGAGCTGAAAGTGTGTGTTGAAGACGTATGCTCCACAGGGAGATGAAAGTGCTTGTTAAAAACCTATGCTCCACAAGGTGTTGAAAGTGCTTGTTAAAGACATATGCTCCACAAGGTGTTGAAAGTGCTTGTTAAAGACCAATGATCCACAAGGAATTTAAAGTATTTGTTAAAGACCTATGCTCCACAGTGGTTTGAAAGTGCTTGTTAAAGACCTATGCTCCACAAGGAATTTAAAGTATTTGTTAATGACCTATGCTCCACAGGGAGTTGAACGTGTTTGTTAAAGACCTATGCTCTACAAGAAATTTAAAGTATTTGTTAATGACCTATGTTCCACAGGGAGTTGAATGTGTTTGTTAAAGACCTATGGTCCACAAGGAATTTAAAGTATTTGTTAAAGACCTATGCTCCACGGGGTGTTGAACGTGCTTGTTAAAGACCTATGCTCCACATGAAGTTTAAAGTATTTGTTAAAGACCTATGCTCCACAGGGAGCTGAAAGGATGAAGAAAATTGACCCGCTATACATTAAACAGAACCATAGAACGGCAAGCTATGAAACAAGTAACACAGTTGAAATATCTGTGAACAACATTATCTGAAGATGGTATGATATGAAAATAGACATCCTGTGCAACAAAGCAAAACAAATATTGTGACAGCTATCCCCTATACTTCAACACAAAAAAGTACCTGTTACCACCAAGAAACATCTTGCACAGAGTAGATTCTTTCCAACATTGTGCTACCGATGTCAAACATGGACACTTGAGACTAAGCATACAAGAAAACTTGTCACCACAGAAATTAGATGTTTGAGAAAAGCGTTTGGAATGACCAAAATAGACAGAATCATAAAATATATGTTAAAAGAAGTAAAAGTAAAGAGCCCACGTCACGCCATGTGGCATATAGGGAATATGGTGTTGGTGACCATCAATTTTACAGACCTTCGGCACATGATTTTGGGGTAATGTGGTCGGTATTAAGCCCGTGCCGCTTTACTTTCCCAGAAAAAAAAATCCGGTACCTATTTAAGGCTGGGTGAACACGGAAGCCGTCGGTTGGGATCGAACCCTACCTCTTGTAATCATAAAATATATTTGAAGAGAAAGATTGAGCATTGAGCCAATCCTAAGCTACATACAGAAACAACTAAAAAACTGGTTTGCCCATCTAGAAAGAATGCCATGTGATTCCTTGCCATATAAAGCATGTATTAAAAGAGGAGAAAGCAGAAAAGCAAGAGAAAGTCCCACAATAATATTAATAAACGGCACAAAAGAAACGCTACAGCAATATCAAGTGACAATAATTCAGGCCACCAAAAGAGCGAAAACCAGAACTTTGCATCTCCCTCGACATCTGTACGGGTATAACAAGAAGTGAAGGAAGAAAGAAAGAAATAAAGAAAGATAGAAAGAAAGAAAGAAAGAAAGAAAGAAAGAAAGAAAAAGCTCACTACTACAATAAACGGTAATTAAAGAAACCGGAGAAATTATATATATATATGATGGATTATTAGAAACACTAGGAAACATAACAGCAGGAGAGGCCAACAGAAGAGTAAAAGATGGATTGATGGACTATTAGAAACACTAGGAAACATAACAGCAGGAGAGGCCAACAGAAGAGTAAAAGATGGATTGATGGACTATTAGAAACACTAGGAAACATAACAGCAGGAGAGGCCAACAGAAGAGTAAAAGATGGATTGATGGACTATTAGAAACACTAGGAAATGTAACAGCAGGAGAGGCCATCAGAAGAGTAAAAGATGTATTGATGGACTATTAGAAACACTAGGAAATGTAACAGCAGGAGAGGCCAACAGAAGAGCAAAAGATGGATTGATGGACTATTAGAAACACTAGGAAATGTAACAGCAGGAGAGGCCAACAGAAGAGTAAAAGATGGATTGATGGATTATTAGAAACACTAGGAAACATAACAGCAGGAGAGGCCAACAGAAGAGTAAAAGATGGATCGATGGACTATTAGAAACACTAGGAAACATAACAGCAGGAGAGGCCAACAGAAGAGCAAAAGATGGATTGATGGACTATTAGAAATACTAGGAAACATAACAGCATAAGATGGTCAACAGAAGAGTAAAAGATGGATTGATAGACTATTAGAAACACTAGGAAATGTAACAGCAGTAGAGGCCAACAGAAGAGCAAAAGATGGATTGATGGAATATTAGAAACACTAGGAAACATAACAGCAGGGGAGACCAACAGAAGAGCAAAAGATGGATTGATGGAATATTAGAAACATTAGGAAACATAACAGCAGGAGAGGCCAACAGAAGAGCAAAAGACGGATTGGTGGAATATTAGAAACATTAGGAAACATAACAGCAGGAGAGGCCAACAGAAGAGCAAAAGATGGATTGGTGGAACATTAGAAACACTAGGAAACATAGCAGCAGGAGAGGTCAACATAAGAGGAAAAGATGGATTGGTGGAATATTAGAAACACTAGGAAACATAGCAGCAGGAGAGGTCAACAGAAGAGGAAAAGATGGATTGATGGAATATTAGAAACACTAGGAAATGTAACAGCAGGAGAGGCCAACAGAAGAGCAAAAGATGGATTGATGGAATATTAGAAACACTAGGAAACAGCAGCAGGAGAGGCCAACAGAAGAGTAAAAGATGGATTGGTGGAATATTAGAAACACTAGGAAATGTAACAGCAGGAGAGGTCAACAGAAGAGGAAAAGACCACAAATTATATCTCCCCATAAATCTGAAATACGTTTTTCCCCTCTGCTGTTCACTTAAATTCCGTAGGGGCGATAACTCCTAGCTTTTTTCTGAGTTTGTTGTTTCTGATCTTATCTCTCAGCTATCTTCTGTCATCAGTTTGAGATATTTTATTTCCGAGCTGGTTATTTTTCTTGGACTTCCTGAATCCATTGTCCAGATCTGGCACAGCGATGGGATGAAGATTGTGTTGTAGAGTGCCCTTTTTGCCTCCAGATCTATTTTCTTGCTTGGCAGCAGGCTTGATGTATTGTGCTGTTTTTGAGACGCCAATTCTTTGATATTTGGGAACTTTGTCAACCTGAGACGGAAGATGTACAAGGGAGTTGAGATGCAGAATGGCTCAGGCAAAAGCAGCTTTAAAAAAATTTAGGAAGATACTATGCAATCCATTTTTGACAATAGAAACAAGAAAAAGAGTTCTTAAATGTTATGTAGAGCCAGTCTTAACATATGGACGTGAATCATGGACAATAGAACAATAGACAAGAAAATCACTGGAGTCTGTAGAAATGTGGTTTTACAGAAGAATGTTGAGAATACCATGGACAGCTAAGAAGAGTAATGAAATGTTCTGAAAGAGGTCAAAGCAAAAAGAGAGCTAACTTCCAATATTAGGAAGAAGCAATCATCATTTTTTACCATGTAATGAGAAGAGAACAGCTGGGACATATTGTAACAACTGGTAAAATTGAGGGACAAAGAGACAGAGGGAAGCAAAGAGAAAAAATACCAGACTTATATATTAGAGTATTAGGTAGTCTAGAGGTACGGCGTCGGTCTTTATATATTAGAGTGTTAGGTAGTCTAGAGGTAAAACATCGGTCTTATATATTAGAGTGTTAGGTAGTCTAGAGGTACAACGTCGGTCTTATACATTAGAGTATTAGGTAGTCTAGAGATACAACGTCGGTCTTATATATTAGAGTATTAGGTAGTCTAGAGGTACGGCGTCGGTCTTATATATTAGAGTGTTAGGTAGTCTAGAGGTACAACGTCGGTCTTATATATTAGAGTATTAGGTAGTCTAGAGGTACGGCGTCGGTCTTATATATTAGAGTGTTAGGTAGTCTAGAGGTACGGCGTCGGTCTTATATATTAGAGTGTTAGGTAGTCTAGAGGTACAACGTCGGTCTTATATATTAGAGTGTTAGGTAGTCTAGAGGTACAACGTCGGTCTTATATATTAGAGTGTTAGGTAGTCTAGAGGTACGGCGTCGGTCTTATATATTAGAATGTTAGGTAGTCTAGAGGTATAACGTCGGTCTTATATATTAGAGTGTTAGGTAGTCTAGAGGTACAACGTCGGTCTTATATATTAGAGTGTTAGGTAGTCTAGAGGTACAACGTCGGTCTTATATATTAGAGTGTTAGGTAGTCTAGAGGTACAACGTCAGTCTTATATATTAGAGTGTTAGGTAGTCTAGAGGTACGGCGTCGGTCTTATATATTAGAGTGTTAGGTAGTCTAGAGGTACAACGTCGGTCTTATATATTAGAGTGTTAGGTAGTCTAGAGGTACAACGTCGGTCTTATATATTAGAGTGTTAGGTAGTCTAGAGGTACAACGTCGGTCTTATATATTAGAGTGTTAGGTAGTCTAGAGGTACGGCGTCGGTCTTATATATTAGAGTGTTAGGTAGTCTAGAGGTGCAACGTCGGTCTTATATATTAGAGTGTTAGGTAGTCTAGAGGTACAACGTCGGTCTTATATATTAGAGTGTTAGGTAGTCTAGAGGTACAACGTCGGTCTTATATATTAGAGTGTTAGGTAGTCTAGAGGTACGGCGTCGGTCTTATATATTAGAGTGTTAGGTAGTCTAGAGGTACAACGTCGGTCTTATATATTAGAGTGTTAGGTAGTCTAGAGGTACAACATCGGTCTTATATATTAGAGTGTTAGGTAGTCTAGAGGTACGGCGTCGGTCTTATATATTAGAGTGTTAGGTAGTCTAGAGGTACGGCGTCGGTCTTATATATTAGAGTGTTAGGTAGTCTAGAGGTACAACGTCAGCCTGATGACAGGAAGGATCCGGGTTAAAAGCTCGCCAGAAGCGGTAGTGATTTGTCAAACAGAAAGAAAATTAATCCATGGTTTCTTTATGACGTCCCTCTCCCCTTAATCTTCTGGGTAGCGAGATTCGATGTCTAGCTCTCTCGGATAACAGCAATAAACAAGATATCCCGTGTGCAATCGCGCACGTTAAAGAACCATTGACAACGAAAAGAGTGGGCTATAAATATGACCGCTGCACGGGCAAAACTGTCACCTTTAACCTACCAACATCGTGGATCTCAGGCCGTGCCACGGAGTTCGTGCACGTGGGTCAGGATTCTCCAGGAATTTTCTCGAGTGAGATATCGGAGTACCTATGGATTCGTCCGGTGTGCAGTGATGATGATCCTAAAAAGAAACAAAACTGTTATTTAGTCCCTTTTCCGACTTCCTGTTCCGTCGAGAGTCCCCTAGGGTAGTTTCTCTGACTTCCTGTTCCGTCGAGAGTCCCCTAGGGTAGTTTCTCTGACTTCCTGTTCCGCCGATAGTCCCCTAGGATAGTTTCTCTGACTTCCTGTTCCGCCGATAGTCCCCTAGGGTAGTTTCTCCGACTTCCTGTTCCGCCGAGAGTCCCCTAGGGTAGTTTCTCTGACTTCCGTCGAGAGTCCCCTAGGGTAGTTTCTCTGACTTCCGTCGAGAGTCCCCTAGGTAGTTTCTCTGACTTCCTGTTCCGCCGATAGTCCCCTAGGGTAGTTTCTCTGACTTCCGTCGAGAGTCCCCTAGGGTAGTTTCTCTGACTTCCTGTTCCGTCGAGAGTCCCCTAGGGTAGTTTCTCTGACTTCCGCCGATAGTCCCCTAGGGTAGTTTCTCTGACTTCCGCCGATAGTCCCCTAGGGTAGTTTCTCTGACTTCCTGTTCCGCCGATAGTCCCCTAGGGTAGTTTCTCTGACTTCCTGTTCCGCCGATAGTCCCCTAGGGTAGTTTCTCTGACTTCCTGTTCCGCCGATAGTCCCCTAGGGTAGTTTCTCTGACTTCCTGTTCCGCCGATAGTCCCCTAGGGTAGTTTCTCTGACTTCCTGTTCCGCCGGTAGCCCCCGACATACCCCAACTGTTGTATATGGTAGATGTACCTAGGGTAGTTTCTCCGACTTCCCAAGCAATTTGTGTGAACAAGTCACGTGCTTTAGGTTATTTTCCATTTATTTTCTACCAGTTATTCAAAATTGTAATAAAATTGCGAAATACGGTCGTGCCGAATTGTAACTTAAACCCCTATGTAAGGAGTGTGTGCTCTTTGAAGACATCTCTTTCGAAGACATTCATAAAGTTTGTTATCTTTACTTTCTCATTTGCTGAACTCTTTCAGAGACAGCGTACCTAGGGATGAGCAAGGGGTGGGGGCATCGGTCCTCTGGTGCAGCATCTAGGGACACCAAACTGTCAATTATTGCCTTCATTATTTTCATCATCATCATGTGCCGTACCGGTTGGCGTTGGCGATCATGTCCTTCCACAATCTTCTATCCACAGTGCATCGTATCAGTTCTGTTGTTGACTGTTTTCCATGCCATGACACCAAGCTATCCAGTATTTTCTCTCTTTGTCGTCCGCGATCTCTCTCTCCTTTTATTTTGCCAGTTGTAACCAAGTATTCCAACTCATTATTTTACTTGTTAAAAATCCTCATGATACTATAAAATGATGCAACGAAATGCAGGGTTTCATCTTCTAAAACTCAACAATTTTCCTGGAAAAAAGGGGGGACCCCCTTATGGCTCACACCTTGTCACGAGAAGACCAGCAGGTGGCGCTAAAAAAAAATGACTGTTCCGTGCGCTGAAATCCATAGCTACGCCTCTGTTCATCGACAGAAATGTAAGACAAAAAAAAAGTCATTATTAAGTAAAAACAAATGAAAAAAAGTACAATTATCAATTTAAAATTACCAATTAACTTTAAATATCTGCCAGAACATCCTACTCGTTATAGAATTGATTCGTTCTTTAAGTAGAAAAAGCGTTGGACATAAATTGTACTGGCGAGACAGAAATGTTTTCTGTGTGAGTTTAATGTGTTTAAACTATGTACACCACTAACCAACAAAATAGCCACAGGTGGGTGTTGTCAAGTTTGTACCAGAATACTTGAAAAAAAAAAAAAAAAAAAAAAAAAAAAAAAAAAACAATGTCCCTGTCTGGCACTGATAGACATGTGTAGCTCATCATCATCATGTGTCATGCCGGTTGGTGTAGGCGATCATATCCTTCCACAATCTTCTATCTATAGTGCATCGTATCAGTTCTGTTGTTGACTGTTATCCATGCCATAACACCGAGCTATCGAGTATTTTCTCTCTTTCCCGTCCGTGATCTCTCTTTCCCTTCATTTTGCCAGCTGTAACCAAGTATTCCAACTTTCCTCTTCTCATGATGTGCCCGAAAAACGCTGATTGTTTTTTTCTGATGTTTTTTAGGAGCTCCCTTTTTGTTTTGGCCTCTTTGAGAATTTCCTCATTGGTCTTTTTAGCAGTCCAGGGAAGTTTCAACATTCTTCTGAGAAATCCCATCTCTGTGGCTTCCAATCGTCTGTGTAGCTACTGTTGCTGTTTGTTGTTGTTTGTTGTTGTTTGTTGTTGTTTGTTGTTGTTTGTTGTTGTTTGTTGTTGTTTGTTGTTGTTGTTTGTTGTTTCCCTTCACCAATTGTATACCTCCAGCGAAGTCCTGAGGGACTGAATGTTACATGAACATCACTTTTTCCCCAAATTTTTCGCACCGGCAGTCGTGTACACAGGTGTCCCCCGTCATAAAAAAAAAAAAAAAAAAAAACTATCTTTACGACACATAGTACCATTGCTGGTCTATATCGGGGAGCAACGGTATAACCAGAGGGATAAAGGCCGCTTGATCAAGCAGTCGCCACGACGTGTGCGATTCAGGATTCTTATTTCACCCCCGGTTGTCAAAATCCTTTCTCTCTACCGCGGCTTCGAACATCGTACGTCGGCTTTTCACCCAGCGCCATGCAGGCAGACATTCACCGACTTCACAGGTACTTCTAAAATTTATACTGTCCAGAGTTGTAATGATTTTGGGTAGATTTTTTCCCCTATTAATTTTGCCATGGCAGCGGCCATTTCTGGTCTACTCTTTCCGATTTCAAACTGCCAAGGGTTTTTTAACGTGCGTAGAATGCACACGGGGCCTCATGTATGTCGTCTTTATCCAAGAGGCCTAGACATCGGATCTCACTTCCTAGAGGCCTAGACATAGGATCTCACTTCCTAGAGGCCTAGACATCGGATCTCACTTCCTAGAGGCCTAGACATCGGATCTCACTACCTAGAGGCCTAGACATCGGATCTCACTTCCTAGAGGCCTAGACATCGGATCTCACTACCTAGAGGCCTAGACATCGGATCTCACTTCCTAGAGGCCTAGACATCGGATCTCACTTCCTAGAGGCCTAGACATCGAATCTCACTACCTAGAGGCCTAGACATCGGATCTCACTACCTAGAGGCCTAAACATCGGATCTCACTACCTAGAGGCCTAGACATCGGATCTCACTACCTAGAGGCCTAGACATCGGATCTCACGACCTAGAGGTCTAGACATCGGATCTCACTACCTAGAGGCCTTGACATCGGATCTCACGACCTAGAGGTCTAGACATCGGATCTCACTACCTAGAGGCCTAGACATCGGATCTCACTACCTAGAGGTCTAGACATCGGATCTCACTACGTAGAGCCCTCACTACATAGAGGCCTAGACATCGGATCTCACTACCTAGAGGCCTAGACATCGGATCTCACTACCTAGAGGCCTAGACATCGGATCTCACTATCTAGAGGTCTAGACATCGGATCTCACTACCTAGAGGTCTAGACATCGGATCTCACTACGTAGAGCCCTCACTACCTAGAGGCCTAGACATCGGATCTCACTACCTAGAGGCCTAGACATCGGATCTCAGTAACTAGAGGTCTAGATATCGGATCTCACTACCTAGAGGCCTAGACATCGGATCTCACTACCTAGAGGCCTAGACATGGGATCTGACTACCTAGAGGTCTAGATATCGGATCTCACTACCTAGAGGCCTAGACATCGGATCTCAGTAACTAGAGGCCTAGGCATCGGATCTCACTACCTAGAGGTCTAGACATCGGGTCTCACTACCTAGAGGCCTACACATCGGATCTCACTACCTAGAGCCCTCACTGCCTAGAAGCCTAGACATCGGATCTCACTACCTAGAGGCCTAGACATCGGATCTGACTACCTAGAGGTCTAGATATCGGATCTCACTACCTAGAAGCCTAGACATAGGATCTGACTACCTAGAGGTCTAGACATCGGATCTGACTACCTAGAGGTCTAGACATCGGACCTCACTACCTAGAGGCCTAGACATCGGATCTCAGTAACTAGAGGTCTAGACATCGGATCTCGCTACTTAGAGGCCTAGACATCGGATCTCGCTACTTAGAGGTCTAGACATCGGATCTCGCTACTTAGAGGTCTAGACATCGGACCTCACTACCTAGAGGCCTAGACATCGGATCTCAGTAACTAGAGGTCTAGACATCGGATCTCGCTACTTAGAGGCCTAGACATCGGATCTCGCTACTTAGAGGCCTAGACATCGGATCTCGCTACTTAGAGGCCTAGACATCGGATCTCACTACTTAGAGGCCTAGACATCGGATCTCACTACTTAGAGGCCTAGACATCGGATCTCACTACTTAGAGGCCTAGACATCGGATCTCACTACTTAGAGGCCTAGACATCGGATCTCACTACTTAGAGGCCTAGACATCGGATCTCACTAAATAGAGGCCTAGACATCGGATCTCACTAAATAGAGGCCTAGACATCGGATCTCACTAATAGAGGCCTAGACATCGGATCTCACTAAATAGAGGCCTAGACATCGGATCTCGCTACTTAGAGGCCTAGACATCGGATCTCACTAAATAGAGGCCTAGACATCGGATCTCACTACCTAGAAGCCTAGACATCGGATCTCACTACCTAGAGGCCTAGACATCGGATCTCACTACCTAGAGGCCTAGACATCGGATCTCACTACCTAGAGGCCTAGACATCGGATCTCACTACCTAGAGGCCTAGACATCGGATCTCGCTACTTAGAGGCCTAGACATCGGATCTCGCTACTTAGAGGCCTAGACATCGGATCTCACTACCTAGAGGCCTAGACATCGGATCTCACTACTTAGAGGCCTAGACATCGGATCTCACTACCTAGAGGCCTAGACATCGGATCTCGCTACTTAGAGGCCTAGACATCGGATCTCGCTACTTAGAGGCCTAGACATCGGATCTCACTACTTAGAGGCCTAGACATCGGATCTCACTACTTAGAGGCCTAGACATCGGATCTCACTACCTAGAGGCCTAGACATCGGATCTCACTACCTAGAGGCCTAGACATCGGACCTCACTACCTAGATGCCTAGACATCGGATCTCACTACCTAGAGACGAAGGCAGGAGGGTACAGCCAGAAATCACGGATTCGATTTTAATTTTGTATGCCACTATCTGATGAGAGAGGAAAGTGCAGCAGGAATCGGCTCCCTCAATGAGATAGAACTGCTTGCATAAGAACAGAGACAAATGGCGAGATTTGATAAAATATTTAAAAAGAAATGAAAACTGCTAGAAGAAAAATTTAGATAAGAGAAGGAGTATCTTGGTCTACGCCCTTTGGGCCGGCTACGGCTCGAAAGGTCAATAGATAGATAGATAGATAGACAGACAGATAGATAGATAGATAGATAGATAGATAGATAGATAGATAGATAGATAGATAGATAGATAGATAGATAGATAGATAGATAGATAGATAGATAGATAGATAGATAGATAGATAGATAGATAGATAGATAGATAGATAGAGAGATATATAGATAGATAGATAGATAGATAGATAGATAGATAGATAGATAGATAGATAGATAGATAGATAGATAGATAGATAGATAGATAGATAGATAGATAGATAGATAGATAGATAGATAGATAGATAGATAGATAGATAGATAGATAGATAGATAGATAGATAGATAGATAGATAGATAGATAGATAGATAGATAGATAGATAGATAGATAGATGGTCGAAGTGAAACCCGGGACCTTGTTTACGTTTTATCTTTAGACCACCCAGCGCCCCCACCCCACCCCCTGTTACTTCTGACCTTTCCAAATGGTGTTGAAATATAATCTACGTGTTCTGGTATTATTTATGTCCACTTTAAAGTAAGAAAAAGGTAATTAACATCAAGGCCTGCTGGCGTAGGTGATCATTTCTGGGGGCCTCGTTAGCCTAGTTAGGAAAAACACCCGACTGGACTACCGACGTTCGGACAACCCGTTCGTGGTTGGAAAAAAAAATACCCCACGGTCGACCCAGCCGTAAATGGGTACCAGGGTATTACCCTGGGAAGGTGAAGAATGTCCTTTGCATCTTCGCTTCGCATCTGAGTTATCATTTCTGTTGATGACCTTCTGCCAAGCCATTCTCTTAAGCTGTCTGGTATTTTTTTCTCTTTGCTTCCCTCTATCTCTTCGTCCCTCAATTTCCCCAGTTGTTACAATATATTCCAGTTGTTCTCTTCTCACTACATGGCCAAAAAATGATGACTGTTTCTTCCTAATATTGGAAATTAACTCCTTTTGCTTTGGCCTCTTTCAGAACGTTTTCATTACTCTTCTTAGCTGTCCATGGTATTCTCAACATTGTTCTGCAAAGGTGAAGGTAAAGTACGAGATTTGAATCGGCGTCTTAAGCCCGCGAGTTTCCACCCATATGCGCTCAGCCGCCTATCAGAAGTGTTCGGAGACTTCTGGATAGTGTAACTTCAAGCATCGAAACTCACGATGCATTCCTCACCTTCCCAAAGTACTACTACCCTGGTACCCATTTCTACCAGCGGCTGGGTCGACCACGGAAGTATTTTTTTCCAACCACAAGTACACACTCCCACTGCCTCTAGTGGGAATCGAATAGGAGTTGTCCGAACGTTGGTAGCCCAGTCGAGTGGTTTCTTAAGCAGGCTACCGAGGACCCAAGCCCACTTTCTTTTACAATATTGGTATATGGAAGAAATTCGAATCTCAATGTTCGATTGACCCATTCTTACAACAGAATGAGAACCGTTCTTGAATATTTGTGATTGCTCCTGACCTTTACAGGCCATTGTTGGCGTGCATAAATCGACACAATTAAGGCTGTCGGTTAGGATATGAGAAACCATAACGGGACGTGTAAATGATAAAGCAATTTGAAGAGCAACATGCAAGGGGCACTGCAATAATATAAGCTGCACGTAAACACGATGTATGTATCGTTCAGGGTGATAATGTAGCAAGAGCAGTATGGAGGGTTGCGTAACATCTGTATGACGTCAGAAATACAATATCTAGTGACGTAAGGTTACGTGGGCTCAAATAGTGACGTCTCACGCTCATATAAGGATTTCTGATACCCACACGATGGCTTCTGTTACCCACACAATGACCTCTAATACCTACACAATGACCTCTAATACCCACACAATGACCTCTTATACCCACACAATAACTTCTTATACTCACACAATGACCTCTTATACCCACACAATAACCTCTTATACCCACACAATAATTTCTTATGCTCACCCAATGACCTTTTATACCCACACAATAATTTCTTATGCTCACCCAATGACCTCTTATACCCACACAATAACTTCTTATACTCACACAATAACTTCTTATACTCACACAATAACTTCTTATACTCACACAATAACTTCTTATACTCACACAATAACTTCTTATACTCACACAATGACCTCTTATACTCACACAATAACTTCTTATACTCACACAATAACTTCTTATACTCACACAATAACTTCTTATACTCACACAATAACTTCTTATACTCACACAATAACTTCTTATACTCACACAATGACTTCTTATACTCACACAATGACTTCTTATACTCACACAATGACCTCTTATACTCACACAATAACTTCTTATACTCACACAATAATTTCTTATGCTCACACAATGACCTCTTATACTCACACAATAACTTCTTATACTCACACAATAACTTCTTATACTCACACAATAACTTCTTATACTCACACAATAACTTCTTATACACACACAATGACCTCTTATACTCACACAATAATTTCTTATGCTCACACAATGACCTCTTATACTCACACAATAACTTCTTATACTCACACAATGACCTCTGATACTCACACAATAACTTCTTATACACACACAATGACCTCTTATACTCACACAATAATTTCTTATGCTCACACAATGACCTCTTATACTCACACAATAACCTCTTATACTCACACAATGACCTCTTATACACACACAATAACTTCTTATACACACACAATAACTTCTTATACTCACACAATAACTTCTTATACTCACACAATGACCTTGATACCCACACAATGACCTCTTATACTCACACAATAACTTCTTATACACACACAATGACCTTGATACCCACACAATGACCTCTTATACTCACACAATGACCTCTGATACCCACATAATGACCTCTTATACACACACAATGACCTCTTATACACACACAATGACCTCTTATACACACACAATGACCTCTTATACACACACAATGACCTCTTATACACACACAATAACTTCTTATACCCACACAATGACCTTGATACCCACACAATGACCTCTTATACCCACACAATGACCTTGATACCCACACAATGACCTCTTATACACACACAATAATTTCTTATGCTCACACAATGACCTCAACATTGCGAGCAGGAGCGGTTGTGTTGACGTGCTATATGGACCAGCTATATAAACCACCTGCACCGGGAAATAACAGACGGAATCACTCTCTCGGTCACCCAGTCATGGCAGTCCAGCTGACGATTGACAAGACATACATCATAATCCGAGAAACACGAGAATCTCATACCAAGCGTGGCACGAGTAGAAGATAATATCATAATCAGCTAGCTACAGACAGTTTCCTTGCCTCCGTGTATTTCGCCAAAAAATAAATTCAAATCCGTTTGGAGTTACTTTTCATCGAGTCGCGCTGCAATTAAAAGGTAACTGCTATAGGATTGGCTGTTCCTGCGCAGTGAAAATGGTGTAGACTACATGATCTTGTTTTTATATCCCCCTCCCCCGAACCATGTTATAGAGGACATCTTGTATGCAGAGGGATAACATTAAACAAGACTGGAGTACGTTCATAGTGCTTGGTCACATCACAGTCAGCCCCGAGTCTCGATTATTTCTGTCTCTTTATGGCGTTCGTCCAATGACTGCTAAAGAAATGGACTCTGACGTCATTTGTCCTTAAAATAAAATAAAAACCCCATTATTTTGGACGTAAAGGCGCTGTGTTCTAGTTTGCAGTAGAACTGCAATATTTGCACCTTTCGGCCAAACACATGCGATTTCAGCACGGGATTTTTTAGTGCCCGGTTGCCTTCTCTTTTCTATCGTTACTCGCTTAGCCAGACGAGACAGTTTAATCTGTTTCTAGAGGCACCACGAAGAGGTGGAGTAGGGTCTGGATGGTTATGTATCATCAATACTGACGTAAGCCATCAGCTGTGAGTAGTTAACAGCTTCCAGCTCAGTTTATGTTAGGCGCCGTGCCTCCATCAGCTATGAGTCGTTGTCAACTTAAACATCTGTCGTTGGCAGGCACCTTGTCTCCATCAGCTATGAGTCGTTGTCATCTTAAACATCTGTTGTTGGCACGCGCCTTGTCTCCATCAGCTATGAGTCGTTGACAGCTTCAACCTCTCTTGTTGGCTGGCGCCTTGTCTCCCTCAGCTATGAGTCTTTGACAGCCACCAACTCTGTTGCTGTTAGACACCATGTCTCCATCAGCTATGAGTCGTTGACACCTACCCCCAAGATTCTAGACTCACCCAGGATCAATTTGGACTTTCTTTCTTTGAGAAATTAACGACCTGGTGCTGTGCTGACCAAATTACCAAACTGCCACTTTCAATATACTCCTTTTATCGTTCTGAACTCGAATGTTCACAAATTAATATTTTTCTGATTCTCCTTTTCTACTTAGGCAGACACCGTTCTCTATGAGCACTCAAATTATATTACAGGATAACTCAAATTCTGTGCCAAATATTATTACAGGGGTTTTCAAACTGGCAGAAAATCCTAAAGATCTACAACAATTACTTAATGAAATAAACACAACAAGCAAAAAATATAGATTAAATATGAATATCAAAAAGACTAAAACTATGATCATAAACAAAGAAAATACTCATAACCCACAAGTGGATATCAAAATTGAAGGAATAGACCTGGAGACAGTTCAGAACTACAACTACCTGGGACATACTATAACCAGTGATGGAAAATGTACAACTGAAATAAACAACAGAATAGGAATGGAAAAAAGTAATTTTAATGTCATGAAAAATATACTAACATAAAAAAAAATAACACCAGGGCTAAAACTAAGAATAGCAAAATGTTACATCTTCTCAATATTCCTATATGGAGCAGAAACATGGACATTAGACAAGAAAACAGAACAGAGAATTGAAGCCTTTGAAATGTGGATATATAGAAGAATAGGTAGAATTGGATGGAAGGAAAAGAGAACAAACGATGAAGTCTTAAAACAATTAAAAATAAAAATAGAATTACTAAATACAATTCAAACAAGACAAATGAGATTTTAGGGGCATTTTAAGATACAACAGCCTACTAAAATTAATCGTGGAAGGGAAAATGCAAGGTAAAAGAGGCAGAGGCAGACCAAAACTAACATGGACGAGTAACATCAAAAGATGGACAAGTCAACCTATGACAACCTGCATCATTAAAGCAAGAGACAGAGCAGAATGGCGCTCCATGGTAGCCAACTTTCGTTGCGGAGATGGCACTCTATGGTGATGATGATTTCAACCCATGCATTGGTCAAATAATTCGGCACGTCAAGACGATAGTACCACATTGGACAAATAATTTCAGCACGTCAAGACGATAGTACCACATTGGACAAATAATTTCAGCACGTCAAGACGATAGTACCACATTGGACAAATAATTTCAGCACGTCAAGACGATAGTACCACATTGGACAAATAATTCAGCACGTCAAGACGATAGTACCACATTGGACAAATAATTTCAGCACGTCAAGACGATAGTACCACATTGGACAAATAATTTCAGCACGTCAAGACGATAGTACCACATTGGGCAAATAATTTCAGCACGTCAAGACGATAGTACCACATTGGACAAATAATTTCAGCACGTCAAGACGATAGTACCACATTGGACAAATAATTTCAGCACGTCAAGACGATAGTACCACATTGGACAAATAATTTCAGCACGTCAAGACGATAGTACCACATTGGACAAATTAAAGAAATATCTTAATCGCATCTATTGTACTTTGTGAAATCAACCAGACGTAACGATCACATAGAAGAAACAATCAGCACCAGCATGCAGCATACAAATAAATGGGACATATGCCACGCGTCAAATACATGGCAACAATAATAACATCGGACGGAAGATGCACCACAGAAATAACAAGCATAATAGCTACAGTTATTTGAAGTCATATATATATATATATATATATATATATATATATATATATATCATCATCATCACCAAGTACCGGACCTACTGGCGTAGGTGATCATGTCTCTCCACAACTTTCGATCTCGACAGTTATTTATCATTTCTGTTGTTGACCTTCTGCCAAGCCATTCTCTTAAGCTGTCTGGTATTTTTTCTCTTTGCTTCCCTCTATCTCTTCGTCCCTCAATTTTTCCAGTTGTTACAATATATTCCAGTTGTATATGTGTATACACTGTCACAAATACTTTTTATAAATATTGTCACACTTACTGTCAAAATTACTGTCATACTTATTGTCACAAATACTGTCACAATATACTTTCACAATTTCTGTGTCAATTATAATATAATTGATATAGAAGACCTAGTATTGCATTTATGATGGTCTATTGATATAGAAGACCTAGTATTGCAGTGGTGAATTCTGTTGATATATATAAGACCTAGTATTGCAGTGGTGAATTTGTTGATATATATAAGACCTAGTATTACAGTGGTGAATTCTGTTGATATATATAAGACCTAGTATTGCAGTGGTGAATTCTGTTGATATATATAAGACCTAGTATTGCAATCAAATAACACCAGGGCTAAAACTAAGAATAGCAAAATGTTAAATATTTTCAACATTTGTACATGGTGCAGAAACATGGACATTAGACGAAAAAACAGAACACAAAATTGAAAATGTTGATATATGGAAGAATAGGTAGAATTGGATGGAAAGAAAAGAAAACGAATGAAGTCTTAAAACAACTAAAGATGAAAAGAGAACGGCTAAATACAATTCAAACAAGATAAATTAGATTTTTGGGGCATGTTAAAAGACACAACAGCCTACTAAAAGTATTCTTGGAAGAGAAAATATAAGGTAAAAAAAAGGCAGAGGCAGACCAAGACTAACGAGGACGAGTAACATCAAAATATGAACAAGTCAGCCTATGACAACCTGCACCATCAAAGCACGAGACAGAACGGAATGACGCTACATGGTCGCCAACCTTCGATGCGAAGACGGTACTCAGTGATGATGATGAGTATTGCAGCGGTGAGGTCTGCTGATATAGAAGACCTAGTATTGTAGTAGTGGAGTATGTTGATATAGAAGACCTAGTTGTGCAGTGGTGAGGTCTGCAGATAGAGAAGTCCTAGTATTGTAGTAGTGGGGTCCATTGATATAGAAGACCTAGTATTGTAGGAGGGGTGTCCGTTGATATAGAAGACCTAGTATTGTAGTAGGGAGAATGTTGATATAGAAGACCTAGTATTGTAGTAGTGGAGTATGTTGATATAGAAGACCTAGTTGTGCAGTGGGGAGGTCTGCTGATAGAGAAGTCCTAGTATTGTAGTCCGTTGATATAGAAAACCTAGTATTGCAGTAGTGGAGTCTATTGATATAGAAGACCTAGTATTGTAGTAGTGGAGTCTATTGATATAAAAGACCTGGTATTGCAGTAGTGGAGTATGTTGATATAGAAGACCTAGTATTGTAGTAGTGGAGTCTGTTAATATAGAAGACCTAGTTGTGCAGTGGTGAGGTCTGCATATAGAGAAGTCCTAGTATTGTAGTAGTGGGGTCTATTAATATAGAAGACCTAGTATTGTAGTAGTGGAGTCTATTGATATAGAAGACCTAGTATTGTAGTAGTGGAGTCTATTGATATAGAAGACCTAGTATTGTAGTAGTGGAGTCTATTGATATAGAAGACCTAGTATTGCAGTAGTGGAGTATGTTGATATAGAAGACCCAGTATTGCAGTAGTGGAGTATGTTGATATAGAGGACCTAGTATTGCAGTAGTGGAGTCTATTGATATAGAAGACCTAGTATTGCAGTAGTGGAGTCTATTGATATAGAAGACCTAGTATTGTAGTAGTGGAGTCTATTGATATAGAAGACCTAGTATTGTAGTAGTGGAGTCTATTGATATAGAAGACCTAGTATTGTAGTAGTGGAGTCTATTGATATAGAAGACCTAGTATTGCAGTAGTGGAGTCTATTGATATAGAAGACATAGTATTGTAGTAGTGGAGTCTATTGATATAGAAGACCTAGTATAGCAGTAAGGGGGGCTATTGATATATAATATCTATAATTACAGTACATCTAATATTGACAAGATCAAAATTCGCCATTATAGCCATCATAACCAGGAAAGCTATTGCAATCGCTACATGAGCTTCCGCCTTGGTAGTGACCTCGTCCCCACCCCGTGGTATTAAAATCTCCATCGCCATTGTCAGTTCGGACTCCCCGTCCTCTATTGTAAATGTGGCGTAAATCGCTACCACAATTTACACACTATAAATTGCCTGTCAGCTGAACAATGAGTAATTGCAAGTGTGCTTCCGTTGTGGTGACAGATTATCTTGCGGGAACCACCATGTATCGTCTCAAATTGGTGTCGCTTCCATTGTTTCACATGCACAAGAGGGTCACAATTAATACCGTACAGGTCCGCGATCAAAATGAATGATAAACTGTATGTGGGTAGGAGAAGCTAGATGTGGCTTTATGTTGTTGTATGCTGTTGTTTGTTCGTGTTTGTTGTTTGTTCTTGTTTGGTGACATGTGCTTTAAGGATCGCTTCTCTTTTCTGAATATTCTGTGTGTTCGGCTGTGCGTCCAACTTCAATGTGTCGTTTTTGCTGTTGTTGTGTGTTTGTTGTTTGTTCTTGTTTGTTTTTGTTCTTGTATGTTGTTTGTTCTTGTTTGGTGACATGTGCTTTAAGGATCTCTTCTTCGAGATTTAGGAAAAATAGCAGGACAAAAGAACCCATATTCTGCATGAGAACATTAATCGAAAAGTACACAGAAGGAAACAAACCAATATATGCCTGCTTCATAGACTACACCAAAGCTGTTGATAGAGTACACCACAAACAACTTATAGACTGACTAAAAGAGATACATTTAGATGACATGGACATACGACTAATATGTAATCTATACTGGGAGCAAACAAACAGCTGGTTCAATTCTCTGCTGTAGCACATTCGTTCAGATTTAACACAGCTTCAAGTTTCACCCACTCTCTGAAAATGGGTATCAGAGTTTCATTTTTTTCTGAAATTAGAGCGGCTTGACGTAATACCGACCACTTGCCTATAGAATGTACATCTGGTTTTGATAAATATCTGCGGGAAAGCTATATTCCGCATTTACTGTAAAGGGAGAAGAAACACTGATCGGACTGCCTTCAGTTCATTCGTTGTGATTTTCTACAGGCTAAATAAGTAGCAGATGTTACAAACAAAAGTAAAATTTAGCTGTTTGAGAGTTAACATTAAGCTTCATCTTTCTTCCACTTCATTTCAGCTCCCTATGGAGCATAGGTCTTCAACTAACACTTTCAGCTCCCTGTGGAGAATAGGTCTTCAACAAACACTTTCAGCTCCCTGTGGAGAATAGGTCTTCAACAAACACTTTCAGCTCCCTGTGGAGAATAGGTCTTCAACAAACACTTTCAGCTCCCTGTGGAGAATAGGTCTTCAACAAACACTTTCAGCCCCTGTGGAGAATAGGTCTTCAACAAACACTTTCAGCTCCTTGTGGAGCATAGGTCTTCAACAAACACTTTCATCTCCCTATGGAGCATAGGTCTTCAACAAACACTTTAGCTCCCTGTGGAGCATAGGTCTTCAACAAACATTTTCAGCTCCTTGTGGAGCATAGGTCTTCAACAAACACTTTCAGCTCCCTGTGGAGCATAGGTCTTCAACAAACACTTTCATCTCCCAGTGGAGCATAGGTCTTCAACAAACACTTTCAGCTCCCTGTGGAGCATAGGTCTTCAACAAACACTTTCAGCTCCCTGTGGAGCATAGGTCTTCTGTAATTAATTTAAAAGTCACAGTTGTGTGATCTCAAACAAACTTCAGCTCCACCACTATAACTCTACAATTCAACTGAAGAAGTTAAATTCCCTGACTCCGAGTCAGTCACCATGACTCTCAAACTCCATCTTAACACTTCGACTCTACTTCTGTGACTACAAGTTCAATTGAACAAATTCGACTCTTCAAATACCTTCCAAATGAAATGGCAAATACAGTCCCATTGAAACTTTAATTTTGTTTTCTTTAACTCAATTCTGCCTCATCTAAACCTCTAAATCCTTAAAACTGAAACATCAAATCCCATCCAATTGAAACCTCTAATTCCTACTAATTAAAAGCTCTAATTTCTCCCATTGAAAACTCTAATTCCATAAAATTGAAACCGTCAGTTCATTTAATTGAAACCTCAAATTCTGTCTCATTGTAACCAATAATTCTGTCCCATTGAAACCTCAAATTCTGTACCATTGAAACCTCAAATTCTGTCCACTGAAACCTCAAATTCTGTCCATTGAAACCTCAAATTCTGTCCCATTGAAACCTCAAATTCTGTCTCATTGAAACCTCAAATTCTGATCCATTGAAACCTCAAATTTCGCCTCATTGAAACCTCAAATTTCGTATCATTGAAACCTCAAATTCTGTCCCATTGAAACCTCATATTCTGTTCCATTGAAACCTCAAATCCGTCCCATTGAACCTCATATTTCGTTTCATTGAAACCTCAAATTCTGTCTCATTGAAACCTAAAATTCTGTCCCAATGAAACCTCAAATTCTGTCCCATTGAAACCTCAAATTCTGTCTCATTGAAACCTCAAATTCTGTCTCATTGAAACCTCAAATTCTGTCCCAATGAAACCTCAAATTCTGTCCCATTGAAACCTCAAATTCCGTCCCATTGAAACCTCAAATTCTGTCTCATTGAAACCTCAAATTCTGTCCCAATGAAACCTCAAATTATGTCCCATTGAAACCTCAAATTCTGTTCCATTGAAACCTCAAATTCCGTCCCATTGAAACCTCATATTTCGTTTCATTGAAACCTCAAATTCTGTCTCATTGAAACCTCAAATCTGTCCCAATGAAACCTCAAATTCTGTCCCATTGAAACCTCAAATTCTGTCTCATTGAAACCTCAAATTCTGTCTCATTGAAACCTCAAATTCTGTCCCAATGAAACCTCAAATTCTGTCCCATTGAAACCTCAAATTCCGTCCCATTGAAACCTCAAATTCTGTCTCATTGAAACCTCAAATTCTGTCCCATTGAAACCTCAAATTCTGGCTCATTGAAACCTCCAATTCTGTCCCAATGAAACCTCAAATTCTGTCCCAATGAAACCTCAAATTCTGTCCCATTGAAACCTCAAATTATGTCCCATTGAAACCTCAAATTCTGTTCCATTGAAACCTCAAATTCCGTCCCATTGAAACCTCATATTTCGTTTCATTGAAACTCAAATTCTGTCTCATTGAAACCTCAAATTCTGTCCCAATGAAACCTCAAAATCTGTCCCATTGAAACCTCAAATTCTGTCTCATTGAAACCTCAAATTTCGTCTCATTGAAACCTCAAATTCTGTCCCATTGAAACCTCAAATTTCGTCTCATTGAAACCTCAAATTCTGTCCCATTGAAACCTCAAATTTCGTCTCATTGAAACCTCAAATTCTGTCCCATTGAAACCTCAAATTCTGTCTCATTGAAACCTCAAATTCTGTCTCATTGAAGCCTCGATTTCTGTCCCATTAAAACCTCAAATTCTGTCCCATTGAAACCTCAATTCTGTACCATTGAAACCTCAAATTCTGTCCCATTGAAACCTCAAATTCTGTCTCATTGAAACCTCAAATTCTGTCTCATTGAAGCCTCGATTTCTGTCCCATTAAAACTCAAATTCTTTCCCATTTAAGCCTCGATTTCTGTCCCATTGAAACCTCAAATTCCGCCTCATTGTAAGCTCTAATTCCTCCCAATTGAAACCTCAAATTCTGCCTCACTGTAAGCTCTAATTCCGCCCATTTAAACCTCAAATTCTGCCTCACTGTAAGCTCTAATTCCGCCCATTGAAAGCTCTAATTCCTCCCAGTTGAAACCTCAAATTCCGCCCATTGAAAACTCTAATTCCGTCTCATTGAAACCTCAAATTCTGTCCCATTGAAACCTCGATTTCTGTCCCATTGTAACTCATATTCTGTCCCATTGAAACATCAAATTCTGTCCCATTGAAACATCAAATTCTGTCCCATTGAAACATCAAATTCTGTCCCATTGAACATCAAATTCTGTCCCATTAAGCCTCGATTTCTGTCCCATTGAAACCTCAAATTCCGCCATTGTAAGCTCTAATTCCGCCCTATTGAAAACTCTAATTCCTCCCAATTGAAACCTCAAATCCGCTCTATTGAAAACTCTAATTCCTCCCAATTGAAACCTCAAATTCCGCCCTATTGAAAACTCTAATTCCTCCCAATTGAAACCTCAAATTCTGCCCCATTAAAACATTTCACTTCCGCCCCATTTTTGTGTCCCCATTACTGCTAAACGAAGTCGGAAGCCGTAATTATGAATGCTATAAAAAGTATCTTGCCCCAGTAATAGAAATCGTTCAACCTGTGCCGGAGTCCGCTATGTGAATGTAACAACGTTGCGTACGCGCGAAATACGTCATCGGATTTGATCAGGGCAGGATTTACGCTCTGCAGGGTCCGCCTGTATAAATCTGTAGACTGGTACAACAGACTCTCATTTAAGGAACGGTGCTACTAAGGCCTGCACAGGAAAGCAGTGAGTGATAACTTTAACAAACGGAATACAAAAATGATGAAGTTGTGATTTCTGTTAACTTTTTCTGGTAAGTTTATTGTTTTTTATTAGTAATATGTATTACAGTGAGTCGGCTGAATAGTGGTTAGCGCCATAGGTTAATATAGATTAGTTCACGGTTCGATTCCAAGCTTACACGCCGCAGTGGAACTAGCTGGGGAATAATGACGGGTGCCTGGTTCGTAGACTTGATGGAAAGTATTATCAGTAAGAAGGATCACCGGGCCCTAAACATGAAATGCTGGAACATAAAACATTTATGTTTAATTGAGTGCCGTCTCCGCATCGAAGGTTGGCTACCATTGAGCGCCATTCCACTCTGTCTCTTGCTTTGATGGTGCAGATTGTCATAGGTTGACTTGTCCATCTTTTGATGTTACTCGTCCATGTTAGTCTTACTCCGCCTCTGCCTCTTTTATCTTGTATTTTTCCTTCCAATATTACTTTTATTAGGCTGTTGTGTCTTTTAACATGCCCCACAATTTCATTTGTCTTGTTCTAGTTGTGTTTAGTAGTTCTCTTTTAATTTTTAGTTGTTTTAAAACTTCATCGTTTGTTTTCTTTTCTTTCCATCAAATTCTACCTATTCTTCTATAAATCCAGATTTCAGAGGCTTCAATTCTCTGTTCTGTTTTCTTGTCTAATGTTCATGTTTCTGCACCATACAGGAATATTGAGAAGATATAATATTTTGCAATTCTTAGTCTTAGCCCTGGTGTTATTTGTTTGATGTTAGTATATTTTTCATGGCATTAAAATCACTTTTTGCCATACCTATTCTTTTGTTTATTTCAGTTGCAAATATATATATATATATATATATATTAGCAAGAGCAGTGCAAAAATTAAACGTCATGAAGAACATATGGCACCATAGTTTGAATTATTTGGATAATGAAAAAGAGCTATGAAAACATACTGAAAGATTAAAACATTAAAAAGAACTGGCTTATAAAACACCAATCTACAGAGGAAATTAAAATACTAAGGTCACGTCAACAGACACAGCGGGCTGGAAAGAACAATAATGGAATGCGTGGTTCCTGGGCGACACATCAGGGGCAGACCAAGAACAGGGTAGTTTCAGGGCATCAAGGAGACATTGACGATGACAAAAGAAGAAGTGGGAGATCTGGCGAGAGACAGAGATTCTTTCAGACATTTGTGGTGAATGTAACATTCTGTGGGAGATCTGGCGAGAGACAGAGATTCTTTCAGACATTTGTGGTGAATGTAACATTCTGTGGGAGATCTGGCGAGAGACAGAGATTCTTTCAGACATTTGTGGTGAATGTAACATTCTGTGGGAGATCTGGCGAGAGACAGAGATTATTTCAGACATTTGTGGTGAATGTAACATTCAGTGGGAGATCTGGCGAGAGACAGAGATTATTTCAGACATTTGTGTGTGAATGTAACATTCAGTGGGAGATCTGGCGAGAGACAGAGATTATTTCAGACATTTGTGGTGAATGTAACATTCCGCAAAGGGACATGCGACCCGATGATGATATATTTAACACATTTTGATAGATCTTAATTTAAAATGTGATTTATTTGAATACGTATGTGATTTAGTGAATAAATATGTGATTTATAGAATCGAGCGAAGTAAGTGAAGTAACTATAATTTATTATTTGATACAGTGAACCAGTAACATGTATGTTAATACATTTGTATTTATTTATACAGTGAACCGGTAAAGTGGTTTATCTAAATTAATATGAAATTGTTTTTTTATGTAAATCATACAATACTTTCGTTTATCACGCGATAAAGTGGTTTTAATTAATTTAAAAAAAAAAAGCCATGAACCAATAATAAAGTGTCATCATCACCATCATCATCATGTGCCATACCGGTTGGCGTAAGCGATCATGCCCTTCCACAATTTTCTATCTACAGTGCATCGTTCTGTTGTTGACTGTTTTCCATGCCATGACACCAAGCTATCCAGTATTTTCTCTCTTTAATAAAGTGTCATTTTCAATGAAAGAGGCCTTTATATCTTTAGTGTTCGCCTTAAGTATAATGAATATAATACTTTGTTTATCCCCAGTGTTAACATTTCAAGAAATAAATATTTATTTAACTTCTTCTTTGTTTCACTCATGATGGGGATCTTGTGATATCATAGCATGTTTCTGCAGTTTACTTGTTCCACGCTTGACTAGCTATAGATACGATTAAGTAAATCCTAGCAAATTAAACAACGGATAAGCAAGTGAGAAACTATTGTCGAAACAAGCATTACTCATTTACAGTTTAATTCTATCTTTCATTATCTTAATTATCTTTATTTATCTTGTTTATCTTATTTATCTTAATTATCCTACTTTATCTTAATTATCTTTCTTTATCTTAATTATCTTACTTTATCTTAATTATCTTTCTTTATCTTAATTATCTTTCTATCTTAATTATCTTTCTTTATCGTAATTATCTTTATTTATCTTAATTATCATTATTTATCTTAATTATCTTTCTATCCTAATTATCTTTATATCTTAATTATCTTTAATTATCTTTGTTTATCTTAATTATCTTTCTTTATCTTAATTATCTTTCTATCTTAATTATCTTTCTATATTAATTATCTTTATTTATCTTAATTATCTTTCTTTATCTTAATTATCTTTCTTTTATCCAAAAAATGAATATGTCGATTTTTCTATCATTAATTTCTTCCTAGTTCATGTCTGTCTTAACCTAATAATTCTCTCACTTTCTACCCTTTTAGGTTTCATATTGTCATCCCCTCTATTCCATGCTCTATTTAAAAAAAAAACAGCTCAACTTCTCCCTTTACTCTTGCTTACTCATTTCTGTTACTTTATCTTTTCGTTTGTTTCTGTTTCTTTCTTTTCTGTTTTCTCATTTTTCTTCTCACCATTTTATGACTGTGCCTGCTTCCTTTTTATCCTTTCTAGATAAATATACCTGTTATTGTAGCTGCTGTTTTAATCCTATTCTTCTAATTTACATGAAATCTCATACTTCTAAATGTAGCTTAATCCATTACTTCTATTTTACACTAAATTCCACACTTTTATTTTACACCAAATCCTCTACTTCTGTTTTACCTCAAATTCCATATTACTATTTTACCTTAAATCCCATACTTCTATATTATATTAAATCCCATATTTCTATTTGACACCAAATCCCATACTTCTATTTTACCCAAAATCCCATATTCCTATTTTACCTCAAATCCCATACTCCTATTTTACCTCAAATCCCATATTCCTCTTTTATCTCAAAGTCCATATTTCTATTTTACCTTAAATCCTATACTTCTATATTATATTAAATCCCATACTTCCGTTTTACCCTAAATCCCATATTGCTATTTTACGCCAAATCCAAAACAGTAGATGTGCAGAGTTTAAGGGTAAGGATACTCCTATTCTACTTCATTCCCAATATTTTTAGAATTTAAATTGCAAGGTAGTGGTTCTATATTGTGACACTACAAAATATAATTATCTAAATTAGTTGATTTTTTAAAAATTCGGTTATCCTTTAGTGATCTTTTAGTGTGTGGTTGTTTTGTTTTTCTTGAAAGAAAATGAGCGTGTCTGAAAAGTTGAATCTGTGACACATACCGGGGTTTGATGTTCGGTGTTCCACTAACAAATTGTTAACCCTTTAGTCATGTAGATCTTCTTCTGTTTCTTCTGCTTCTTCTTCCTCCTCCTCCTCCTCTCTCTTCTTCTTCTTTTTCCTCCTCTACCTTCTTCTTCCTCCTCCTCCCCTTTTCTCTTCCTCCTCCTCTTCTTCTTCTTCTTCCCTCCTCCTCCTCTCCTTCTTCTTCTTCTTCCTCCTCCTCCTCTCCTACTTCTTCTCTTCCTCCTCCTCCTCCTCTCCTACTTCTTCTTCTTCCTCCTCCTCCTCTCCTACTTCTTCTTCCACCTCCTCCTCTCCTTCTTCTTCTTCTTCTTCCACCTCCTCCTCCTACTTCTTCTTCTTCTTCCTCCTCCTCCTCTCTACTTCTTCTTCTTCCTCCTCCTCCTCTCCTACTTCTTCTTCTTCCTCCTCCTCCTCCTCTCCTACTTCTTCTTCTTCCACCTCCTCTCCTTCTTCTTCTTCTTCTTCCTCCTCCTCCTCTCCTACTTCTTCTTCTTCCTCCTCCTCCTCTCCTACTTCTTCTTCTTCTCCTCCTCCTCTCCTACTTCTTCTTCTTCCTCCTCCTCCTCTCCTATTTCTTCTTCTTCCACCTCCTCTCCTTCTTCTTCTTCTTCCACCTCCTTCTCTCCTACTTCTTCTTCCTCCTCCTCCTCTCCTTCTTCTTCTTCTTCCACCCTCCTCTCCTTCTTCTTCTTCTTCCTCCTCCTCCTCTCCTACTTCTTCTTCTTCCTCCTCCTCTCCTACTTCTTCTTCTTCCACCTCCTCCTCTCCTACTTCTTCTTCCTCCTCCTCCTCTCCTTCTTCTTCTTCTTCCACCTCCTCCTCTCCTTCTTCTTCTTCTTCCTCCTCCTCCTCTTCCTTCTTCTCTTCTTCCTCCTCCTCTTCTCCTTCTTCTTCTTCCTCCTCCTCCTCTCCTTCTTCTTCTTCTTCCTCCCCTCCTCCTCCTTCTTCTTCTTCTTCCTCCTCTCCTCCTCTCCTACTTCTTCTTCCTCCTCCTCCTCTCCACTTCTTCTTCTTCCTCCTCCTCCTCTCCTACTTCTTCTCTTCCTCCTCCTCCTCTCCTTCTTCTTCTTCTTCCACCTCCTCCTCTCCTTCTCTTCTTCTTCCACCTCCTCTCCTTCTTCTTCTTCTTCTTCCTCCTCCTCCTCTCCTTCTTCTTCTTCTTCCTCCTCCTCCTCTCCTACTTCTTCTTCTTCCTCCTCCACCTCTCCTACTTCTTCTTCTTCCACCTCCTCCTCTCCTTCTTCTTCTTCTTCTTCTCCTCCTCCTCCTCTCCTTCTTCTTCTTCTTCCTCCTCCTCCTCTCCTACTTCTTCTTCTTCCTCCTCCTCCTCTCCTACTTCTTCTTCTTCCTCCTCCTCCTCTCCTTCTTCTTCTTCTTCCACCTCCTCCTCTCCTTCTTCTTCTTCTTCTCCTCCTCCTCTCCTACTTCTTCTTCTTCCACCTCCTCCTCTCCTTCTTCTTCTTCTCTCCTCCTCCTCTCCTACTTCTTCTTCTTCCTCCTCCTCCTCTCTACTTCTTCTTCTTCCACCTCCTCCTCTCTTCTTCTTCTTCTTCCTCCTCTCCTTCTTCTTCTTCCTCCTCCTCTCCTTCTTCTTCTTCCTCCTCCTCTCCTTCTTCTTCTTCTCCTCTCCTCTGCTTCTTCTTCTTTATCCTCCTATCCTCTCCTTCTTTTTTCTCCTCCTCCTCTGCTTCTTCTTCTTTATCCTCCTATCCTCTCCTTCTTTTTCCTCTCCTCCTCTCCTTCTTCTTCTTTCTCCTCCTCCTCTGCTTCTTCTTCTTTATCCTCCTATCCTCTCCTCTTCTTCCTCCTCCTCCTCTCCTTCTTCTTCTTTCTCCTCCTCCTCTGCTTCTTCTTCTTTATCCTCCTATCCTCTTCTTCTTCTTCCTCCTCCACCTCTTCTTCTTCTTCCTCCTCCTCCTCTTCCTCTTCTTCCTCCTCCTCTCCTTCTTCTTCTTCCTCCTCCTCCTCTCCTTCTTCATCTTCCTCCTCCTCTCCTTCTTCTTCTTCCTCCTCCTCCTCTTCTTCTTCTTCCTCCTCCTCTCCTTCTTCTTCTTCCTCCTCCTCCTCTCCTTCTTCTTCTTCCTCCTCCACCTCTTCTTCTGCTTCCTCCTCCACCTCTTCTTATTCCTCGTCGTCTTCTTCATATTCTTCTTCTTTACCTCCTCTTGTCCCATTCAGGTGTAGAAGGAGACACAAAGTTCTGGTTCTCGCCCACTTTGAGGTGTCATTGATTGCCGATTGATGCTGCTGAAGCATTTATTTCATGGTGTCTGTCCATCGTACCCTCTTGCTCCTCTCCCTTCACCTCGTTTAATACAATCATGTTATGATAAGGAATCGCACGGCATTCTTGCTAGACGAGAAATCAAAGAGGTTTGTCAGGAAAAAATACATGAACAAATGGAATACAGAACACTAGGGTTAACAGATAAGTGATGCCTAGAACCAGCTCAACAGACAAGAACAGACCACAACAGATTGCAGTACCACCTTATCAACTTGATAAGAATAGGAACCTCTGATGAATGTGGCTGTGATCTAGGCATAACGACTGCTGAACATCTGCTACAGTCACGCCCACAAATCATGAACAAGGCTATTGTGGCCGTCACCGGCACCAAATTGGGACAAGCTGTGTGGTGACGTGACCAGCCTTGAACTGACGATTTCTTTCTTTCAACTTATTAATATTGATGTTTAGCTTAACTCATTGAAGAAATATCAATTACATAAGAAACTGGAGACAAATAATAATAAATGAATATTGTTATAGAGGGAAACTTCCGAGGCGATAATTCAGGGAATTATAGGAGGAAGAGGGAAACTTCCTAGGAGATAATTCAGGGAATTATAGGAGGAAGAGGGAAACTTCCGAGGAGATAATTCAGGGAATTATAGGAGGAAGAGGGAAACTTCCGAGGAGATAATTCAGGGAATTATAGGAGGAAGAGGGAAACTTCCGAGGAGATAATTCAGGGAATTATAGGAGGAAGAGGGAAACTTCCGAGGAGATAATTCAGGGAATTATAGGAGGAAGAGGGAAACTTCCGAGGCGATAATTCAGGGAATTATAGGAGGAAGAGGGAAACTTCCTAGGAGATAATTCAGGGAATTATAGGAGGAAGAGGGAAACTTCCGAGGAGATAATTCAGGGAATTATAGGAGGAATAGGGAAACTTCCGAGGAGATAATTCAGGGAATTATAGGAGGAATAGGGAAACTTCCGAGGAGATAATTTAGGGAATCATGGGACGAAGAGGGAAACTTCCGAGGCGATAATTCAGGGAATTATAGGAGGAAGAGGGAAACTTCCGAGGAGATAATTCAGGGAATCATGGGAGGAATAGGGAAACTTCCGAGGCGATAATTCAGGGAATCATGGGACGAAGAGGGAAACTTCCGAGGCGATAATTCAGGGAATCATGGGAGGAATAGGGAAACTTCCGAGGCGATAATTCAGGGAATCATGGGAGGAATAGGGAAACTTCCGAGGCGATAATTCAGGGAATCATGGGAGGATTATTTGTTATTTTTTCTGAGTGCTTTAATACGTATTATTCCCTACATAAGAAACTAACTGTTCTCATCACCATTATCAAGTGCCATCTCCGCAACGAAGGTTGGCTACCATGGGGCGCTTTTCTGCAGCATAACTGTTCTAGAATATTAATAAATTGTGTTCAGTACCTCAGTTATGAACCACTCCATTAAAGTATCAGTCTCATGAATGAGTAGAATGTAGTTTCCTCAATACATCTTCACTCATAAATGTAGCACCATTTTTATTCATCTTCATTAAGTGCCGTCTCCGCATCGAAGGTTGGCTACCATGGAGCGCCATTCTGTTCTGTCTCTTGCTTTGATGGTGCAGGTTGTCATAGGCTGAATTCTCAAAATTTTTATGTTACTCGTTCATGTTAGTCATGGTCTGCCTCTGCCTTTTTACCTTGTATTTTCTCCTCAAGATTACCTTTAGTAGGCTGTTGTATCTTTTAACATGCCCCAAAAATCTCATTTGTCTTGTTTGTATTGTGTTTAGTAGTTCTCTTTTCATTTATAGTTGCTTTAAGACTTTCGTTTGAAGTTTGTTTTCATTTCTTTCCACCTAATTCTTCATATTCTTCTATTAATCCACATTTTAAAGGCTTCAATTTTGTGTTCTGTTTTCTTGTCTAATGTCCATGTTTCTGCACCAAACAGGAATGTTGAACATAAATATAAAGCATTAAAAATATATTGTTATATATTTAAGATATGTTTGTTGAAATATATAGCATTTTGTTATTCTTTGTGTTAGCCCTGGTGATATTTATTTTGACGCTATTATATTCTTCATGGTATAAAATTACTTTTTGCCTTTCCTATTCTTTTGTTTATTTCATTTGTTATTTTTAGGATTAAAATACTACTCTGGCAGCAAATACTACTCTGAAATTAAGGCAAGCAACTATGAATTCTCGCCCCTGTTAACTATTTCATTTAGTCACAATCCCTAGCCAGGAACTCGACATTTCTTTCCTGATACCGTCCAATCAGCCAACAATCTTCCTCATTATTTGATTCCAAAGACACATATCTCTGGGGACACAGAATCCATCACAGCCTCGTTTGAAATACAACCTCAAAAAAAAATGTTCAGACAAACCCTGGTTTACTAAGGCAAAGCTAAATTCATGGATTCTGTCTTGGACACGAAACTCTGTCAAGGGAGGCCCGAATCATTTATTTGTATTTGTGTGTATAAAGCTGTCATTATGGTCCACGGGAATTGATTATTAGCGCTTCTATCTCCTGGTCTCACGGCAAAGATGTTAGTTATAGAGTGCACGAACTCTGTAGCACGGACACGAGTAATTGTGATAAGTTTGGTATGTTGGTTAATAACAACTTCTTCCTTTTCTCTTCTTCTACTCCCTTTCTCCTTCTTCTTCTGCTTTTCTTCTCCTTCTTTTCATTGTCTTCTTATTCTTCATCTTCTTATTTCTTGTCTTCTTCTCTCTCTTCCTCCCCCATCACCTCTTGTTCCTATTCTTGTTCATAATTTTCTTCTTTCACTTCTTTATCTTTCCATTCCTCTTCCACCTCCTCCTTCTTCTTTGATGTGACGTTAAGTTGGCGTAGTTGCGCTGTGTCGTATTTTACAGCAAACTGTGACAATGGCACATTTCAGCCCACTACATCCGTCTTCTGTATAACAACGAGATTGCTTTCCCTCTTGGTCCCTACTCACTTTGCCAGACTTGACTGGAAAGTCCATTTCTGGGGGCACAGCTAAGAGGTGGAGTACGATCTGGATAAATTGGGCGCGGTATGAATTACTATATTTCCAGTACGCCCCACTGAAGATGTGAGTAAAAAAGTAAAGTACCCCCGTCACGCCAAGTGGCGTATAGGAAATATGGTGTTAGTGACCCTACATTTTACAGACCTTCGGCACATGATTTTTGGGGTAATGTGGTCGGTATTACGCCTGTGCCGCTTTACTTTCCCAGAAAAAAAATATCCGGTACCCGTTTAAGGCTGGGTGAACCGGAAGCCGTCGGTTGGGACCGAACCCTACATCTTGTCCTTTGTAGACCAGTTCACTAACCACTGAGCTATCGTGGCTCCACAGAAGATGTGACAAGTTCCAATTCTTGTTGTTTCATTCTTCAAATACTTTCAAATATATGCCACTCCTTTGTGGGTCTACACCCCCAAGGTGTTGAGAATCCCTGTAATGAGCTATTGTTACCAGATAATGAGTTCCCGTTTGACAAATATTTGCTGGAGAGGATCTTGCATAATGGCAGTACCAGTGAGTGAATATAAAGGGAAGCAATCCTACACATACATCGATACACTGTTTGCTTGTCATACGTTAGTTGTCTTCCCAATTTCACGACAGCTGGTATCGATATAAAAAAATGATACTTTAATTCTACTGCGTGAAAGGTTTCTTTAATATGTGCAAATTTAAAGAACAATTTATTTATTTAAACTTTGATCCGCAGGGAGCCTATCTTGCTGCGCCGATCCTCTGTTTTCATTATTTTAAATGTCAAAAATCATCGCCAAATTGAGGAAAAAAAAACTAGGAATAACACCCACCATAGAATATATAACGAAACAATAGATAAAATAGTAGGGCCACGTGACAATGCAGAGTGATCAAAACACAACACAACGAGCCTTCAATAAACGTTTCTCAATAAACAGGATAGAATACGATAACAGTACACATTTACAGCACCAACAAGCGAGAGCGCAGATATCGCGGTGGGTCGTTAACTAGGGGCATTGCGCAGATACGCCCACGACCAACATGAAATATAAATTTAAAAAAAAAAAAAACGGACAAAATATGTCACGTTTCGGATATTTTCGACCAAAAATAGTTTCGCATTCTTAGATCTAGAATAAAACTGTCACTTTTATACTGAACGCAACAACCGTGAACATATTATTATTTTCTATTGCTCGATCAACTGATTTCCCAACTGCCTCATTATGATCACCGTTTGAATAATCTAAAAGCTTGGATTGTCCAAAAACTATATGCACTCAATATAATTCGAAACAAACGTGGATTTGAACAATAGACTTAATAATGTATCGCTGAAGCAGCATCAAACAAAGTAGAGGCGTGGAATTAATGAAAAACTAATTCACGAATATAAAGAAAGAAGTAAAAAGTAATTAAATCAATGATTGTTTCACATTTAATTTAATTTAATTTAAGTAAAACAGAGGTACGGAGCAGCGACAGAGACTGTCGGTGAATCATAGCTGATGGCGTGCGCCAGGTTCGGTGAACCAGAACCATACAGAATCTACTCCACCTCGTCGCAGTGCCTATAGAAGCAGACTGAGTTGTCTTGTCTGGTGAAGCGAGTAACGATCGAAGATGGAAGATAACCCGGCACACAAAAATGCCGTGCTGAAGTCGGATGTGTTGGGCGAAAGACGCAAATATCACAGTTATACTGGAAAACTCAAGAAAACTCATATGCGCCCACTTAACGTCCTTGTAAGTGCTGGTGACGTAGAGAACAGTCGCTTCCTTTAGTGTGAGTGGGTGAACGACAGAAAGAACAGTCGCTTCCTTTAGTGTGAGTGGGTGAACGACAGAAAGAACAGTCGCTTCCTTTAGTGTGAATGGGTGAACGACAGAAAGAGAATGAAAAATTAAAACTTTGGATCACAATAAACGTGAAAACGGAATAAAATACGCAGCTACATCAAATGTTGACGTCATACTTCTGGAGTGTATGTGCAAGTTAGCTAACCCATCAGAGACAGAGGAGATCAACGAGCTTCTAGTTATAGACGGTCAGGCACTAATACATAGAACAATAGAGGACCTACAAGAACACTTAAATAGACTCAACAGCCCAGGAACAAAATACACATGAAAATCAACATAAAAAAAAAAATTGAAACTATGAATATCGCAAAAGCGAAAAAGAACATCAACATAACTATAAACGGCAGACAACAACAACAAAAAAAGGAGGCATTTAAATATCTAGGAAGCCTAGTGACAAACTACAATTCACAAACAGCAGAAATAGACTCAAGATGCAACATCATTGGACATCTACCACCACTATTGTCCAGAAAGGAAATAATTCGAGAGGCAAATTGGGCACTATATAATACGATCTTCATCCCAACGTTGTGCTACCAATGACAGACCTGGACCCCAGATGCAAGAACAATAAGTAAAATAACCTCTACTGAGATGAAATGTGTTAGACGAATGACAGGAAACAGTCTGAGAGATAAGATCAGAAATGAAGAACTGAGAAAAAAAGCTAGGAATAGCCCCCGCCATAGAAAATATTAGGAAACAACAGATAAAATGGTTTGGCCACGTGACAAGGCAGAGTGATCGAAACACAACACAACGATAACTCAACAAACATTGTGAGAACACCAGATGCAAGGGTCGACCACGAAAAAGATGGATCGGCGGAATGAATATTAGAAGCACTAGGAAACATAACAGCAACAGAGACGAATAGAAGAGCACAAGATCGCAAATTATATCTCCCCTCGACGCTGAAAGACAAATGAGGAAGGAAAAAAGAAGAAAAAAAAAAAAAGAAGCGAATTCTGAAGTTAACAAGTTGTAAAATTTAGTTCGAGTATAATTCGTAAATGAGGAAGATACTATGCAATCCATTTTAGACAATAGAAACAAGAAAAAGAGTTCTTAAATGTTATGTAGAGCCAGTCTTAACATATGGATGTTAATCATGGACAATAGGACAACAGACAAGAAAATCACTGGAGTTTGTAGAAATGTGGTTTTACAGAAGAATGTTGAGAGTACCATGGACAGCTAAGAAGAGTAATGAAAATGTCTGAAAGAGGTCAAAGCAAAAAGAGAGCTAATTTCCAATATTAGGAAGAAACAATCATCATTTTTTTGGCACTGTAATGAGAAGAGAACAACTGGAATATATTGTAACAACTGGGAAAATTGAGGGACGAAGAGTTAGAGGGAAGCAAAGAGAAAAAATACCAGACAGCTTAAGAGAATAGCTTGGCAGAAGGTCAACAACAGAAATGATAAATAACTGTCGAGATCGAAAGTTGTGTAGAGACATGATCACCTACGCCAGTAGGCCCGGTACTTGATGATAATTCGTAAATTGTTAGATATTAACATATTGGAGAAAGACAAGAAGATATCTGGACACGTGAATGACATCCATCGGCCCTCGTAAACATATTCATTCTCCAAATAACATTAGTAATAAAGTCATCATAAACTGAGCAATTTGATATCACATTTGAATAAAATATGCATAGACTAGTTTCATTATCTCGTCCGTGGTGGACAAAGTCGGTGAAGCCAATGGAGAACAATGTGGAAGCTTTTCTGGAAGCATAATTTGATGCGGGCTTAGATATTACCTCTGTTTTTTCTCTCCCCTGGATTTATTTCTTATTATCCCTCTTTGTTTCCTGTGACGAGATCTCACGGGACAACTCTGATTAAGACTCGCGTGACGCCAGCATTGAAATAATGTGGAGAAGGTGAAGCGAACGCGCGGAATAAAACAAAGGGGAACAAATCCAATGTACTTGAAACACACTACCAGAATATTCAATTATTGGTGGACACGAGTTCATGTTCCTTTCGTCATCATCATCAAGTGTCATGCCTGCTGGAGTTGGTGATCATGGCTCTCCACAACTCTCGATCTCGACAGTTATTTATCATTTCTGTTGTTGACCTTCTGCCAAGCGATTCTCTTAAGCTGTCTGTTATCTTTTCTCTTTGCTTCCCTCTATCTTTTCTTCCTGCAATTTTCCAAGTTGTCACAATATATCTCTCCCCTTCTCATTCATCATCATTAAGTGCCGTCTCCGCATCGAAGGTTGGTTACCATGGAGCGCCTTTTCACTCTGTCTCTTGCTTTGGTGGTGCAGTTGTTGTTTTTTTTGTTTTGTATTTTTTGGAGGGGGGCATATCTTTAAACACAGCCGAACAAAACATCAACAGACCAGAAGACTGGTTGAATGGATGGTTCAATGGATGGTTGAATGGATGGTTGAATGGATGGTTGAATGGATGGGACATGAGAAAAGCAGGGATAGAGTTTTGTAAGTACATGCCAAGGCCAAACCAACTACGACAACATCAACAACATAAAAAGAAGAGACGAAACCACCATCTTCAGACTGAGAACCGGTCATGTACCACTGAACAAACACATCAATAGAATACAACAATGGTCATGTACCACTGAACAAACACATCAATAGAATACAACAATGGTCATGTACCACTGAACAAACACATCAATAGAATACAACAATGGTCATGTACCACTGAACAAACACATCAATAGAATACAACAATGGTCATGTACCACTGAACAAACACATCAATAGAATACAACAATGGTCATGTACCACTGAACAAACACATCAACAGAATACAACAACGGTCATGTACCACTGAACAAACACATCAATAGAATACAACAACGGTCATGTACCACTTAACAACCACATCAACAGAATACAATGAAACAAAATTCCAGCATATCCACTCTGTGAACACCCACATGAAACAGTAGAACATCACCTTTTTGACTGTCCAAATAGTAGAACATCACCTTTTTGACTGTCCAAACAGTAGAACATCACCTTTTTGACTGTCCAAACAGTAGAACATCACCTTTTTGACTGTCCAAACAGTATAACATCACCTTTTTGACTGTCCAAGTAGTAGAACATCACCTTTTTGACTGTCCAAACAGTTGTAACATCACATTTTTGACTGTCCAAACAGTATAACATCACCTTTTTGACTGTCCAAAGCTCACTGACATCAGAGCAACTCTACTTCCTCAAAGACCTGATAAATGGAACACCTTGTACATGGGGACTCAGATAAACCTGCAGATAGTACATGGCATTGGGCCGAAGGGCGTCAGCTCACTGGAATCTGAATCCATAACAACAACAATAACAAAATGTTTACAACACTCAGAAAAAAAGAAACAAAATAACAACAACCGAAAACATAAAGAACAATAGGGAGCCAGAAATAGTAATCGAAGCAGTACATCTCAACACAGCGTCTTGCCGCGACAGACCGGCATTGCAAATTGTAAGGAATCATATGAGGAAGAGGTATGTATTACCAGTCTCTTCCTCCTATGATTCGCTGAATTACCACCTTGGAAGTTTCCCTCTATTATATAGTCAAATATTCATTTATTATTATTTGCCTCCAATGTGACTTGTAGTCTGACGTCACTCTGCTTAATCTCGACAGTGATTCACGCACTAACACAACCCACCACACAAAAACACTAACACAACCCACCACACAAAAGCACTAACACAACCTACCACACAAAAGCACTAACACAACCCACCACACAAAAGCACTAACACAACCCACCACACAAAAGCACTAACACAACCCACCACACAAAAGCACTAACACAACCTACCACACAAAAGCATTAACACAACCTACCACACAAAAGCACTAACACACCCCACCACACAAAAAGTCAATGATGAGGTTGTGCTCCTATTGTGAGAATTACTCAGAATGGGAATTTCTCGTTTCACTAATTGCGCGTTTCAGGAATATAGCCACAACTTGAACCACACTTGTTGCTCTCCTATTGACTGTGCTATCCCCTTTGTCCCTTCCATAACACGGTGGCAGAGAACCCAGCGAGCGACTGATAAACATTTGGGCGTTATTAACGCCAGGCTCATTATAAGGCCCTCTTCGTCTTGTCAGACGGTCTAGTGGAGGCTATTGTGTATTTTTTTGAGGTTTTCGTTTTTCTCTCGTGGCAAATTCTACCAATGTTTGACAAACACACACGGCCATAGAATGAACAAGTCAGACCCACTGATCCACAGGGTTTTCCATCCTTTTTCATGAGTCTTTTCTCTTCTAAGTTTTGTCTTAGCACAGTCTCAAATGATGTTATACCGTTCCTTATTCATTCGTTATACAGTTTCATTGACTATATAGCAAAGATAGTTCAATCTTTTGAGACTAAAATGAACAGACAAAATCTATCGAGATCACAACTTCAGATAGCAAGAGAAACCGCTTAAAAGAAATAGTGCTATGTCGGATATTTGCAATATGGATTTGCTATTAAGAGAATTTTTATTTTATTATTTGCAGAGTAGGCGGAAGCGTAGCTAAGGATCTCAGCTACAGGGGACAGTCAGTATTCCTGCCTCTTCCTATCTTTCTTCCTTCTCCGACTTCTCATTTCACTAGTTGCTATCTTTCTTCCTTCTCTGACTTCTCATTTCACTAGTTGTTATCTTTCTTTCTTCTCTAACTTCTCATTTCACTAGTTGTTATCTTTCTTTCTTCTCTAACTTCTCATTTCACTAGTTGTTATCTTTCTTTCTTCTCTAACTTCTCATTTCACTAGTTGCTATCTTTCTTCCTTCTCTAACTTCTCATTTCACTAGTTGTTATCTTTCTTTCTTCTCTGACTCCTCATTTCACTACTCGGTATCTTTCTTTCTTTTCTGACTCTGAGTTTTCCAAAAAAAAAAAAAAAAAAAAAAAAAAAAAAAAAAGTTTATTATGACATCACGTCTATTTTTGTCATTGCTGGTAATACTGATTGCTCTAATCAATAATAGACAGACACTTGGCTAGAACCTATTCAATCACGATGAAACAATAAACCAAACATGATTACACACAACCAATAGCTCAGACATGACGCGAAGACCAAAAATGGAAAACAGACAGAATTAATACAAAATTAAAACAAACATGAGACTAAAGTGTGAACAGACATATAAACTGACAGGTTAAAACTGAATTTAAATCAACAATAACTTAAACACAGACGATCAAAAACAAAAGCAATCTCATTTAACAGTTTGAGCAAAACCCTCATTACGATAACAGTTGTCCATTACGGTAAACAAATAAATAAAAAAAATCAGAATTAAAGCGATTAAAAAAGACATAACGCGTAAATTGAAAACGTTTTTACGATTCAAAACAAATATATTTCAATTCGCAATGAAGATTGAGTCGTAGCTAATGGGTAGAGAATCCCAGTTTTTTAAATCTTCATTGTTGTATGTAAGAACAGCCTTCTCATATCTTATTACTGTCAACTGTAATCTTGATGTTCCTTATTTTCCTCACAGTTTTCGGTGGCTGTTTAGTCTAGAGATAAGTTGACCTCTGTACTGAAAGGACGCAGGTTCAAATCCCACCAGAAGAAAAAAAAAAAAAAGTAAAGAGCCCCCGTCACGTCAAGTGGCTTTATAGGGAATATGGTGTTAGTGACTACATTTTACAGACCTTCAGCACATGATTTTTTGGGGTAATGTGGTCGGTTTTACGCCCGTGCCGCTCTACTTTCCCAGAAAAAAAATCCGGTACCCATTTAAGGCTGGGTGAACCCGGGAATCGTCGGTTGGGATCAAACCCTACCTCTTGTCCTTTGTAGTCCAGTTCACTAACCACTGAGCTATCGCGGCAACGAAAGCCCACCAGAAGCCGTGGCAATATTTGCAAAAATAGGAAAAAATTAATCCGTGGTTTCTTTCTTTCTCCTTATTTCTTGGGTAGTTAGATCCGATGTCTGGTCTTCTCGGCGGGGAGGTCCCGTGTGCACTTGCGCACGTTAATGAACCCTTAGTAAAATAAAAATAAAAAAATAATATGGCCGCTGCACATGTAAAATAGTCAGCAAAGCTACTTTGGATCCATTACGGAGTTCGTGCACATAAGCCAGGATTGTTCACGATATTCTAGAGATGTGGGTGGGGGAGCATCGGGTTGGGGGGGGGGGGAATCGGGGAACCTATCGTTCATCCGGTGTGTGGTGATGATGATGATATCAACAGGAGCAACTTCACAGCGGACCACATCATGGTCGTCTAGCAGCTCGGCCACCAACGTGGGCACAATTAGACTGCTTTCCCTTTCTTCATATGAAGAGATCAAATGAGATAAATCCTGTGTGATGTTAGCGCTGTGTGTGCCTGTGATGTTAGCGCTGTCTGTGATGTTAGCGCTGTCTGTGATGTTAGCGCTGTCTGTGATGTTAGCGCTGTCTGTGATGTTAGCGCTGTGTGTGCCTGTGATGTTAGCGCTGTGTGCGCCTGTGATGTTAGCGCTGCCTGTGATGTTAGCGCTGTGTGCGCCTGTGATGTTAGCGCTGTCTGTGATGTTAGCGCTGTCTGTGATGTTAGCGCTGTCTGTGATGTTAGCGCTGTCTGTGATGTTAGCGCTGCCTGTGATGTTAGCGCTGTCTGTGATGTTAGCGCTGCCTGTGATGTTAGCGCTGTCTGTGCCTGTGATGTTAGCACTGTCTGTGCCTGTGATTTTAGCACTGTCTGTGCCTGTGATGTTAGCACTGTCTGTGCCTGTGATGTTAACACTGTCTGTGCCTGTGTACACCATCGCATTCTGGAATAGCCGCCGCTTCAACGTAGCGGCAACTAAATGGATGGCTTGGTGATCTGGAGATAAGACATCAACCTCTGGACTAGATTTCCTGGGTTCAAATCCCACTTCAGGTCGTAATTTTTTCCCCCCATTTCTGTGGCTTTCAGTTAAATCTCCTGAGGTAAAGACGAAATACAGGATTAACCCTTACGAACAATGGCCTAGATTGGAGAGAAGTAGAAAAAATGTCCAAAAATAGTAGGAGATGGGGAAGAAAAAGATGGGAATACCCCTGTCTGTGGTCTATGTCCCAATAAAGGGTCTAAATGGCTTTGAATGATTGGTTAACATGATTAAAATAAATTGGGGTATTTCCAACGAAAGAGAGAAAAGTAAAAAATAGGACAAATGAAAATTGGAAAGAGGTCTTATTTCAGGGAAACATGGCTGATGTGGTGACAAACATGGATGATGTTGTGACAAACATGGATGATGTGGTGACAAACATGGATGATGTGGTGACAAACATGGATGATGTGGTGACAAACATGGATGATGTGGTGACAAACATGGATGATGTGGTGACAAACATGGATGATGTTGTGACAAACATGGATGATGTGGTGACAAACATGGATGATGTTGTGACAAACATGGATGATGTGGTGACAAACATGGATGATGTTGTGACAAACATGGATGATGTGGTGACAAACATGGATGATGTGGTGACAAACATGGATGATGTGGTGACAAACATGGATGATGTGGTGACAAACATGGATGATGTGGTGACAAACATGGATGATGTGGTGACAAACATGGATGATGTAGTGACAAACATGGCTGATGTGATGACAAACATGGCTGATGTAGTGACAAACATGGCTGATGTAGTGGCAAAAATGGCTGATATGGTGACAAAATGGCTGATATGGTGACAAACATGGCTGATGTAGTGGCAAACATGGCTGATGTAGTGGCAAACATCACTCCATATTTTGCTCTTCTATTAGCTTCTCCTAGTGTTATGTTTCCAAGTGACTCTAATATTCCATCGCTCCATCATTTCCATGGTCCACCTTTGAGTCTCGTGTCCGCGCAACGTTGATTGAAGGTTCGTTATGTTGTGTTAACCAAAAAATAAATAACGATTACACTGTCTATCATTACAGTTAGAGTGTTGTATTTTGGAATCTTTTATACAATTTTACAATTTGTGTGAATTTTTGTAGGGAATGTGTGTGTGTGGGGGGTGGGGGGGGGGGTGGGGTGGGGTTACCGTTAAATAGCGGATTAAGGAGTAATTCAAGCCGAAGAAAGATTGAGAATAAATTAGAAGTTTTTTCTTCCAGACTGAATTTCGCTGAATTTGAAAAAAAATCTGGCATATGTGGAGCATCTGTTTAAATTCCTCGTTGTTTGTCCCGGAAATATTGCCAATTTGGCTGTGATCAATGACGTCGTCCTGGTTTGGTCTTGTTTGACACCCCTTCTTCCAATTACCTGTCTAGACCCGGAGTGTATTGTCTAGTTAATTCAAATAACTGATTTCTCTACTGCACGGAATATCGAGGTCTGTTTGTCAGATTTTCTGAATCCCATGTACTTTCAATCAAGATTGAGTTAATTCATTCTGAAGTTAAACATAAAATATCACAAAAGTTAACAAAAAGAACCGCTACAAGAATGTAACTTAACGACATAAATGGTTAAAAATGGTAGAATATTAAAATAATAAAGGATAGATAATTCATCATTGAGTGCCGTCTCCGCATCGAAGGTTGGCTACCATGGATCGCCATTCCACTCTGTCTCTTACTTTAATGGTGCAGATTGTCATAGGCTGACTTGTCCTTCTTTTGATGTTACTCGTCCTTGTTAGTCTTGGTCTGCCTCTGCCTCTTTTACCTTGTATTTTCCCTTCTAATATTACTTTTAGTAGGTTGTTGTGTCTTTTAATGTGCCCCACAAATTTCGCTTGATAGATAATTAGTAGAACAAACTGTGAATAATTTATTATTTTAAATGTGTAGATACATTATCCATAGTTTTAGTAACAGATGGCGCAAAGTGGACGCAACTAAGAATTAGTCGCAGATAACTGATCTATCAAACAGATGGCGCAAAGTGGACGCAACTAAGAATTAGTCGCAGATAACTGATCTATCAAACAGATGGCGCAAAGTGGACGCAACTAAGAATTAGTCGCAGATAACTGATCTATCAAACAGATGGCGCAAAGTGGACGCAACTAAGAATTAGTCGCAGATAACTGATCTTTCAAACAGATGGCGCAAAGTGGACGCAACTAAGAATTAGTCGCAGATAACTGATCTATCAAACAGATGGCGCAAAGTGGACGCAACTAAGAATTAGTCGCAGATAACTGATCTATCAAACAGATGGCGCAAAGTGGACGCAACTAAGAATTAGCCGCAGATAACTGATCTATCAAACAGATGGCGCAAAGTGGACGCAACTAAGAATTAGTCGCAGATAACTGATCTTTCAAACAGATGGCGCAAAGTGGACGCAACTAAGAATTAGTCGCAGATAACTGATCTATCAAACAGATGGCGCAAAGTGGACGCAACCAAGAATTAGCCGCAGATAACTGATCTATCAAACAGATGGCGCAAAGTGGACGCAACTAAGAATTAGTCGCAGATAACTGATCTATCAAACAGATGGCGCAAAGTGGACGCAACTAAGAATTAGTCGCAGATAACTGATCTATCAAACAGATGGCGCAAAGTGGACGCAACTAAGAATTAGTCGCAGATAACTGATCTTTCAAACAGATGGCGCAAAGTGGACGCAACTAAGAATTAGTCGCAGATAACTGATCTATCAAACAGATGGCGCAAAGTGGACGCAACCAAGAATTAGCCGCAGATAACTGATCTATCAAACAGATGGCGCAAAGTGGACGCAACTAAGAATTAGTCGCAGATAACTGATCTATCAAACAGATGGCGCAAAGTGGACGCAACTAAGAATTAGTCGCAGATAACTGATCTATCAAACAGATGGCGCAAAGTGGACGCAACTAAGAATTAGCCGCAGATAAGTGATCTATCAAACAGATGGCGCAAAGTGGACGCAACTAAGAATTAGTCGCAGATAACTGATCTTTCAAACAGATGGCGCAAAGTGGACGCAACTAAGAATTAGTCGCAGATAACTGATCTTTCAAACAGATGGCGCAAAGTGGACGCAACTAAGAATTAGTCGCAGATAACTGATCTTTCAAACAGATGGCGCAAAGTGGACGCAACTAAGAATTAGTCGCAGATAACTGATCTTTCAAACAGATGGCGCAAAGTGGACGCAACTAAGAATTAGTCGCAGATAACTGATCTTTCAAACAGATGGCGCAAAGTGGACGCAACTAAGAATTAGTCGCAGATAACTGATCTATCAAACAGATGGCGCAAAGTGGACGCAACTAAGAATTAGCCGCAGATAACTGATCTATCAAACAGATGGTAGCAGATCGGATACATTGAAGAAATGAAATCAAACAGTCGCACGGTTATAATTAAAAAATCATGGCTAGATTCTTAGAATTTAGTATGGAGACACAATAATTTCTAAGAAAGACAGCAATTTAATAATAATAATAATAATAATAGCAATACTCGACGCTGAAAGGCAGATGAGGAAGGAAAGAAGATAAAGAATAATAAAATATTACTGTTCGTGCTGTTTACGGTTCGTGAGCTCACAATATGTCGTGACTTATAAAAGTCTTATTTTTAGAAGTTTTACAGTACTTTGGCAAGTAATGACGAGTGTGGGTAAAATTAATGCAGCTGAAGACAGCTAGATTCAAGTTAAGGAAATAACAAGATACACCGATAAATCGTTATACACAAACTCTTATCAGAATAAATATAATAGATACTAGGCCATACATATCAAGAACAAATTGTAATGCATAAATTAACATATGAACTATAGTAACATTTTTATTTTTTAAAAATGTATGGAAAGATATTGACTTATTTTGAGGATTGTACAATTTCCAATATTATTAATTAGACCAAAACGTGGGCAGTTCTTCCAAGGATATCTTGTAATACGGTGACATATCCTTTCGAACTCATGTCAAATTTTCGCAATACAAAATTACAGAAAACATTGGAAGAGCGCGGATACAATTTTATACTTATTTCAACATTTATAGATTTGATAAATAATGATAAATACAATCTTATACTTATTTCAACATTTATAGAATTGATAAATAGTGACAAATACAATCTTATACTTATTTCAACATTTATAGAATTTATAAATAATGACAAATGCAAATAAATAAAAGGAGGGGGAAAAAAGATAGACAGATGGGGGTAAAAAGCACAGTAATTATTTCAAATTCATTAAGGACACGACAATTATAATTTGGTATCCCATAATTAGGGGCAGCAAGATAATTAATTATAATTTTATATTAATTCATTATAAGGACACGATAATTAGTTGTAATTTCATATTAAATTATTAGGGATACGATAATTAGTTATAATATCACATTAATTCATTATAAACACGTCAATTAGCTATAATTTCATATTAGTTTATAAGGATTCATGGATTATGATTTAACATTATATCTTTAGGGAGACGACAATTATAATATAACATTAATTCAATAAGGATAGGACAATTTTGCGATGTTATTTTATTTTGTTTTCACAGCATCGGACAAATATGACCTGCTGTCAACATTCAGTGGACTTAAGACGAGCTTAACCCCAGGTGTAAACCTAACTACTGCTGTTAAAGACGTTAATTTTCTGGAATTAGTCAAATATGACGTCAGAGGATGAGTACATCGTCACACTGACGTCAACTGAAGATGGTCTCAATGTGACGTACGAGTACAGTGACACAGCTGGGATGTACGTTTTCTACACGGTAAGTACAGGTTCACGAATTCCCTGTTTAGCTATACATGTATTTTCATCATTATTGAGTGCCGTCTCCGCATCGAAGGTTGGCTACCATGGAGCGCCATTCTGCTCTGTCTCTTGCTTTGATGGTGCAGGTTGTCATAGGCTGATTTGTCCATCTCCACATCGAAGGTTGGCTACCATAGAGAGCCATTCCCCACTGTCTCTTGCTTTGATGGTGCAGGTTGTCATAGGCTGATTTGTCCATCTTTTGGTGTTTACTCGTCCATGTTAGTCTTGGTCTGCCTCTGCCTCTTTTACCTTGTATTTTCTCTTCCAATATTACTTTTAGTAAGCTGTTGTGTCTTTTAACATGCCCCACAAATTTCATTTGTCTTGTTTGAATTGGTGTTTAGTAGTTCACTTTTCATTTTTAGTTGTTTTAAAACTTCATCGTTTGTTTTCTTTTCTTTCCATTCACTTCTTCCTATTCTTCTATAATTCCACATTTCAACTGCTTCAATTTTATGTTCTGTTTTCCTGTCTAATGTCCATGTTTCTGCACCATACAAGAATATTGAGAAGATTTAACATTTAGCTATTTTTAGTTTTAGCCCTGGTGTTATTTTTTTTTTTTAAAGTTAGTATACTTTTCATGACATTAAAATTACTTTTTCCCATACCTATTCTTTTGTCTATTTCAGTTTTACATTTTCCATCATTGGTTACTGTATGTCCCAGGTAGTTGTAGCTCTGAACTGTATTTTAGTTCTATTTATATCTATTTATATCTAATTATATCTATTTATATCTATTTATCTATTGTCCTTTAGAGTTTAATACATAAGGCAGAAATTCTAGACTCTCTGTGTCTAATGATAGTTGCAATCAAGTATCAGACCTTACACAAAACCCACATTGTACCTCGTCGAACGTCCCTATTCTTGGCGATCCTTTCAAACTTCGTAAGGAAGCTGATGCCTGCTGTTGTTGTCTCTCGTCTCGGTGTTGTAGTTTTTTGGGTTTTTTGTTTTGTTTCCCTAGGCTAGCCTCTTTTTCTTTTACCCTCTGGTTGCCATGTAAACAGAGGCGTAACTAGGGATTTCAATGTCCGGGGACAAAGACAGTTTTCGAGTCAGCTCTACGTAGCAAGGTGTGAACCGTAAAGGGAGGTGGTGTGGGTAAAAGGGAGGAGGGGGGAGGTGTCCGTCACGCTTTCTAGAAGAAAATAAAATTAAGTTTTAAAAGATGAAGACCTACATTTCGTAGCATATTTTTATCGTTTGAGGAAGATGAAACAAAATAACAACAATAATTAAAGCAATAATAATCAATTTGCGCCCCCAGATGCTGTGTATTGATGTTCCGCCATGTTCCCCTCTCCCCCACACAGCTACGCCGCTGCATATAAGGGCTTGCTTTATGTCTGAAAATGCCGGAATAGGAATGGTCAAGAAAATTATTTGGAAAGATGATTTGCCACAACACCGTTCTCATTTTCTATAATATGATGGCAATATTTTCCCGAGATGCATTTCTCTTTGAGCTGATTACAGAATGAATCCGACACCAACTTCTCGGAAATTGCCAGTCACATCGGAAATAACATCGGAACACCCGGTGTAAATCTAAACTCTTCCACCCACGACAAAATATATGTTGTGTAATTGCGAATTTTTTTCATTAATCACGTGGCACGAAAAAATATTAACGAAAAAATTACTGCCACGTACATTTCTGTCTTTCCTATAATTGCTCATTATCTTGTCTGAGCATTAAGTTCGCCCGCAAGGTCGATATCGATCCAGGCCAGCGCGGTAATAACGATTGAGCGCACCTTGAGATCATCTTTGCAAATGGCACTCACTATTTACTTAAAGACTTCTTTCAGAATGAAATAAATGGACTTTCAACACTCCTAAATGGAAAAGTGAAAACATATTACAGAGTCTAATTAATGGTACACCGGTTTGTGTGTGTGTATATATAACTTACTATTGCAAATGTAAGCGCGGAATTAAGTGCGTTCTTGCGTAAGCATTACTACTATCATCAGGTGCCAATGATAAAAGATCTCAATCACTTCCTGTCGTTGGAGTTTCATATCCACTCTTTCGAGGGGTTTAGAGCTGAGGAGGTTACGCCCCTTTATCGCTCACCCGTAAAAGGGCGTAATATGGGCTTAGTTTTCGTTGTGTCGTTGTTTACGACGTAGTTAGTTACACCTCATCATCATCGAGTGCCGTCTTCGCATCGGAGGTTGGCTACCATGGAGCGCCATTCCGCTCTTTCTCTTGCTTTGATGGTGTAGATTGTCATTATTTGACTTGTCCATCTTTTGATGCTACTCGTCCATGTTAGTCTTGGTCTGCCTTTGCCACCTTGTATATTCTCTTTCAATATTACTTTTATTAGGCTGTTGTGTCTTTTAACATGCCCCAACAATTTCATTTATGTTGCTCTAATTGTGTTTAGTAGTTCTCTTTTCATTGTTAGTTGTTTTAAAACTTCATCGTTTGTTTTCTTTTCTTTCCATCCAATTCTACCCCATGATCATCATCGAGTGCCGTCTCCGAAACGAAGGTTGGCTACCATGGAGCGCCATTCTGCTCTGTCTCTTGCTTTGATGGCGCAGGTTGTCATAGGCTGATTTGTCCATCTTTTGATGTTACTCGTCCATGTTAGCCTTGGGATGCCTCTGCCTCTTTTACCTTGTATCCCCTCCAGGATTATTTTTATTAGGCTGTTGTATTTTTTAACATGGCCCAAAAATCGCATTTGTCTTGTTTGAATTGTGTTTAGTAGTTTTCTTTTCATTTTTAGTTCTTTTAAGACTTCATCGTTTGTTTCTTTTCCTTCCATCCAATTCTACCAATTCTTCTATATATCCACATTTCAAAGGCTTCAATTCTCTGTTCTGTTTTCTTGTCTAATGTCCATGTTTCTGCACCATATAGGAATATTGAGAAAATGTAACATTTTCCTATTCTTAGTTTTAGCCCTGGTGTTATTTGTTTTGATGTTAGTATGTTCTTCATGGCATTAAAATTACTTTTTGCCATACCTATTCTTTTGTTTATTTCAGTTGTACATTTTCCATCACTGGTTATAGTATGTCCAAGGTAGTTGTAGTTCTGAACTGTCTCCATGTGTATAAATTCAATTTTGATATCCACTTGTGGGTTTCAACATTGGATTCTTCCTATTCTTCTATAAATCCACATTTCAAAGTTACGCCTATTCAGACAAAACATACTGCTGGAATACATATTTCGGGTTCAACTTTAAGAAAAAATACTTAAAAAGCCAAACCAAAATTGTTCGTAGACAAGGAAAAAAAATAATGAATGAACTGAACAAGAAAATGAACTCAAACCAACATCCCTTACACCAGACAACGTTATATCAACACTAGCGCCATCTAGCGTCAAACGAACAACCGCTCCCAATAAACTCACGCCACATTTCCGCCCTTACCGCATGTTCTCTCACTCCAGCTTGAAATGTCACCAATCTAAAAGAACCTAATTTCCCACCTAAAGGCCACTATTAAGTCAAACACCACCCATAGCTTTTACTTCAGCTTTACTTCACGCTATCGGGGGGCCTGTCCTCGAATAAATTCTTCACGAAGTTACAGCTACAGCAGACAGCGCGACGGACAGCTTAAAGCACTCTTAAATGAGTACTTTCATTGTTAGCGTTAAAATGTTAAAGTGCCTATTGAAGTTTGCGTTAAAATTACTTCCTACGTAATAGCAGCGGTTCTCATCATATGAGAAAAGGGGCTCTATATTAAAACCGGGCTGTAAAATGTGGAGAATTGTTCTGAATATATATATATACAGTAATCCTTCAGTTATCGCGGCTAATAGGGACCTGAACCGGCCGCTATAAGTGAAAAACCGCGAAGTAGTGTCACCCTCTCATTTTTAACATACGTACATTTTTTGTGTATGTATAATATCAATAAGTGTATATGAAACCATATAAGTGCATACGTTATCATTAGAACATTAAAGAATAGTTTCAAACATGCAAATAAAATATTAATAGTAGAAATAACATACATAAAATAATGGGCTTTTTTAAAAATAATAATTCCTCAATTTGGAATTTTTGAACAATCCGCGATGTACTGAGGCCGCGATACATGAACCGCGAAGTAGCAAGGGACGACTGTATATATATAAGGAGAGGGAGCACTGTATATATATATATATATAAGGAGAGGGAGGACTGGTTGGTCGCGAGACAAGACGCTGGTCTCAAAACAGAGAGGTTGTGCGTTATAAATCCCGGCTGGACCAGTTGGGATATTTATTTATGATTTACCTCTGCGGCAACCACTCCTGGTCTCAGCAGCGAGGCCCGGCTAGAAGCGTCAATTACTCAAGGACCGAAAAGAAAAATGAGTACCCCCGAAGTCGGAGTTATCTGCCTGTACGGCGAGGGACACCTGTGCACACGACTGCCAGGAAAAAAACTGATTAACACGCAAAATTCAGTTCCTAGTATATAGGGACTTCAACAGTGGTGAAAGCTGGGGTAGGAAAAAAAAAAATAAAGATGTGATGTCTGAGAAAAGCGCTTGGAGTGACCAGAAAAGACAGAATCAGAAATGATATTATAAGAGAAAGAGTAGGTATTGAGCCAATCCTAAGCTACATAAAGAAACAACAGATAAAGTGGTGTATTACATTCTAGAAAGAATATCGTGTTGTTCCAAAACATACAAAGTATATATTAAAAGAGGAGAAGGGAGAAAATCAAGAGGCAGACCCAGAGTAATATGGACATACATTATCAAAGAAATGCTACAACAACATCAATAGACAATGAGTGAAGCCGCCAAAAGGAAAGAGAACCAGAACTTTGTATCTCCCTCGACACTCGAACGGGTACAGGAGTAAGTGAAAAGAGAGAGGGAGGGATAGTGAGAGAGAAAGAGAGAGAGAGAGAGAATAGCCCCATCAATTTAAAAATAAATGTGTACATGTCTATACAAGGAAATTAAACTACAATGACCTATAAGATTATGTTTACTAATTTATTATCTATACATATTTTTAATAGGAAAATATTAAATAAGCAAATAAGAAACCATGATATCATTCTTAGTATCATGTGATCTATAATGATATTAATGATATTACTAATAATAGTTACGTGGCCTAAAATATTCTAACAATGTATGCTGCGCGTCAATATTACTGCGCAGGTACGTGAATGCATCCGCTGGTTTATACACTGCTTTTGGTAACCCAATTCTAAAATGAGATCGCGCTCATTTTCTGCTGTGACGAATATCTTCAAATCAATGAAAACTTTGATCCGTGTAAAGATTACAATTTTTTTTTTTATAAGGAAAGTCCTAATGGACAGTGCAGATTTAACGAGGTGATGTATCACAGAGGTTCTTCATTTATATTCCAGTGACGTATATTGAGATGTATTTTTGTTTCGTATTTTTTATGCAGTGCTTCTTTTTCAATGTTGTATTACTCGTTCATTAAAATAAAAATTAATCATGGCTTAGCCATTTATGGCTTAGCTTCTCAAAGTTCGTTAGCTACCTAATACAGATATAGAGGCTACTGGCATAATAGTGCATGCATTATTTATGGAAATAAAGGTATTATATAAAGGTATGAAGGTATATATGTATCTATATAAATGTATGAGTATTTTATTTAGAAAGGGTCGTAAGTTCAGACTTCCTCTTAGGACCTCGTGGCGATGAAATCACAAGGTTTCTGAAGCTGAGCAGTGACCTATCTTTGTAGCTGCCTTGAACATGTTTGCTGTCTTGTAATACTGATGAAGACCTGTAACCGAAACATTTATAGTTTTGGTACTGTCTTCCTTTTAGCGATGTCTCTAAAACAAACTCTATATTTATTGTTTCCGTGGATATATAGAGGTATGTTTATAGAAAGGTTTGAGCATAAACATATACATATACATATAAAGAAAATGATGTAAAGATATGGACACATCTTAGGTCACGAGTGTGGACCTCTAGCACTAACATTATATTCCCTTTATGTCACGAGTATGGACCTCTAGCACTAACATTATATTCCCTTTATGTCACGAGTATGGACCTCTAGCAATAACATTATATTCCCTTTATGTCACGAGTATGGACCTCTAGCACTAACATTATATTCCCTTTATGTCACGTGTATGAACCTCTAGCACTAACATTATATTCCCTTTATGTCACGAGTATGGACCTCTAGCACTAACATTATATTCCCTTTATGTCACGAGTATGGACCTCTAGCACTAACATTATATTCCCTTTATATAACGGGTGTGGACCTCTAGTACTAACATTATATTCCCTTTATGTCACGAGTATGGACCTCTAGTAAAGTAAAGTAAAGTACCCCCGGTCACGCCAAGTGGCGTATAGGGAAATATGGTGTTAGTGACCCTATATTTTACAGACCTTCAGCACATGACTTTTGGGTAATGTGGTCGGTATTACGCCCATGCTGCTTTACTTTCCCAGAAAAAATCCGGTACTAACACTATATTCCCTTTATGTCACGAGTATGGACATCTAGCACTAACATTATATTCCCTTTATGTCACGAGTATGGACCTCTAGCACTAACATTATATTCCCTTTATGTCACGAGTATGGACCTCTAGCACTAACATTATATTCCCTTTATGTTACGAGTATAGACCTCTAGTACTAACACTATATTCCCTTTATGTCACGAGTATGGACCTCTAGTACTAACACTATATTCCCTTTATGTCACGAGTCTGGACCTCTAGCCATAACATTATATTCCCTTTATGTCACGAGTATGGACCTCTAGCACTAACATTATATTCCCTTTATATAACGGGTTTTGACCTCCACGTTTGTCACTTTGTCCTTCCAGATGATACCAAGAATAAAGAATGCATTTATCCTTCTGTTTTGCTTTGCATAAGTTGTCCACGATCCGCTGCCATATAAAAAGATATTGATGATGCAAACGTTGTAAACTGCGGCCTTTGTTTTAGCTGTCAGTTGGTTGTTTTGCCAAACACGCATAGAAAGGCGGGCGAAGGTTGTAGCAGCTTAACCAATGCGGGTGTCAATTTCTGCATCTCTCTCTCTCTCTCTCTCTCTCTCTCTCTCTCTCTCTCTGCGTTCAGGACTCAATCAGAGTAAGGATTCCAGACTCTCACATGAAGTCAGCTGTCAGGCTAAGTGTGTTGATCGCCCCCACAGACAGAATATCACAATTAAAGTCTGTCAGATCCACTCTGACTGAACACCCGTTAATACGTTGCACTGTGTTCTGCGCCAGTGGCCCAGTGCATCCGATTTCAGCCAGCATCCTATTCGGGTTTGCTTTCCCTAGCCCCAGACTGTCCCAAAGATTATCTATATTTAGATACAGAAGGGAAGAACTTCCATGGTAATCATTTCTAGTTAATTAATCCTAACGCAAACAGTCAGCTATGAGTCACGCCCGCGCGCTCGCTGTTGAGCTTTTTTTTCTAAACGTGTATTTTTTATTTTTTTCCTTTATCGTCCTGTTTACAACGTCATTTCCGTTACCAAACACGACACGGTATCTGAAAACTGCGATCAACATTACACTGTTATATTTCGCAGCAAATTTCGTAAACTAAAAACGGTTTCCATAGTAACAGAGATACCTATAAACCACAATTTTTAATAAAACTTTAATAATGTTTACAATTGTGAAATACCACACAAAAATGGCTGTTTTGTTGCGCGTGGCCGTGCGGCTAAAACCACTGTTCCGCTGGCTGAAATGCTGACGTACGGTGTTCGAAGCCCGCGGTAGACGGAAATGATTTTTTCTATCGGGGTGAAATAAAAATCCTGAGTCGCACACGTCGTGGCGACGGCTTGACCAAGCGGCCTTTATCCCTCTGGTTCTATCGTTGCCCCCCGACAAACACCAGCAATGGTATTATGTGTCGTAAGGATGGGTTTTTTTTTCTTTTTCTATTTTTCGTGTTGTACACATTGACTCTGTTTCTTGTTCTTCCCTTTCCGGTAGCTAATTGTTGATTTCTGATGAGATATGTTTGTCTCCGACTTGTTTCTGCTACACTTTTTCTGAAAAGGGGAAACTATTTCTGCTGACTAAACTGATTCAGCGGTCTCGAATAAAAGTTCTGGGCGTATGTTGCGCCTGAGCATTGTTTACGTATGTTTGTTTGTTCATTGTTCGTGTTTGAGTCATTTATTAGCGTTCCAGCTGAAGGCCTACTTGGCCGAAACGTCGACTTTTGTTTTGTCCATTACCATGTAAAGCTGTCACCATACCAATTTTTCGTATATTTTTTTTTTACAATTACATATATGTATTTCTGTTTGTTTTCATGGTGTAGGTTGTTGATTTCCAGTTTGTTTGTTTGTTGTTAGGATCACTGCACACCTGACGAGCCCATAGGTGCTCTTATTCCCCCCTCCCCCCCTCGAGAATCTCGAGAAATCCCGAGGAGAAAACTGGCCCACGTGCACGAACTCCGTAGCACGGTCTGGAATCCGCGATGTGAGCCGGTTTTTGTTGACAATTTTGACAAGGCGATATTTATGGCCTCTTCTTTTCGATTCTAACTGCCAATGGGATAATTAACGTGCGCGAGTGCACACGGGATCTCATGTTCATTGCCCTTAAACGAAATGTCTAGACATCGGATGTCCCTATCAAAGAGATCAGGGGAGATAATATCATAAAGAAACCACGGATTAATTTTTCCGATTTGTTTTTTAAAATCACCACCGCTTCCGGTAGTCTTTGCACCTCGGCCCTTCCTGTCTTAAGGCTGAAGTCGTACCACTAGACCACGCAGCCCCACTACTTCCACTGTACGGGAGTAACCAACAGGTCAAAGTTGCTAATTATTTTAAATCTAAAAAACAAACGAATCATTCTCAAGCTCAACTCCAGAAAATTATATTGTTGGTGAGTCAGAATTAGACAATACAAAAATAGGCGAGTCAGAATTGGACAATACAAAAATAGGTGAGTCAGAATTGGACAATACAAAAATAGATGAGTCAGAATTGGACAATACAAAAATAGGTGAGTGAGAATTGGACAATACAAAAATAGGTGAGTCAGAATTAGACAATAAAAAAATAGGTGAGTCAGAATTAGACAATACAAAAATAGATGGGTCAGAATTGGACAATACAAAAATAGGTGAGACAGAATTAGACAATACAAAAATAGATGAGTCAGAATTGGAGAATACAAAAATAGGTGAGTCAGAATTGGACAATAGAAAAGAATAATGGAGATATAGTCAAGCAGTAGAAAAGTAGAGACATGTGACGTGGTCAGTGTAACGAACTATATTAGAACAAAGAATTGCCAAACTGACTTACCAACCTTGGCTGAAAACCACCATCAAATCACCACCAAGGGGTATGCACTCCTCTTATTTTTATCAACAGGGGAAGTAATCTTATTGTTTTCATTATATATATATATTTTAACTGATAAAAAAATTAGGTTTGTTATTCTTGTTTTTGTTTCGTTCTTTACAAAGTCCACACCCTGGGAGTTTGACTTTTCAATTTTGTAAATGTCAGTTTTTTTGCAAGGACTCGAACAAAAGCTGACAAAACAGCATAATTGGAATACTTTGCGCAGCTTTATTAATCCCAACAGAGCAGATTTCAAATCTTGCAGAATCTAAGAAGCTATATTGCTTAAGATTTGATAGATAAACTAGCTGGATTAGCAAGGTTTTTTTTTTATGTTCGTCATTTCACCTACGTGTTTGTTGCTTTTATTTTGTTTCATCGAAAGATCTTCTTCACGATAAATCAATTTTATGAAGAAACAGAAATTTTGATGGAACATTCGGTTATCGATAACCGAATGATGAAGGATCGGTTGAGCTGGTGAATTCGTTTGTTTATTTTTTTTTAATTGAAGAGGTCACTTTAACAGTCGAAATTCTGAATTTATTTAATGTAAATTTATTTACTAGTGGAGAACAGTTAGTCGATCGGAAATCTGAATTTATTTTTGATTAATTTTATAATTGTAATGTCAGTTTTTCCATCAGAAATCTGACTTTATTTTTGATTAATTTTGTAATTTTAATGCCAGTTTTTCCATCGATCAGAAATCTGAATTTATTTTTGATTAATTTTGTAATTTTAATGCCAGTTTTTCGATCCATCAGAAATCTGACTTTATTTTTGATTAATTTTGTAATTTTAATGCCAGTTTTTCGATCAGAAATCTGACTTTATTTTTGATTAACTTTGTAATTTTAATGCCAGTTTTTCGATCAGAAATCTGAATTTATTTTTGATTAATTTTGTAATTTTAATGCCAGTTTTTCCATCAGAAATCTGACTTTATTTTTGATTAATTTTGTAATTTTAATGCCAGTTTCTCGATCAGAAATCTGAATTTATTTTTGATTAATTTTATAATTGTAATGTCAGTTTTTCCATCAGAAATCTGACTTTATTTTTGATTAATTTTGTAATTGTAATGTCAATTTTTCTATCGTAATTCTAAATTTATTTTTATTTTTGACTAAAAATAGCCGTATCTTCTAGATGTCCAGCATCTGCAGCAGTGAATCCCAGCGCGTCATGATTTCTTGAGCACCCACCTTCTTCTAGGTCTTCCTCTCCTCTTTTACCTGGAACTATGCTCTCCCTAATTATTTACTCTAATCCTTTGTCGTTTCACATGTCTACATTTTTTATTATCTTTTTTATGTTCTTTATCGACCAACAACTGGAATTTTAAGTTTTCTTTTTTTTTTAACAAATGTATTCTATTCTTCAACAATAGTATTCTTTATTTTATTTATTTATTTTTGTGTGTGTTGATTTTTGCAACACCTGAATTCAAATATATGGATAGATGTATTTTTCAACAGCTATTTTCATTGTCCTTGTTATGTTATGTTATGTCATGTCATGTCATGTCATGTCATGTTATGTTATGTTATGTTAAGTCATGTCATGTCATGTTATGTTATGTCATGTCATGTCATGTTATGTTATGTTTTTATCATTACATATTGGAACATCGAAATGACTCATAAATCCTTCGTTTTTCCCCTCCAAAACATCGAGAAAACTCCGGAAAAACCCACATCCACGTGTACGAACTCTGTAACACAGCCTGGGATTCTATGGTTTTTAATTTTTATTTTTTGCTGGCAATTTTCATCCAGCAACGACCATTTTTGGCCTACTCTTTTCTGTTAGTAAATGTTCTTTAACGTGCGCGAGTGTACACGGCACCTCCTGGTTTTTTTCCCCGCCGATATCCAAAATAGCCAGTCATCAGATCTCACTACTCAGAGATCAGGGGGGGGGGAGGGTAAAGCAACGGAGGAAAACAAACAAACAAAACAAAACTGCGGATTTAGTTTTTTTTAAAAATCCCTTTTCTTGTGGTTCATGTTTCACAGCAATATGTTGTTATATGAAAATATATGGAGGCTCTTCAATGACATGCATTTCAAGCGTTATCATATCACCTGCTATTTGTCCTAGTTATAAAAAAATAACCATTAAAATTGAATCTCAAATAACGTCACAATATTTGTCTGCTATGAATTTCGCAATGACTTCAATTTTCTCTACATAAAAGAGCTCTCTTTTACACACAAACATGTTTATTTTTTTATTTTTTTATTTGGTCTTGTCCTTGATATATATATATATTTCAACAATATGAATTTGTTTGTTTTCAAATTAAAGACATTATTAGTTACTACAAATTTGTAATGCTATAATTATATAATCATCAACATGTTCCATACCGGTTGGCGTAGGTGATCATGTCCCTCCACAATCTTTTATCTACAGTTCATCGTATCAGTTCTGTTGTTGACTGTTCTCTATGCCATGACACAAAGAAACAAAAAAAAAAATGAAGTACCCCCGTCACGCCAAGTGGCGTATAGGGAATATGGTGTTAGTGACCATAAATTTTACAGACCTTCAGCACATGATTTATGGGGTAATGTGGTCGGTGTTACGCCCGTGCCGCTTACTTTCCCAGAAAAAAATCCGATACCCATTTAAGGCTGGGTGAACCTGGAGCCGTCGGTTGCGATCGAACCCTACCTCTTGTCCTTTGTAGTCCAGTTCACTAACCACTGAGCTAACGCGGCTCTTATATATATATATATATATATATATATATATTATATATATTTATTTATTTCAACAATATGAATTTGTTTGTTTTCAAATTAAAGCTATTCTTCTTCTTCTTTTCTCTTTTCACTGATACTAAAAGGTGTCGTGGTTTATATCATTTGTCGTTCTTGAGCTGCTCGAATTGTCTGAATTAGTGATTTTCCTTTGTTGTTACATGTCTCTATCACTGCATCTATCCATCTTCTTCTGGGTCTTCCTCTTGGTCTTTTTCCATGCATTCTCGAGAAGAACGCCCTTGATGGTGATTGGTGAGGATTCATTCTGACCAGGTGGCCAAACCATTTAAGTTGTTGTTGTAAAGCTATTATTAGTTACCACACATTTGTAATACTATAATTATATAATTTAAAAAAAAATATTTTATTTGTAATTTCTCATATATTTGTTTCATTTCTCACAAATGTAAGAAACTGTTTGGGTAGTTCAGTTTATTGCTGAGAAGTTGATGCTTCAGATATATTTTCTTTCAAAATGCGTGTTTTTTGCACGTTGTTGATTTAATCAAACCATCGCATCTGTAGAAGCATGAAGCCTGAGTACTGATAGGGATACGCCGGAAAATCACCAACTAGCGTGACGTTTTCATCTTTGCGAACATGAGCTGTTGTGGGTAGAATGACGTCAGCTGTCTATAGCTCCTAAGGCTGAAAACGGCAGGCTAGTTGGGGTGTTCCGGTGTTTCCCTTTCAGCCCTCTAGCGTATTTCTATGGATGACGATGATGAAACCCTGACTGGAACATCTAATGGCGACTGCAGTGACCATGTGACCGTTATTCTCTATCCCTACAGAACAACCCTCCCAACCCCCTGGCGGACATAGAAGTTGGAAGACAGCATGGACCAGCAGTTCTCAAACTTTCCTTTACCGGGGACCCCCATTAAATATGTTTTGTAGTCGCAGACCCCCAGGCTCTCATTCCGTCATTCTCTCTCTCCATTCAGCTACAACATAACAAACTATTCTTCAAGCCTTCGCGGGCCCCCTGTGACGGCACTGTAGACCCCTGGTGGGCCGCGAGCCACAGTTTGAGAAACGCTGACACAGACAATTGAAATACTTCCGTCTGGCCAAGCGAGCAGGGATCGAAGAGGGAAGACAACCCAGTACTCGAAAATGTCGTGCTGAAGTCGGATGTGTTGGGCCGAAATATAAATATAACATACTGCAAACCACAACACAACGCAGACACGCCCACTTAACGTCCTTTTAAGGACGGATGACGAAGAGGAATTCTACAGGCTACGAATACTCTAGAATACTTTAGTCATCGGGCGAACGCAAGCAAGCAAGCAGCAGGCATTTCAGGAAAGATTTTATATAACGATATTTATTTGTATCAACTTTATTGATATCGCTATCATCATCATCATCATCATCATCATCATCATCACCATCGTGTGCCTTCTCCGCAACGAAGGTTGGCTACCATGGATCGCCATTCTACTCTGTTTCTTGCTTTGATGGTGCAGGATGACATAGATTGACTTGACCATCTTTTGATGTTACTCGTCCATGTTAGTCTTGGTGTGCCTCTGCCTCTTTTACCTTGCATTTTTCCTTCCAATATTACCTTTAGTAGGCTGTTGTGTCTTTTAACATAACCCAAAAATTTCATTTGTCTTGTCTTAATTGTGTTTAGTAGTTCTCTTTTTATTTTCAGTTGTTTTAAAACTTTATCGTTTGTTATCTTTTGTTTCCATCCAATTCTACCTATTCTTCTATAAATCCACATTTCAAAGGCTTCAATTTTCTGTTCTGTTTTCTTGTCTAATGTCCATGTTTCTGCACCATACAGGAATATTGAGAAGATGTAACATTTTGCCATTCTTAGCTTCAGCCCTGTTGATATTTGTTTTGTTGTTAGTATATTGCTATAATACTAATTTATTATTTCTTTTGTTTTTTTCACGTTTTCTCTTTTCATTGACTTTTTTAATGCGCGGGGGAAAATGTTCATGCTATGTTTTGTAATCGGATGTTGTGAAGTAATATGTTTACTTTGATTCTTCCAGTCGAATTGAGTTGTCCGTAATTTGAAACAGAAACTAATTGATGATTACGCATCAATGGCAGATTATAATGTTGATGTAAGCGCGCGTTATAAAATGTTGAATAAAAACATCGTTTTGATTGGTTTTACAAATCACGTGTTCGATGTCAGTGATCTGATTGGCTGAAGCATAGTTTATTTTTCATGATCTATGTTCTATTTAGCTTCTACACGGTTATTGCTCTTACTTCCTTGTATACCGTCGCGAAATAAATGATCTCATTTGCGGATAGATAATGCATTTCAACGTCATTGGTCCTATCTGAGATATCGTCTTCAGGGTCAATATCCTGATTGGCAACAGCAGCGCTTCTCAAACTGTAGGCGGCGATCCCAGGGGGTTCGTGGTGCTGTCACAGGGGGGTCCACGAAGGCTTGAAGTCTGATATTTTGTACCTAAATGGAAAGAAAGAATGAGTCAAAGAAAATAAATCCTAGGGGTCCGCGACAACAAAACGTAAATAAAGGAGGTCCACGGTTATGGAAGGTTTTAGACCCGCTGGCTACAGCAATGTCTTCACGTTCAGTGCTCTGACCCACTGATAATATGCAGTTGTTACAACTACTATAATTGGCTGATACTATTTTTTGGAATAAGTCTTTGAGATCGTTAATCTGATTGGATAGCTAATATTATCCTTTATTTCATTAAAATGCTGTAAAATTATGCTTATTAGTGTATATCATTCGATTGAAACATATTAGATGTTTTTACAGTCGTTGTACTTTGAATATGGCGCCAAATATAGCTGATGTCAATGAACGAAGCGCCACTTCATTTACCGCTCTGTTATTTGATTGGTTGCAAGATGTTGACACAAATATATTCTAGCGGAATAATACGAAACAAAACGTTGATGTTTCAGCGAATGTTCTGTTATAGAACTTGATTGATAGTTGATTATTAGCGTCAGAGTCAGCGAACCAAATGTGACCAACTTTTTCTGAAGTTCGATTTGGCAGGTACGAGGCATGATGACAAACACAACCCCAACAATAGGCTGCGACGAAATCGGATGTAGCAGACTAAAAAGTCAAATTCATCGTAGCGTCGTTGTAAACAACGACACAGCGGACCGAGCGTTGTGGATGAAAGAGGAAAACAAGGAGATAGGAAAAGAAGAAGCACAAGAAGAAGAAAAGGGGCGGAAGAAAGATGACGTTTGGAAAGAAAAATAAAGAGAAAAGAAAGAAAAGAAAGACAGGAAAAAATAATGCAGAAAAATAAAAAATAAACTAAAATATTTAATTATTGTCCTTGAACTTTAAGTTCAAAGGTCATCAATGTTGTTACAAGTTATTCTGTGACCGAAAGCTGCCCCCTGCCTCCTCTTTCCCCGTGACCACAAAGTGTTGTAATTTAGTGTGTAGAAGTTAAATACCTTATTACTCTGACACACGAGAGCTCACTAATCCCCTGCATCTCTGTCCGTCCATAGGTGCCACAGATCGTGATGGTCTCCGTGCTGTGTATGTTCATCATCGTTGGCAACTCCTGTGTGCTGGCCGCGATCAGACTCTCTGTCCATGGGAGGAAGTCAAGGATGAACTTCTTTATCATGCATCTGGCTTTGGCAGGTGAGAACGAGAGATTAGAATGGGAGACAGAGTATGTAAGAGAGAAGAAGAGAGAGCGAAAGATCTAAACGAGAGAGAGAAGGTAAAAGAGAAGAAGAGTGTAAGAGAGATCCGAGTGTGAGAGAGATTAAGAGAGAAGAAAAGAAAGCGAGAGATTAGAGAAAGAGTAAGAAAGAAGAAGAGAGCGAAAGAACCGAGTGAGAGAGAGAGAAAGTAAGGGAGAAGAAGTGAGAGCGAAAGATCTGAGAGAGAGAGAGAGTAAGAGAAAACAAAAGAGAGAGAGAGAGAGTAAGAGAGAAGAAGAGAGAAAGATTCGAGAGCGAGGCATCAGGGAGAAAGAAACGGAGAGAAGAGAAAAAGAGTAAGAGAGAAGAGGGAAAGATCCGAAAGCGAGAAAGCAAAAGAGAAGAATAGAGAGCGAGAGGTCCGAGTGAGAAAGAGAGAATACATGATAAGAAGAAAGTAAGAGGGATCTGAATGAGAGAAAAGAGCTGAGAGTGAGAGATCAAAGAGAGTAAGACAGAAGAAGAAAGAGTAAGAGATCAGACAGAGAGAGAGAGAGAGAGAGAGAGAAAGAGAGAGAAAATGTGTGAGCTAGAGAAATAGTAAAAGGGAAGAAGAGAGAACGAGAGATTCGAGAAAGTGACAGAAAGAGAGAGAGAGAGAGAGAGCTGGAGTGAACTGGCTATAACATCAAATCGCCATTACCAGCGTTTATCTCCAACATTTATCTCCAACATTTATCTCCAACATTTATCTCCAACATTTATCTCCAACATTTATCTCCAACATTTATCTCCAACATTTATCTCCAACACGTATAGCTTCATTTGTCTAGGAATGACATACGTTGAACTCACGAGCATAACTTCGATACTAAATCAAACTAAACTGTAACTATTAAACAAAATGATTTGAGTATTTTTTCTATAAACAAATAATTAAAGTAAAATTATTTACATTGTGGGCACAATCCTAGAAATAAAAACATGAATCGGTGGAAATAAAGAATGTTTTTTTTTTAAATTAACATATTTATGTCCAATTAGAATATTGTATTTTATTATTTGTTAAAGTTATTTTATTTTATTTTATTTTATTTTATTATTTTAAAATTATTTTTTACGTCAATTTTGATCGTTCAAGAGCAAAAAGAAAAATATAACCGGTACCGAGATGAAATGTGTCAGACGCACGGCAGGAACCAACCTGAGAGGTAAGATCATAAATGAAGAACCGAGAAAAAATGGAGGAATAATTCCCGCTTTTGAATACACAAAGAAACAGCAAATAAAATTGATTGGCCACTTGACAAGACAGAAGGACCAAAACACAACGCAACGAGCCATCAATAAGCGTTGCGAGAGCACAAGACCCAAGGGCCGACCACGATAAAGACTGTTTGATGGAATACTTGAAACACTAGAAAACATAACAGCAGCTGAGGCGAACAGAAGAGCAAAAGATCGTAAATTATATCTCCCGTTGACGCTGAAAGAAAAATGAGGAAGGAAAGAAGTGTTTGGTAGTTAAGATATGATTGTGTGTGTGTTTGTGGGTTTGAGAGAGAGAGAGAGAGAGAGAGAGAGAGAGAGAGAGAGAGAGAGAGAGAGAGAGATCAGCATTATAATCATACTTCTCCAATAAGTCTTTCTCGTTAATAAAGATGACAAAACTAGATAAAAACCGAGAATACAAATGTATTATTTCTACCCAAAATATTAACACGTTTATTCGTTTATTTATTTTACCATTATGTGTTATATTACTATGATCTGTTATATTACATCTAGCAAAGTGTTCTTTTCTTCTTTCAATCACAGACTTATTGGTTGGTGTGATGGTTTGCCTGACAGACCTGGCCAGCAAAATCACCATCGAGTGGTACGCTGGCAACGTCTTTTGTAAGGTCATCCAATACGCGCAGGCGGTTGTGACGTATTCGTCAACATACATGCTTGTCAGTCTGTCGATTGACAGATACGACGCGGTGGCTCGACCAATGAACTTCTCCAGAAGTGGTAAGTCACGCCCCACAACATAATTAACAAATAGAAGTACTTATAACATTAACTTTTGTTAAATTACGATTATCGTTACTGCACTTCAGACACACCCATAGGTGCTCCGATATCCTCAAAATGCTCATCAACACACAGCGACTAATTGCGCCAGTTCGGTGTTGGTTGACAAATCCTCTCATTCGGCCAGAATATCGCTCTGTTATAGATGTACGTCGTCGACCTCTGTACACCAATGACCGGGGTTCAAAGTCCACCAGAAGTGGTGGTGATTTTTCAAAAAATAGGAAACAAATGTTTATCCGTTTTTTCTTCGTGGTTTTACCCTCCCTGATCTCTGGGCAGTGAGATCCGATGTCTAGCCCTCTCTGGGCAGTGAGATTCGATGTCTAGCCCTCTCTGGGCAGTGAGATTCGATGTCTAGCCCTCTCTGGGCAGTGAGATACGATGTCTAGCCCTATCTGGGCAGTGAGATCCGATGAATAGCACTTTCTGTGCAGTGAGATCCGACACTAGATCTCTCTGGGTAGTGAGATCCGATGTCTAGCCCTCTCTGGGTAATGAGATCCGATGTCTAGCCCTCTCCGGGTAGTGAGATCCGATATCTATCCTTCTCTGATAAAAGCAATAAACAGGAGCTCCCGTGTGCACTTGCGCACGTTAAATAACCCATGACAATTAAAATCGAAAATAGTAAGCCCTAACACTTTCCCGTTGTCTCTGCAACATTTTCAGTGAAGACCTACCCAAACCGTGGATCCCAGGCCGTGCCACGGAGTTCGTGTACCTGGGTCCGGATTCTCCCCGTATTTTCTCAAGGGCGATATCGGAGCACCTATGGGTCCGTCCAGTGTGCAGTGATGATGATCCTAACACAAACAAATAAACACATGCCTTCTCCATATATATTGTTTGTAGTTAGCCGAGTTGGCAGTGTTCACTAGCGTTTTACTTTTCGTGGCAAGGCGCGGTGCCAAGGAGTACGGGTTCGATCCTGCTTCGGACCATATATTGTTCGTTTTTTTTCCTGTTATTGATTATTTGTCATTTTTTCCGAGTGCTGTAAACATACCTCTTCCTCTGAATTGATTCGATGATATCGCCTCGGAAGTTTCCCTCTATAATAATATTCATTTATTATTATTTATCAGGGAGCCGCGACAGCTCAGTGGTTAGTGAACTGGACTACAAAGGACAAGGGGTAGGGTTCGATCCCAACCGACCGTCTCCGGGTTCACCCAGCCTTAAATGGGTACCGGATTTTTTTTCTTCGGGAAACTAATAAAGCGGTACGGGAGTAATACCGACCACATTACCCCAAAAATCACGTGCTGAAGGTCTGTAAAATTTATGGTCACTAACACCATATTCCCTATATGCCACTTGGCGTGACGGGGGCACTTTACTTTACTTTATTTTATTATTATTATTTATCTCCTTACAAAAATCCACCTCACTTGTAACTTGCATAACAAATACCTCACAGTATATCTTTTATATGGCCCCCTCAGGTTTTCAAGGACGCTTCCTCGTCTACACGGCCTGGCTGGTGTCATTCCTCTTTGCTCTTCCAGCGCTATTCCTCTACACGGAGACAATCGAAGAAGGAAAACGGCAATGCTGGCTAGAGTTCCCAGCGCTCTGGCATTGGCAGGTACGGGACAGTTCTCATACTAACAGCTGATACATAACACTGGCCAATATGGCGTAAATTATAATAACTGCTGATACATAACACTGGCCATATGGCGTAAATTATAATAACTGCTGATACATAACACTGGCCAATATGGCGTAAATTATAATAACTGCTGATACATAACACTGGCCAATATGGCGTAAATTATAATAACTGCTGATACATAACACTGGCCAATATGGCGTAAATTATAATAACTGCTGATACATAACACTGGCCAATATGGCGTAAATTATAATAACTGCTGATATATAACACTTTCCAATATGACGTAAATTATAATAACTGCTGATACATAACACTGGCCAATATGGCGTAAATATAATAACTGCTGATATATAACACTCCAATATGACGTAAATTATAATAACTGCTGATATATAACACTCTCCAATATGACGTAAATTATAATAACTGCTGATATATAACACTCTCCAATATGACGTAAATTATAATAACTGCTGATATATAACACTCTCCAATATGACGTAAATTATAATAACTGCTGATATATAACATTAGTCAAGCAGACAAAAAATAATATTATCATCAGCATTATTATTGATCAACTTATTGATATGTCGTCTCTCTCGCCAGTTGTTCTTTTCGGTGATTGCCGTGGTGACGTTTCTAATGCCGGCAGTCATCATCGCCTCCTGTTACATCGCCATCATCTACATCATTTGGACGAAGGGACAGAGCCATGAGCCACATTGCCCAGCGGAGAGGATGGTGTCCCACCAAGGAGGTAAGAGAGGGAGTGGCTAGGGGGGTTGTGCAAATGAGGAGGGGATGTGGCGATTGTGTGTGTAGGAAGAGAGATGAGAGATTTGAGAGTTATATACAAACATATATCATCATCATCGTCATTTTCATCATCATCATCAAATGCCATGCCTGATGGCGTAGGTGATCATGTCTCTCCACAATTTTCGATCTCGACAAATTAAAAAAAAATCATTTCTGTTGTTGACCTTCTGCCAAGCCATTCTCTTAAGCTGTCTGGTGTCTTTTTTTTCTTTGCTTCCCTCTATCTCTTCGTCCCTTAATTTTCCCAGTTGTCATAATATATCCCGACTGTCCCTTCTAATTGCATGACCAAACAATGACAATTATTTCTTATATATGTATGTATATATATATATATATATATATATATATATATATATATATATATATATATATATATATCATCATCATCAGGGCGCATGTAATTTGCAGAACGTGGCATTTATCACAGCCCGTCTGAAAGAATCTATTTCTCTAACTAGATCTCCCACAGAACGTTGCTCTCATCACAGCTTGTCTGAAAGAATTTATGTCTCTAGCCAGATCTCCCACAGAACGTTGCTCTCATCACAGCTTGTCTGAAAGAATCTATTTCTCTAACTAGATCTCCCACAGAACGTTGCTCTCATCACAGCTTGTCTGAAAGAATCTATTTCTCTAATCAGATCTCTCACAGAACGTTGCTCAAATCACAGCGTGTCTGAAAGAATCTATTTCTCTAACTAGATATCTCACAGAACGTTGCTCTCATCACAGCTTGTCTGAAAGAATCTATTTCTGTAACCAGATCTCCCACAGAACGTTGCTCTCATCACAGCTTGTCTGAAAGAATCTATTTCTGTAACCAGATCTCCCACAGAACGTTGCTCTCATCACAGCTTGTCTGAAAGAATCTCTGTCTCTAGCCAGTTCTCAGACTTCTTCTGTTGTCATGTTCAAGGTCTCATTGATGTCTTGAAACCACCTTCTTCTTGGTATGCCCCTAATGCGTTGTCCAGGAACCATGCCTTCCATTATTGCTCTTTCCAGCCCGCTGTGTCTTTTGACATGGCCATAGTATTTTAATTTCCTCTGTACAGTGGTATCTAAAAGCCAGTTCTTTTAATTATTTAAATCGTTTAATATGTCATCATTGCTCTTTTTCATTGTCCACGGTGTCTTTTGTATTTTTCTGTGAAATTTTCTTTCGAATGAATCGATTTCCTCCCATGTTTGCCAGATTAACAACTATTAGTTGTTCATAGTTCACAACCGTATGTTGCTATCGAGAAGGTACATGTCCTCAGTAATTTTAATTTTGCTGCCTTGCTGGTATTGTGCCACATGTTAGTGAAATTGCGTTTCATTTTTGTTAAAACCGAATGGAAAATACATGATGTTTATATACACGAGGAAAGTATATTTAATTTTTGTTAAAACCGAATGGAAAATACATGATGTTTATATACACGTGGAAAGTATATTTAATTTTGGTTAAAAACGAATGGAAAATACATGATGTTTATATACAAGAGGAAAGTATATTTAATTTTGGTTAAAAACGAATGGAAAATACATGATGTTTATATACAAGAGGAACGTATATTTAATTTTGGTTAAAAACGAATGGAAAATACATGATGTTTATATACAAGAGGAACGTATATTTAATTTTGGTTAAAACCGAATGGAAAATACATGATGTTTATATACAAGAGGAAAGTATATTTAATTTTGGTTAAAAACGAATGGAAAATACATGATGTTTATATACAAGAGAAACGTATATTTAATTTTGGTTAAAAACGAATGGAAAATACATGATGTTTATATACAAGAGGAAAGTATATTGAGGTACAAGGGTGTGGGTTTAAGAAATTCACTGAAAGAGAATATATAAGAAAACAATGGATACAATGGTTCGGCCACGTGACAAGGCAGAAAGATCAAAACAGAACACAACGAGCCTTCAACAAACGTTGTGAGAATACCAGACCCAAGGGTCGACTACGAAAAATATGGATCGATGGAATATTAGAAGCAGTAGGAAACATAACAGCAGCAGAGGCGAACAGAAGAGCAAAAGACCGCAAATTATATCTCCCCTCGACGCTGAAAGGCAGATGAGGAAGGAAAGAAGAAGACTGAAAGAGAAAAATACAAAGGGGATTGCCTACAAAAAGTGGGAAAATAAGAATTTAATTAATGAAAATTGCCATATTGGTATAAATTATCTTGTAATTAGTATAAGGAAATATGAACCAATTAAATGTTCTCTTTTTTGATTGACAGGTATCCACACGACCTCTAGATTGACACTTGGTGACAGGCGGCACGAGACTGGGCGGGGAATTATACCTCAAGCCAAGATTAGAACAATTAAGATGACTCTTATAATAGTCATTGGTGAGTTTAGTTCTTTTACGATCATTACCACCATCATCATCATCATCATCGTCGTCATCGTCGTCAGAGTCATAGTCTTCTTCTTTATATTTATTATATTTTACTTGAGCTTTTTTATTATTATTTTTTTTTAATCTGTAATAATCTTTATTTCATTGTTAAAATCAATACCTCGCAGTACACAACAATAGTTGTGAGCCGTTATAGCTCAGTGGTTAGTGAACTGGACTACACAGGACAAGAGGTAGGGTTCGAACCTGATCAACGGCTTCCAGGTTCACCCAGCCTTAAATCGGTACAGGTTTTTTTTTTTCTGGGACAGTAAAGCGGCAGGGGTGTAATACCGGCCACATTACCCCAAAAATCATGTGTTGAAGGTCTGTAACAATTCTGGTCACTAACACCATATTCCCTATACGCCACTTGGCGTGACGGGGGCTCTTTACTTTACTTTTGACACAACAATTGTTACATTTATATGGTTTGATAATGAGAGTGGAAGATGTTACATATAGTTTCGATGTAGTTAGGAGGTCAGTAAGACATCACACGACCCGAAGTTATATATACAGGAGTGCCAGAGACGACAATATGCAATGGTAGCTTATTAACTTAACAGATGAAAATGAACATGGATTCAGTCGCAAAGCTTCAGTCGATCAGGTAGAAACAGGGGTATCTTGGTTCAATTAGGTGATTTTTTTTTGGTAGTAGTAGTAGTAGTAGTAGTTTTAGTAGTAGTAGTAGTAGTAGTAGTAGTAGTAGTAGTAGTAGTAGTAGTAGTAGTAGTAGTAGTAGTAGTAGTAGTAGTAGTAGTATATTTTTATTAAAGGACTGATTTTTCAACAAATTTTACTTATTGCATAAGTAGAAGCCATTTTAGAACCATTCATGTTTGTAGCCCTCATACCACGGGGGTAATCTCGAAGGTCGTACACGTTGGTTTCGCTGAATGGAGGTGGCTGGTCATCATCAACACTACAGCCATCCTTCTGTGTATGGTAGTTTGTGTTTGTTTCCTCGTTTTGTGGAAGTTCTTGTGTGGGTTGTTTGTTGCAATTCTGTATGTCTAAAAGTTTCTGCCTGCTAGGTTCATCTTCTGAATCTTCGTAGGTTGGAATTTCCCACTCAGTTGACGACATCTGGACCTGTTCTGTTCTCATTTTTTTCTTTTGAAATTGTTCTGGACAGCTTGAATAGTTGACTTGATTTCTTTATTTCCTTTGGTGTCTTCTTGACATGTCTTGTTTTCTTTAATCCATCAATCAGCCTTCTTGGCTCCTTTACTCGAGACCTTGGGAGGCATTGTGTCTATATGAAACAGGTTCAATGAGTTGGGACAGGTTATTACTGTTGTAATGTCACGAATTGATGCCGGCATGGTGCCCTTTTACGCATTCGTGTGGCGAGTCGTGATGGCTTTCTTAACATTCCCGGCTCTTACTGGGGAATTTGGAGATCGTGAATGTTACTGCCTTAATGTTACTGTCTTAATGTTACTGCCTTAATGTTACTGTCTTAATGTTACTGCCTTAATGTTACTGTCTTAATGTTACTGGCTTAATGTTACTGGCTTAATGTTACTGGCTTAATGTTACTGGCTTAATGTTACTGCCTTAATGTTACTGTCTTAATGTTACTGCCTTAATGTTACTGCCTTAATGTTACTGCCTTAATGTTACTGCCTTAATGTTACTGTCTTAATGTTACTGCCTTAATGTTACTGCCTTAATGTTACTGTCTTAATGTTACTGTCTTAATGTTACTGCCTTAATGTTACTGTCTTAATGTTACTGCCTTAATGTTACTGTCTTAATGTTACTGCCTTAATGTTACTGCCTTAATGTTACTGTCTTAATGTTACTGCCTTAATGTTACTGTCTTAATGTTACTGCCTTAATGTTACTGGCTTAATGTTACTGTCTTAATGTTACTGCCTTAATGTTACTGTCTTAATGTTACTGCCTTAATGTTACTGGCTTAATGTTACTGTCTTAATGTTACTGCCTTAATGTTACTGTCTTAATGTTACTGCCTTAATGTTACTGCCTTAATGTTACTGCCTTAATGTTACTGGCTTAATGTTACTGTCTTAATGTTACTGCCTTAATGTTACTGTCTTAATGTTACTGCCTTAATGTTACTGGCTTAATGTTACTGGCTTAATGTTACTGGCTTAATGTTACTGTCTTAATGTTACTGGCTTAATGTTACTGGCTTAATGTTACTGTCTTAATGTTACTGTCTTAATGTTACTGTCTTAATGTTACTGCCTTAATGTTACTGCCTTAATGTTACTGCCTTAATGTTACTGGCTTAATGTTACTGTCTTAATGTTACTGTCTTAATGTTACTGGCTTAATGTTACTGTCTTAATGTTACTGTCTTAATGTTACTGGCTTAATGTTACTGCCTTAATGTTACTGGCTTAATGTTACTGCCTTAATGTTACTGGCTTAATGTTACTGCCTTAATGTTACTGCCTTAATGTTACTGTCTTAATGTTACTGGCTTAATGTTACTGCCTTAATGTTACTGCCTTAATGTTACTGGCTTAATGTTACTGGCTTAATGTTACTGGCTTAATGTTACTGCCTTAATGTTACTGCCTTAATGTTACTGGCTTAATGTTACTGCCTTAATGTTACTGCCTTAATGTTACTGGCTTAATGTTACTGGCTTAATGTTACTGCCTTAATGTTACTGGCTTAATGTTACTGGCTTAATGTTACTGCCTTGCTGGTACTGTGATCTCCATAGTTTAGTAAATTAATAATTATTGTCCCCCTTAGTATAAAAATATACATAATTGTTATCATTATTTCCCGTTGAATAAAAGTGAAAATATTCTCTCCCCTTGCAGTATTCATCCTGTGCTGGAGCCCGTACTTTATTTACAATCTCCTCGATGTTTACGAGCTTCTACCGATCAACAATCCCGTAACAACCCTCATCCAGTCCGCAGCACCACTCAACTCAGCCGCTAACCCAATCATCTACGGGATCTTCAGTACACGAATATGCAAGAACTTAAGGTAAGTGCAAGGCTCTGTGTGACACTGATGCTTTATCGTGATAACAAATACACTAACTGATATAGAAAGGAAGGAAATTGTAAATTAATCGTCATTCTTTCTTTTTCTTTCCTTTTCACTTCCTCTTATAATCATTTGGGTGTCGTTGGTGCCGACACTGTAACGATCAAGAATTAAGAACAAAGAAAAAAGTAACAAGAAGAAAGAATCAAGAAGGAAAAATCAAGAAGTAATCAAGAAGAAAGAAGAAAGTGTCAAGAAGAAGTAATCAAGAAGAAAGAAGAAAGTATCAAGAAGAAAGAAGAAAGCATCAAGAAGAAAGAATTCAGAAAAAAAGAATCAATAATAAAAAAGAAAGTATCAAGAAGGAAGAATCAAGAAGAAAGTATCAAAAAGAAAGTATCAAGAAGAAAGAATCAAGAAGAAAGTATCAAAAAGAAAGTATCAAGAAGAAAGAATCAAGAAGAAAGTATCAAAAAGAAAGAATCAAGAAGAAAGTATCAAAAAGAAAGAATCAAGAAGAAAGTATCAAAAAGAAAGTATCAAAAAGAAAGTATCAAGAAGGAAGAATCAGGAAGAAAGTATCAAAAAGAAAGAATCAAGAAGAAAGTATCAAAAAGAAAGTATCAAAAAGAAAGAATCAAGAAGAAAGTATCAAAAAGAAAGTATCAAAAAGAAAGTATCAAGAAGGAAGAATCAGGAAGAAAGTATCAAAAAGAAAGAATCAAGAAGGAAGAATCAAGAAGGAAGAATCAAGAAGAAAGAATTACGAAAGAATAAATAAGATAATAGTTGTAAACAATGCCCCATAGACGTGAAAACACCAGGCCCAAAGGTTAACCACTGAAAAGATAGACTGATACAATATTAGAATCACTAGGTAACAAAGAGGCACTGTGGACACAATATTGTGGAAGGACATGATCGCCTACGCCAATCTGTATGGCACATGATGATAAGTAAACAAGTCAGGAGTAGATGCAAACAGACGAGCAAAAGACTACAAAACAATATCTCTCGTCAACGCTGAAAGGCAAATGAGGAAGGAAAGTGGTAGAAGAAGAAGATTGTATCGCCATTGTTCATATATCTAATTGGTTTATTTGGCGTCTTATATTTATAATTATCATCATCGAGTGCCGTCTCCGCATCGAAGGTTGGCTACCATGGAGCGCCATTCCACTCTGTCTCTTGCTTTGATGGTGCAGATTGTCATAGGCTGGTTTGTCCATCTTTTGATGTTACTCGTCCATGTTAGTCTTGGTCTGCCTCTGCCTCTTTTACCCTGTATTTTCCCCTCCAGGATTACTTTTAGTAGGCTGTTGTGTCTTTTAACATGGCCCAAAAATCGCATTTGTCTTGTTTGAATTGTGCTTAGTAGTTCTCTTTTCATTTTTAATTGTTTTAAGACATCATCGTTTGTTTTCTTTTCCTTCCATCCAATTCTACATATTCTTCTATATATCCACATTTCAAAGGCTTTAATTCTCTGTTCTATTTTCTTGTCTAGTGTTCATTTATAATTGTAGTAATTACTTAATAGCTGAAATAGACAATACATTATAAAAGATCCCAAAATTAATAGAATTTCATTTTTCTTCCTACAGTCGCTTCCCTTTGCCATCTTGGATTCGTCGACTTGTATGTCACTGCAAGGAAGCAAAGAAATCTAATAGAATTACCTTCAAAGGGCGCCAACATAAGTTCCTCATCAGTCAAACCACAGACCCGACTATAACCACACACGAAGCACACAAGCGCTGTAATCAATGCCTCAACGACGTTCGACTATCGTCCCTGAAGACATGCGACCGTCGTTGTGCGTCGCTAATCACTAAACATCTGCTAGACCGCGCTATCTTTGCGGAGACTGCAAGCGACTTCTTCAGAAGGCGCGAACATGAGAGGAAACAAAAGTTGTTCAGATTAACGCGAAACCAATGGGTTTCCGACAAACCGTGCTGCGACTTTGAAATGGCGCCTTTAACAAAGAATATTGCACCACGTACTCCTGCAAATACCGGAAGTGACGATTCCTCAGCAACTAGTGATTCCAGTGGGCGTCTCCGAATCTTAAAAAGTGTTGCCGAAATGAAGAATTTCCCTGAAAGAGACGATACAAAACATTCTCAGACAGCGTTAGACACTAAAGAATGTGACAATATTTTTAAAATAATTCAATCGAATCTTCCAGATAGTTCATGTGATAAAAACGTGGATGTGAATTCTAAAAAGACAATTAAAATGTGTAAATTCGAGCGGAAAAAATTAACGAGAAGCACACCTTTTCAGAAGCCGAGTTGATGTCTCCAGGAATGATTGCAGTGGAAGATCAGAAATGCGACAAAACTCATGAAGATAATGAAAGTGAAGGAAGCGCGGTTCCTAGCAATTCAAAGAACATTCATAAACTGGCAAAAGTAGAAACACGAAGCTTTGAACAATTTACGGAGTTAGTAATAGAAAGTCACTTACCAAAGTCTAGAGCGGTTTTAAACAGGGGGGATACAAGTACTGGCCAAATGGGGACTGCGGAAGTGCAAAGCGGTGGTCCCGAAAAACGATTGGCAAATCGGCGTCCTTCCGGTGTGCCGAGTGTTCGACGTCGGTTAACTCCGGATGAGAGTGCTATTTTAAGTAACATTGCCGGGAAGTTGAGAGTTAGTGAGCTTAAAGCTGATGAGTCTAGTGTTGTAGAGTGATTTTTAAAGTTTTAATTTAAGTATGGTTGTGTTGATGAGGTCCGGAAGTGACGTTACTGTGTTGATGAGGTCCTGAAGTGACGTTACTGTGTTGATGAGGTCCTGACGTTACTGTGTTGATGAGGTCCGGAAGTGACGTTACTGTGTTGATGAGGTCCTGAAGTGACGTTACGGTGTTGATGAGGTCATGTAGTGACGTTACTGTGTTGATGAGGTCCTGAAGTGACGTTACTGTGTTGATGAGGTCTGGAAGTGACGTTACTGTGTTGATGAGGTCCTGAAGTGACGTTACTGTGCTGATGAGGTCCGGAAGTGACGTTACTGTGTTGATGAGGTCATGTAGTGACGTTACTGTGTTGATGAGGTCATGTAGTGACGTTACTGTGTTGATGAGGTCATGTAGTGACGTTACTGTGTTGATGAGGTCATGTAGTGACGTTACTGTGTTGATGAGGTCCGGAAGTGACGTTACTGTGTTGATGAGGTCCGGAAGTGACGTTACTGTGTTGATCTATCTATCTTTCGTTCGCTCGAAGTATTGTCTATATCAGCAATGTCGTTTCCTGTATGAATTTTACTGTCTTTTGTAATTCTTGCAGTGGCCCATATAGTTTTGTATGTAGTGTTGTATCTATGGGCCAATGGATTTTCCTCAGTCTACTATATTCAGTGCAGTCTTGAAGTATGTGTTCAGCAGTCTGGGGTGCCTGTCCACATGTACAAGTAGTTGATGTGCCGATCTTGAATTTTGTATACATGTGACTATGGAGTCGATTGTGTCCTGTTCTTAGGCGTATAATGATAACTTGTTCATATCTATTCATATTATGAAAGGCATCCTGATTTGGGGCTTGTGGTCCTCTGATTGATTTGATTATCTGTTTCTTATGATGGTATGTAACTGGTGTATCTAGTTGTGTGCCTGTTGAACCTTCCTTTGCCAACTGATCTGCTTTCTCATTTCCTGGTATTCCACAGTGAGACGGGATCCACTGCAGGGCAACCCTGTGGTGCTTGCAGAGTTCAGTCAATAAGGTCTGCAGATGTGGTAATTTTCTGGATTGTAGTGCCTGGAGTACTGATCTTGCATCTGTCAAAAACACTACAGGCTGTGGGCTAAGATTACTGTTCAACAGCTTTTCTATTGCCAACTTTATTGCTTGTATTTCTGCATCATAATTGTGACAATATTTCCCTGTTGCTATTTTATTCATATCCCTAGTGTTATTTGGGTACTCTATATATGCACCTGCTCCCCATTCTTTACTGCATTCTGTGCTGATCCATCTGTGTACACACGGATCCATAGGTCTTGTGGGTATTCTTCATCCAGGAAACTGAGAGTTATTGTTTTTCGCTGTAGACTATTTTGTTCCTCTTTGTCAACTATTCCTTTCACTTCTGTCCGTATTTGAACTGATAATCCTGATTCATCTGTCCAGGGAGTCTGTTCTGGTATGGGCAGAAGGGGTTTAACAACTCTTGGCATGTCTGGTGTTTGTCTACTAATACGCTTGGCTTGGTGGATAAAGCTGCTTCTCTTAAGTCGTCCCAATGCAAGATTTTGGAATCTGTCCTTCATTGGATGTCTCGGCATGCATACAAATTTTTCTGCCTGTATCAGCACCTTTGTGTCTCTCCGTTCTCTCAGTGCTGGTATCCTCCACAATTTCTCCATCTCCAATATTGGTGTTGATTTCATTGCTCCTGTGATGACCCTTAGTGCCTGGTTTTGTACTTTATCCAGTTCTTGCAATGTGGTGTTTGATGCTGAGCACCATGCGGATGATCCATATTCTAAATGTGGGCGTATACTCTGTTGGTAAACTTTACTGAGTATTTTCCCACTCGCACCCCATGTGGTTCCACACAACTTTCTTAGAATAGCCAATTTCCTCCTTGCTTTTTGGGTTGCCTTATTTATCTGCTGTTTCCAAGATAGTTTGTTATCAAATGTAACTCCGAGATATGTAGCTTGTATGTCTTCTTTCACAGGCTCATTGTTTATGTAGATGGCTCCTGCTTTTTGTTTTGGGGAGAGTGTGAAAAGTGTAGTACTGCATTTGTCTGTATTGATGCTGATACACCATCTATTTGTCCATGAATTCAGTGCATTCATAGCTCTTTGTTGCAATTTGGAGGCCACTGTTGCATACTCCTCTGTGCATCACATTACCAAGTCATCTGCATACATTGCCACTTTGATGCCATGTGGTAGTTCAGTAACTAGGTCATTGATGTAGATCAGAAAAAGTGTTGGAGATAGTACCCCTCCTTGTGGAATGCCCTGGCGCAATAAGACCTTCTTACTCTTAAGACCATCCAGTTGCACTCTTGCTCTACTGTGTTGATGAGGTCCTGAAGTGACGTTACTGTGCTGATGAGGTCCTGAAGTGACGTTACTGTGTTGATGAGGTCTGGAAGTGAAGTTACTGTGTTGATGAGGTCCTGAAGTGACGTTACTGTGCTGATGAGGTCCTGAAGTGACGTTACTGTGTTGATGAGGTCATGTAGTGACGTTACTGTGTTGATGAGGTCATGTAGTGACGTTACTGTGTTGATGAGGTCATGTAGTGACGTTACTGTGTTGATGAGATCATAAGTGACCCTTGGTAGTTGATGAGGTCATAAGTGGTGACGCCTATATGTTGATTTATGTATAGCTGTGTCGGTGGATCCTGTGGTGACTCTTGTATGTTTTTAAAGTCAGGAAAAACAGTATTTTGCGTATAACTGTCTTGAGTGTTCGAGTGACTCCTGTGTGCTGTTTTATGTATAATTGTCTTGTTTGAGTCTTGGAGTGACTCCTGTGTGTTGTTTTATGTATAATTGTCTTGTTTGAGTCTTGGAGTGACTCCTGTGTGTTGTTTTATGTATAATTATCTTGTTTGAGTCTTGTAGTGACGCCTGTGGGTTGCTTTATGTATAGTTGTCTTGTTTGAGTCTTGGAGTGACGCCTATATATTGTTTGAGTTATAGTTATATTGTTTGTGTCCTGGAGTGACGCCTGTGATTTGTTGTTTGTAGAGTTGTGTTGCGACCTCAAAGATACTCAGTCGATGCTGTTGTAATTTTTCGTTGGCGTTGCTGAGGTCTTGAAGTGGGGCCTGAGTGTTGTTGTAAATCAAGAAGATGTGTTGTTAGGGTTTCATGAGTATTATCAGTGTGTTGTTGTAGGTGTAGTTGTTGGTATCGGATCCATTGAACAAAAGCTCTTGCTTTTGTTAGGCTTAGTTAAGAGTTCTTAAATGCTATATAGAGCCAGTCTTAACATATGTGAATCATGGGCAATAGGACAACAGACAAGAAAATCACTGGAGGTTGTAGAAATGTGGTTTTACAGAAGAATATTGAGAATACCATGGACAGCTAGGAAGAGTAATGAAAACGTTCTGAAAGAGGCCAAAGCAAAAAGAGAGCTAATTTCCAATATTAGGAAGAAATAATCATCATTTTTTTTTGGCCATGTAATGAGAAGGGAACAACTGGAATATATTGTAACAACTGGAAAAATTGAGGAACGAGGAGATAGAGGGAAGCAACGAGAAAAAAATAATAGACAGCTTAAGAGAATAGCTTGGAAGAAGGTCAACAACAGAAATGATAAAAAAAAAACTGTCGAGATCGAAAGTTGTGGAGAGACATGATCACCTACGCCAGCAGGCTTGGTACTTGATGATGATGAGTTCAGTGGCTTTGATTCGTGTTACATGGGTTCTTTAAACGTGGGTTGAGGTTCGCTGTGATATGGAATCTGTGAAATATGACTGGTGTGAAACTGAGTTGGCAATATTGTACTATATAATTTATATGTACTATGTACTATATATGTAATAAATAATATGTATAATAAGTTGCAACGATGTTATGGTAAAAGGCCCGCAGGTTAAAAGGGGGTCACCCAAAGCTTGTGACGTTTACTGTATTGCGAGCAGGGGTGATTGTGGATTGAGTAATGTCAATCGTCCATGACTTGTATACTTGAAGACGATACCAACTTTGCATGATAAATCGGGAAAACCCTCTCATCGGGCTAAGATATATCGGGCTATGGATATTGTTATTGGTCATTGGTTATGGAAGGCCTCGGTATCACTGCAAACGAATTAAAATCCATAATTGCTCAACCGCCCGTGCCAGTGGAATCATCCGAATTACTAATTCATCTTCCAAACAAAGAAAGGTAACTGTAGTCCCCATCATAGCAGTCTCAGCACACGCCAAAAGACATAAGGCGAAACCGCGCAGAAAGTGAACACAGCCAACTGTTCCCTGTCATACGATATCATCATTCATCGTACACAATTGGAGTATCGAAACATGATCAAAACGGATGAGACACACAGCTCACGGTGTGCACAGAGCACTTAACTCAGTAGCTCCTGCAACAAGCCGGACTTGGAACATGAGGAAACTGCAACAAGGAACACCTTTCAGACATAGCCTTCAATGGTTCCTGCCGCCTATCCACCATATACCGGAACCTCACGTCCTCTCGAAAATGATGATCGTCATATTGAGAACAACAAATGTATAGCGCTTGATGATGTTAGGACATCGTTCTTGACTGCAAACGAATATATTCATATAAACACACAGCTAAGAAGTATATTATGTGACGTCATACTCAAGCAACAGAATGCAAGGAGTCATAGCTGATAACTAAAATACTTCCATTGTTTGAGATATAAATATTGAGTCAGAACCGTGATATAGGAGTCTCGATCTACGTGCACTCTTACTCTGTGAGTCCAATAATTAATTTGTCCCACTCCCCATTAGAATATATGCTACAGGAAACAAACCACTAGCACGTAAATCCTTCTGCCAGTACTCTATCAACTGCAAATTTTGCTCATTTATAAGATGCTTAATTATTTTTTTAAACAACTAATTATTTGTATATTTATGCCATCAATGTACATATTTTAAACAGATTTCTTATAATCAAAACACATTTTGCATATAAACTTCCGATAGACATCTTAATATACATCTTTTCACCAGCTTGCCTTTATTCAATTAATTCGGGTACTCCCTATTTTTTCCCCCTGATGATTACAGTCCGCCATGTTTGTATGAGTTCGCAGCCTCTTCTTCCTTCTACGGCGTGGGCTCAAGTCTAAATGCATGTCTAGCACTATAGCAATATGTTCTATCTAAGATTGTGCTGAAACTTTTTCAATATTGTTTGCGATATTATATTAAATAGGCTCGTAATTTTAATTGCCAATACCAGATTGTGTACAGTTCATTGTCTTTTATTAATGGTATAATAAATAAATTGTGATAACTGTGCTAAACAATTATATACTGATATTTATATACAAACAACAAGACAGCATTTATCCAGTTTCTGGGCTGTGGAGAATATAGATCGCATGATCCAGCGCGGTCACAAAATAATGTTCATGTCAGAGTTTTTATTTCACCATTTCTCCCTGCTCCACGAACAACCAACATCATTTCCCCACAAACACCCGCCCTTCCTCATCAATAAACACCACCTTATCCGGTCCTCCCTCCAACACAAACACCCTCCCTCCTTCACAAACACCCTCCCACCTCCATAAACACCCACCCCACTCCATCCTTCCTCATCCCCCACCCAACCTCTCTCCTCCACAAACTCTCATCCTCCCACCTACCCCACCTTCCCTCCCTAACAAACACACCTCCATCATTCCTCCTCCACAAACACTCATTCTCCCCCATCCCCCCCCCTCCTCCACAAACACCCATTCTCCCTGACTCCCACATCCATTCCCCCTGACACCACCCCCCCCCCTTTTTTTTCCAGCTCCACTCCCACACCTTCATCGACTTAACAACAATCCAAACGAAACAAACCCCTACCGTGCGCGCCCCTCACTCTGCCTAAACAATCTCTTCATTAGTTCCATCTGCTGCTCTTCCATTCTTGCTTATTAAACTTGATGTCAATATTCTCACAAAATGAGCTCTGTATATTCAGTGTGTAGAGCGAGAGCTGTGATTTCTTTCTTAGCATTACATTATGTAACGAGAATGATATATTTTATTGTATAATTGAATCACTTGTGTTAATAATAGTCTAAAAGATGACTTGATTTGGTGTGCACATAGCAGATAATGTTAGATGTAATAATTGTAATGTTAGCAGTAGTAATAGTAGTTGTAGTGGTATTAGTAGTAGTAGTAGTAAATAGTAAATAGTAGTATTAATAGTATTAGTATTATTAATATTAGTAGTAGTAATAGCAGTATTAGTAGTAGTAGTAAAAGTAGTACTTATTATAGTGGTATTAGTAAAGTAAAAAAGTAAAGTACCCCCGTCACGCCAAGTGGCGTATAGGGAAATATGGTGTTAGTGACCCTATATTTTACAGACCTTCAGCACATGATTTTTGGGGTGATGTGGTCGGCAACGTGCTGCTTTACTTTCCCAGAAAAAAATCCGGTACCCAATTAAGGCTGGGTGAACCCGGAAGCCGTCGGTTGGGATCGAACCCTACCCCTTGTCCATTGTAGTCCAGGTCACTAACCACTGAGCTATAGCGGCTCCCATATAATGGTATTAATAACATTAATATTAGTAGTAGTGGTAATAATAGTAATAGTAATAATAGCAGTAATAGTAGTAATAGTAGTAATAGTAGTAATAGTAGTAATAGCAGTAATAGCAGTAATAGCAGTAATAGTAGTAATAGTAGTAATAGCAGTAATAGTAGTAATAGTAGTAATAGTAGTAATAGTAGTAATAGTAGTAATAGTAGTAATAATAATAATAGCAGTAATAGTAGTAATAGTAGTAATAGTAGTAATAGTAGTAATAATAATAATAGTAGTAATAGTAGTAATAATAATAATAGCAGTAATAATAGTAATAGTAGTAATAGTAGAAATAGTAGTAATAGTAGTAATAGCAGTAATAGCAGTAATAATAGTAATAGTATTAGTAGCATTATTAGTAGTATTAGCAGTAGAATTAATAGTAGTATTAGTTGTAGTAATAATAGTAGTGTTAGTTGTAGTAATAATAGTAGTATTAGTTGTAGTAATAATAGTAGTATTAGTTGTAGTAATAATAGTAGTATTAGTTGTAGTAATAATAGTAGTATTAGTTGTAGTAATAATAGTAGTATTAGTTGTAGTAATAATAGTAGTATTAGTTGTAGTAATAGTTGTAGCAATAGTAAAAGCAGTAGTGGTTTAGCATTATTAGCAGTGTAAGTAAGCGAACGAAAGTAGCAAGCCAGTTGTAATTGTAGCAGCAATAGCAGCAATAATAGTTATAGCAGCAACAGTAGTTATAGCAGCAATAGTATTTATAGCAGCAATAGTATTTATAGCAGCAATAGTAGTTATAGCAGCAATAGTAGTTATAGCATTAAAAACTGCTATTGTTACTGTAGAAGAAATATAACAATAATATAAGGAGATTTCAGACGTGTATATGAGCACTATCAAAAACATAAGTTGAAGAGATGATTACAATGAAGAAAATCATGTTAATGTTCATGCAATGTAAATAAGAACTTATTATTTTGTACTCATCTTAAAACTTGTAAAGATCTTATCAAATTGCGACCATTTACAACATAAATAAAAGTGTCTTTAATTAAGTGGTGTTGATTAATTTGTATTATATATTAGTTTGTGTTATTTATGTGTATGTCATTAAAAAATAGCAGGCTTATATACACCATTCTACAGAGGAAATTACAATATTATGGCCACGTCAAAAGATACAGCAGGTTGGAGAGAACAATAGCATAAGCTTATGTAACCTCGTCTCATTTGCATAATTTATTGGCGCATTATTTGCGCAGCTACCTCGCACCAAATAAAAATCAAGGAGGTTAAATTGCATATGAGCTTTGTGTCCAAATTGCAAAAACAAAACGCTATCTTGACACCTAGTTGACCTTGCTAACCTCTTCCAAAACAACACAACCATGATTCTTAAGAGTAACATCTCTCTGCTTAACTTGACCTGCCCTGAGTTTGTTTATCAAGCTAATCCCTGGACATGTTGACGGGTCAAGTCATGTGACCATTCCCACCTTTTGCAGTAACAACTGGGATTATTCTAAAAAAAAATAAATAAATAAAAAAATACTTGCTATTCATTTGTCTCTCTGTTACAACTACCTCCATCCCTTCACCTTTTTCCATCATCATCATCATCATCATCATCATCATCATCATCATCATCATCATCATCATTGAGTGCCGTCTCCGCATCGAAGGTTGGCTACCATGGAGCGCCATTCCACTCTGTCTCTTGCTTTGATGGTGCAGATTGCCATAGGCTGACTTGTCCATCTTTTGATGTTACTCGTCCATGTTAGTCTTGGTCTGCCTCTGCCTCTTTTACCTTGTATTTTCTCTTCTAATATTACTTTTATTAGACTGTTGTGTCTTTTAACATGACCCAAAAATGTCATTTATCTTGCTCTAATTGTGTTTAGTAGTTCTTTTTTCATTTTTAATTGTTTTAAAACTTCCTCGTTTGTTTTCTTTTCTTTCCATCCAATTCTACCTATTCTTCTATAAATCCACATTTCAAAGGCTTCAATTTTCTGTTCTGTTTTCTGGTCTAATGTCCATGTTTCTGCACCATACAGGAATATTGAGAAGATGTAACATTTTGCTATTCTTAGTTTCAGCCCTGGTGTTATTTGTTTTGATGTTAGTATATTTTTCATTGCATTGAAATTACTTTTTGCCATTCCTATTCTTTTATTTATTTCACCTTTTTCCAATAGCAGGAAATTTCCCATTGACTATGTTATTCTGTCTGCGTCTGAAAATGTTCAGTATTTTACGCTTTAAATCATGAGCAAACAACTCAAGCTATCCTAACTTAAGCTATCTCCCTATCTCCCATTATGTGGCTCAATCGATCCCATCCCATATACTCTTACATTGCTACTATAGATGGATGTTTATTAATTCTGCTTAGGGAGGGAAAAGGTAAAAAAAAAAAAAAAAAATCTACAGGGTGTCTCAAAAAATCTTAACGTATCTAACGAGTTTTGTGTTGAGTCATTGTCTCTTAATTCTGCCCGGGGATGAAAGAATATACACACAAGGTGTCCCCAAAAAGTCTAGCCCTCTTCTCTTAATTCTGCTCAGGGATGAAAGAATATACACACAGGGTGTCCCCAAAAAGTCTAGTCATTGTCTCTTAATTCTGCTCAGGGATGAAAGAATATACACACAAGGTGTCCCCCAAAAGGTCTAGTCATTGTCTCTTAATTCTGTCCGGGGATGAAAGAATACACATACAAGGTGTACCCAAAAAGTCTAGTCATTGTCTCTTAATTCTGCTCAGGGATGAAAGAATATACACACAAGGTGTCCCCCAAAAGGTCTAGTCATTGTCTCTTAATTCTGCACGGGGATGAAATAATATACACCTAAGGTGTCCCCAAGAAGTCTAGTCATTGTCTCTTAATTCTGCCCGGGGAGAAAGAATATACACACAGGGTTTCCCCATAAAGTCTAGTCATTGTCTCTTAATTCTGCTCAGGGATGACAGAATATACACAAAGGGTGTCCCCAAAAAGTCTAGTCATTGTCTCTTAATTCTGCCCGGGGATGAAAGAATATACACATAATGTGTCCTCAAAAACTCTAGTCATTATCTCTTAATTATGCACGAGGATAAAAGAATATACACACAAGGTGTCCCCAGAAAGTCTAGTCATTGTCTCTTAATTCTGCCCAGGGATGAAAGAATATACACACAAGGTGTCCCCAAAAAATCTAGTCATTGTCTCTTAATTCTGCCCAGGGATGAAAGAATATACACACAAGGTGTCCCCAAAAAGTCTAGTCATTGTCTCTTAATGCTGCTCAGGGATGAAAGAATATGCATACAAGGTGTCCCCAAAAAGTGTAAATATTCCACACAATTTCGAGTTATAGTTGACCAGTGGTAAGTGATCTGATACAGTGATTTTTATTTTGGGAAACAAAAACGGTTCTGGCGTCGTACTGACCGCAATACTAAAATGTACTCCATCTTTTCTACTACTTTTTACTTCGTCGTCGTCTTCTTCGTTTAGAAAAAAAATAAAAGTAAAGAGCCTCCATCACGCAAAGTGGCTCATAGGGAATATGGTATTAAAGACCATATGTTTTACAGACATTCAGCACATGATTTTTGGGGTAATGTGACCATATATTTTACAGACATTCAGCACATGATTTTTGGGGTAATGTGACCATATATTTTACAGACATTCAGCACATGATTTTTGGGGTAATGTGACCATATATTTTACAGACATTCAGCACATGATTTTTGGGGTAATGTGACCATATATTTTACAGACATTCAGCACATGATTTTTGGGGTAATGTGACCATATATTTTACAGACATTCAGCACATGAATTTTGGCGTAATGTGACCATATATTTTACAGACATTCAGCACACGATTTTTGGCGTAATGTGACCATATATTTTACAGACATTCAGCACATGATTTTTGGGGTAATGTGACCATATATTTTACAGACATTCAGCACATGATTTTTGGGGTAATGTGACCATATATTTTACAGATATTCAGCACACGATTTTTGGCGTAATGTGACCATATATTTTACAGACATTCAGCACATGATTTTTGGGGTAATGTGACCATATATTTTACAGACCTTCAGCACATAATTTTTGTGGTAATGTGGTCGGTATTACGCCCGTGCCGCTCTACTTTCCCATAAAAAAATCCGTTATCTATTTAAGGCTGGGTGAACCCGGAAGCTATTGGTTGGGATCAAACCTTGTCTTTTGTAGTCCAGTTCACTAACCACTGAGCTATCGCGGCTCCATCTTCGTCTAGTAGTTATTCTACAAATACATCTTCACTTCTTATTCGTCTGCTACTACAACAATTACGACTTCTTCTTCTTCTAGTGGTGGTAGTGGTACAACTACAACTTCTTCTTCTTCTAGTAGTGGTAGTGGTACAACTACAACTTCTTCTTCTTCTAGTAGTGGTAGTGGTACAACTACAACTTCTTCTTCTTCTAGTAGTGGTAGTGGTACAACTACAACTTCTTCTTCTAGTATTGGTAGTAGTACAACTACAACTTCTTCTTCTAGTAGTGGTAGTGGTACAACTACAACTTCTACTTCTAGTAGTGGTAGTAGTACAACTACAACTTCTACTTCTAGTATTGGTAGTAGTACAACTACAACTTCTTCTTCTAGTAGTGGTAGTGGTACAACTACAACTTCTTCTTCTTCTAGTAGTGGTAGTGGTACAACTACAACTTCTTCTTCTAGTATTGGTAGTAGTACAACTACAACTTCTACTTCTAGTAGTGGTAGTGGTACAACTACAACTTCTTCTTCTAGTATTGGTAGTAGTACAACTACAACTTCTACTTCTAGTAGTGGTAGTGGTACAACTACAACTTCTACTTCTAGTAGTGGTAGTGGTACAACTACAACTTCTACTTCTAGTAGTGGTAGTGGTACAACTACAACTTCTACTTCTAGTAGTGGTAGTGGTACAACTACAACTTCTTCTTCTAGTATTGGTAGTAGTACAACTACAACTTCTACTTCTAGTAGTGGTAGTGGTACAACTACAACTTCTACTTCTAGTAGTGGTAGTAGTACAACTACAACTTCTACTTCTAGTAGTGGTAGTGGTACAACTACAACTTCTTCTTCTAGTATTGGTAGTAGTACAACTACAACTTCTACTTCTAGTAGTGGTAGTGGTACAACTACAACTTCTTCTTCTAGTATTGGTAGTAGTACAACTACAACTTCTACTTCTAGTAGTGGTAGTGGTACAACTACAACTTCTACTTCTAGTAGTGGTAGTGGTACAACTACAACTTCTACTTCTAGTAGTGGTAGTGGTACAACTACAACTTCTACTTCTAGTAGTGGTAGTGGTACAACTACAACTTCTTCTTCTAGTATTGGTAGTAGTACAACTACAACTTCTACTTCTAGTAGTGGTAGTGGTACAACTACAACTTCTACTTCTAGTAGTGGTAGTAGTACAACTACAACTTCTACTTCTAGTAGTGGTAGTGGTACAACTACAACTTCTACTTCTAGTTTTGGTAGTAGTACAACTACAACTTCTACTTCTAGTAGTGGTATTAGTACAACTACAACTTCTACTTCTAGTAGTGGTAGTAGTACAACTACAACTTCTACTTCTAGTAGTGGTAGTGGTACAACTACAACTTCTTCTTCTAGTATTGGTAGTAGCACAACTACAACTTCTACTTCTAGTAGTGGTAGTGGTACAACAACTTCTTCTTCTAGTATTGGTAGTAGTACAACTACAACTTCTTCTTCCTTTTCCAAGTTAGTTGTTATGCTTTCAGCAATGTTAGCTATGGACGACTGACGTCATTGTACCCACAGTCGCCGCTGCTCGCTGAGGGGGATCAATCAAACCGTGTGACGTTTTCAGCATTGGGAGCAGGAGTAGTTGTCAGTAAGATGACGTTAGTTGTCTATATCTCGCACAGCTCAAGACGTCACACGTTTGAGGTGTTTTCGGGGAAACCCACTCAGCCTTTCGGCTTGAGAGATACATGTGGCTTTGGACTTACGCGCGAGGCGTAACTGGGTTTTCCCGTTTTCTATAATTTTATTTAGTAAAATCCCCTGTTCTATTTGTAGCAATACGATTTCTTCCAATGACCGCTGATCTTGAGTTTCTTGTGTTATCGAAGATGGACAATAGAGAAGAGGTCAACTGATCTAGATGTGCACATAAAAATAACGTTCTTCTTGGTTGGTCTAGAAGTAGGTTGGGCCTATGGACATGACGTACCAGGTTCGTATCCAGCCACAAGCGGTGACCATTTATCACTTCCAATCAGTGGCTCAACAATAAGGACAAATCAAATAATAACATAGAGGTAGAAAACTCCAACATCAATGAGCTACTCATCGCAGATGACCAATGCCTAATATATGAGGATGAAAACCTGCTACAACAGCATTTAACATCTCTAGATTAAAGCTGCACAACTACAGTATGAAAATTAACACAGCAAAAACAGAGGCTATAAGAATAAGCAAATTAAGACACCCATTAAACATCAAGATCAAAGATAAAGAAATAAAACAAGTAGAGGAATTCAAGTATTTAGGCACAATGTTCACAGAAGATGGAAAACTAGACAGAGAAATTGACATGAGAATACAAAAAGCAAATGCTGTCACATACCAGCTTTCACCATTGCTAAGACATCCAAACATTTATATGCCAGCTAAACAACAAATGATAAATAGCATATTCATACCAACTTTATGCTATGAAAGTCAAACATGGACACTTTCTAAATCACATTTAAGAAAGATCATTACATGTGAGATGCGATGCTTGAGAAAAGTAACAAACAACACAAGAAGAGATAGAATACCAAATGAAACCATAAGAAAAATAGTAGGAACAAAACCCTGCCAAGAATATATAGAACAACAACAACTTAAATGGTTTGGTCACCTGGTCAGAATGAATCCTCACCAATCACCATCAAGGGCGTTCTTATCGAGAATGCATGGACAAAGACCAAGAGGAAGACCCAGAAGAAGATGGATAGATGCAGTGACAGAGACATGTAACAACAAAGGAAAATCACTAATTCAGACAATTCGAGCAGCACAAGAACGACAAATGATATAACCACGACACCTTTTAGGTATCAGTGAGAAAGAGAAAAGAAAGAAGAAGAAGAAGAATCAGTGGCTTTGTTAAGTCAGTCCTATTATATGGCCGTGAAACATGGAGAGCAACAAAAATGGCAATAACGAAGATACAGACCTTCATTAATGGATACTTGCGCATAATAAAAAGAAGAAAATTCAGGACAAAATCACTAATGTAGAATTATGGAAAAGTAGCAGTCAAATACCAGTGGATAAAGAGATACAACGAAGACGATTGTTTAGGATATTACACACACTGCGGAAGCCAACTGAGAGCTTTACACGACAGCCCTTTTTTTGGAATCCCTGGGGGAAGAGACAAAGAGGAAGAGACATTCTATTATTGGAGAAGACAGATAGAATCAAAGATGAAGATGATGGGAAAGACATGGAACGAACTTAAAAGAATGGTAAGAAACAGAACGTCTTGGAAAGTGTTTTTATTGAAGATGAACGCTCAACGGGAAGCTGAAAGTGTTTTATTGAAGACCCATGCTTCACAGGCAGCTGAAAGTGTTTTATTGAAGATCTATGCTCCACAGGGAGCTGAAAGAATTTTTTTGGAAGACCTATGCTCTACAGGCAGCTGGAAGAATTTTTTTGAAGACCTATGCTTCACAGGGAGCTGAAAGTGTTTTGTTGAAGACCTATGCTTCACAGGGAGCTGAAAGTGTTTTGTTGAAGACCTATGCTCCACGGGGAGCTGAAAGTGTTTGTTGAAGACCTATGCTCCACAGGGAGCTGAAAGTGTTTGTTGAAGACCTATGCTCCACAGGGAGTTGAAAGTGTTTGTTGAAGACCTATGCTCCACAGGGAGTTGAAAGTGTTTGTTGAAGACCTATGCTCCACAGGGAACTGAAAGTGTTTTGTTGAAGACCTATGCTCCACATGGAGCTGAAAGTGTTTGTTGAAGACCTATGCTCCACAGGGAACTGAAAGTGTTTGTTGAAGACCTATGCTCCACAGGGAACTGAAAGTGTTTGTTGAAGACCTATGCTCCACATGGAGCTGAAAGTGTTTGTTGAAGACCTATGCTCCACAGGGAGCTGAAAGTGTTTGTTGAAGACCTATGCTCAACAGGGAGCTGAAAGTGTTTGTTGAAGACCTATGCTCCACATGGAGCTGAAAGTGTTTGTTGAAGACCTATGCTCCACATGGAGCTGAAAGTGTTTGTTGAAGACCTATGCTCCACATGGAGCTGAAAGTGTTTGTTGAAGACCTATGCTCCACATGGAGCTGAAAGTGTTTGTTGAAGACCTACGCTTCACAGAGAGCTGAAAGTGTTTGTTGAAGACCTATGCTCCACATGGAGCTGAAAGTGTTTGTTGAAGACCTATGCTCCACTGGGAGCTGAAAGTGTTTGTTGAAGACCTATGCTCCACTGGGAGCTGAAAGTGTTTGTTGAAGACCTATGCTCCACTGGGAGCTGAAAGTGTTTGTTGAAGACCTATGCTCCACATGGAGCTGAAAGTGTTTGTTGAAGACCTATGCTCCACATGGAGCTGAAAGTGTTTGTTGAAGACCTATGCTCCACATGGAGCTGAAAGTGTTTGTTGAAGACCTATGCTCCACATGGAGCTGAAAGTGTTTGTTGAAGACCTACGCTTCACAGAGAGCTGAAAGTGTTTGTTGAAGACCTATGCTCCACATGGAGCTGAAAGTGTTTGTTGAAGACCTATGCTCCACATGGAGCTGAAAGTGTTTGTTGAAGACCTATGCTCTACTGGGAGCTGAAAGTGTTTGTTGAAGACCTATGCTCCACTGGGAGCTGAAAGTGTTTGTTGAAGACCTATGCTCCACATGGAGCTGAAAGTGTTTGTTGAAGACCTATGCTCCACTGGGAGCTGAAAGTGTTTGTTGAAGACCTATGCTCCACATGGAGCTGAAAGTGTTTGTTGAAGACCTATGCTCCACAGGGAACTGAAAGTGTTTGTTGAAGACCTATGCTCCACAGGGAACTGAAAGTGTTTGTTGAAGACCTATGCTCCACATGGAGCTGAAAGTGTTTGTTGAAGACCTATGCTCCACAGGGAACTGAAAGTGTTTGTTGAAGACCTATGCTCAACAGGGAGCTGAAAGTGTTTGTTGAAGACCTATGCTCCACAGAGAGCTGAAAGTGTTTGTTGAAGACCTATGCTCCACAGAGAGCTGAAAGTGTTTGTTGAAGACCTATGCTCCACAGGGAGCTGAAAGTGTTTGTTGAAGACCTATGCTCCACATGGAGCTGAAAGTGTTTGTTGAAGACCTATGCTCCACATGGAGCTGAAAGTGTTTGTTGAAGACCTATGCCCCACAGGGAACTGAAAGTGTTTGTTGAAGACCTATGCTCCACAGGGAGCTGAAAGTGTTTGTTGAAGACCTATACTCCACAGGGAACTGAAAGTGTTTGTTGAAGACCTATGCCCCACAGGGAACTGAAAGTGTTTGTTGAAGACCTATGCTCCACATGGAGCTGAAAGTGTTTGTTGAAGACCTATGCTCCACAGGGAACTGAAAGTGTTTTGTTGAAGACCTATGCTCCACAGGGAACTGAAAGTGTTTGTTGAAGACCTATGCTCCACAGGGAACTGAAAGTGTTTGTTGAAGACCTATGCTCCACTGGGAGCTGAAAGTGTTTGTTGAAGACCTATGCTCCACTGGGAGCTGAAAGTGTTTGTTGAAGACCTATGCTCCACAGGGAACTGAAAGTGTTTGTTGAAGACCTATGCTCCACAGGGAGCTGAAAGTGTTTGTTGAAGACCTATGCTTCACAGGGAGCTGAAAGTGTTTGTTGAAGACCTATGCTCCACTGGGAGCTGAAAGTGTTTGTTGAAGACCTATGCTCCACAGGGAGCTGAAAGTGTTTGTTGAAGACCTATGCTCCACATGGAGCTGAAAGTGTTTGTTGAAGACCTATGCTCCACAGGGAGCTGAAAGTGTTTGTTGAAGACCTATGCTCCACATGGAGCTGAAAGTGTTTGTTGAAGACCTATGCTCCACATGGAGCTGAAAGTGTTTGTTGAAGACCTATGCTCCACATGGAACTGAAAGTGTTTGTTGAAGACCTATGCTCCACAGGGAGCTGAAAGTGTTTGTTGAAGACCTATGCTCCACTGGGAGCTGAAAGTGTTTGTTGAAGACCTATGCTCCACTGGGAGCTGAAAGTGTTTGTTGAAGACCTATGCTCCACAGGGAGCTGAAAGTGTTTGTTGAAGACCTATGCTCCACTGGGAGCTGAAAGTGTTTGTTGAAGACCTATGCTCCACTGGGAGCTGAAAGTGTTTGTTGAAGACCTATGCTCCACATGGAACTGAAAGTGTTTGTTGAAGACCTATGCTCCACTGGGAGCTAAAAGGAAGAAGAAAAATCCGTGTCTTCTTCGTGACTTCAACCTCCCACGGTCTCTGGGTAACGAAATTCGATGTCTAGTCCTCACGGAAAACAGAAGGTCCCGCGTGCATTCGCACACGTTAAAGAATTCTTGGCAATTAAAAATCGAAAAGAGTAGACCACAAATGGCCACCATTCGGACACACACGAAAATGATCAGAAAATTACCCATTTTGAAGACGGATCTGTCAGACCTAAAGGCACAGATATCGTTACTTTGTTGTAAGCTAGCGACAGAATGCGTCCACGCCCAATTATAACATCATCATCATCATCAAGTGCTGGGCCTGCTGACGTAGGTGATCATGTCTCTCCACAACTTTCGATCTCGACAGTTATTTATCATTTCTGTTGTTGACCTTCTGCCAAGCCATTCTCTTAAGCTGTCTGGTATCTTTTCTCTTTTCTTCCCTCTATCTCTTCGTCCCTCGATTTTTCCAGTTGTTACAATATATTCCAATTGTTCTCTTCTCATTACATGGCCAACAAATGATGATTGTTTCTTCTTAATATTGGAAATTAGCTCTCTATTTGCTTTGGCCTCTTTCAGACATTTTCATTACTCTTCTTAGCTGTCTATGGTATTCTCAACATCCTTTTGTAAAATCACATTTCTACAGACTCCAGTGATTTTCTTGTTTGTTGTCCTATTGTCCATTATACAAATCCATATATTAAAACTGGCTCTACATAACATTTAAGAACTCTTTTTCTTGTTTCTATTGTCAAAAATTTATTTCATAGTATCTTCCTCATTTTTTGGAAAGCTGCCTTTACCTGAGTCATTCTGCATCTCACCTCTGTTGTACATCTTCCGTCTGAGGTTAACAAAGTTGCCAAATATTTAAATTAAATTTACCTGTTTTAATATTGTTCCACTTGTCTTTATTGTGCACTGAGGTGATGTCTTTTTCTTTGTTGTTACCATTACTACTGTCTTTTTTTATTTTTATTTTTTTTTAAAATTGTTTTTACAGAAAAGAACCCAATTAACAGATGAACGATAAGAAGAAGAAGAAGGAGAATACGACACGCAACATAAACAACGTGCATTATAAATGGACAACATAAACAACAAATGCGCGTCACTGTAACCATGACAACATGTCAGTGTATGGAAGAAATAACAACCCACCAGATTCTGAAGAGCTCTGATAACATGCTTGTATTTGTTTACTCTGATTAACAATTTGAGAGCTCCAAAACAAGGGACGCTATCAAATAATGCAAGCAAATAAAAACAGTTACCAAACAATAATCTACTGTCAATGATATCTTTGCATATATAAAATAATGCGTACAAGGATACGCAATTGCAGTCTAGGTTATATATAAACATTATTTCATTGTTCTCTATTTTCTTTTTAATTTTTTTCCTTGATTTATTTCGCATTTTTTGTTTTGTTTTATTTCTTTCTTTCTTTCTTGCAATTTGTCATTTGCATTCGCCGAGTTTTCATGTTAACCATTATTTCCTACTTTTTTCCCCCTTCCGTTTGGTCGTTTATTTATTCTTTTGTTTCTACCATTGTGTGTTTCATTCTTTGTTTTTTTTCCATTCTTTGTTTCATTCTTTATTTGTTTCTTCCATTCTTTGTGAATTTCTTTACTTGTTTCTTACATTCTATGTTTCATTCTTTACTTGTTTCTTTCCATCTTTGTTTCATTCATTATTTGCTTCTTTCATCTTTGTTTCATTCATTATTTGTTTCTTTCATCTTTGTTTCATTCTTGACTTGTTTCTTCCATCTTTGTTACATTCTTTACCTGTTTCTTCCATCTTTGTGCCATTCTTTATTTGTTTCTTCCATCTTTGTTTCATTCATTATTTGTTTCTTTCATATTTGTTTCATTCTTTACTTGTTTCTTCCATCTTTGTTACATTCTTTACCTGTTTCTTCCATCTTTGTGTCATTCTTTACTTGTTTCTTCCATCTTTGTTTTTTCTTTATTTGTTTCTTTCATCTTTGTTTCATTCTTTATTTGTTTCTTCCATCTTTGTTTCATTCATTATTTGTTTCTTCCATCTTTGTTACATGCTTTATTTGTTTCTTCCTTCTTTGGTTCATTCTTTACTTGTTTCTTCCATCTTTGTTTCCTTCTTTACTTGTATCTTCCATCGTTATTTCATTCTTTATTTGTTTCTTCCATCTTTGTTTCATTCTTTATTTGTTTCTTCCATCTTTGTTTCATTCTTTATTTGTTTCTGCCATCTTTGTTTCATTCTTTATTTGTTTCTTCCATCTTTGTGTCATTCTTTTTTTGTTTCTTCCATCTTTGTTTCATTCTTTATTTGTTTTTCCCATCTTTGTTTCATTCTTTATTTGTTTCTTCCTCTCAATGTTTCATTCATTACTTGTTTCTTCCATCTTTGTTTCATTCTTTATTTTTTTCTTCCTTCTTTGTTTCATTCTTTATTTGTTTCTTCCATCTTTGTTTCATTCTTTATTTGTTTCTTCCAACTTTGTTTCATTCTTTATTTGTTTCTTCCATCTTTGTTTCATTTTTTACTTCTTTCTTCCATCTTTGTTTCATTCTTTACTTGTTCCTTCCATCTTTGTTTCATTTTTTACTTCTTTCTTCCATCTTTGTTTCATTCTTTACTTGTTCCTTCCATCTTTGTTTCATTCTTTACTTGTTCCTTCCATCTTTGTTTCATTTTTTACTTGTTTCTTCCATCTTTGTTTCATTCTTTACTTGTTCCTTCCATCTTTGTTTCATTTTTTACTTCTTTCTTCCATCTTTGTTACATTCTTTACTTGTTTCTTCCATCTTTGTTTCATTCTTTATTTGTTTCTTCCATCATTGTTTCATTCTTTACATGTTCCTTTCGTTCTTTGTTTCGTTCATACATTATCTTTTTTCATTTTTCTCACAATCACTTCTTGATGGTTTGTGTCTCACTTCGCCTTTTAAAGTTGATCTCTAGTTTAATACCAGCACAAACCATAAGTTTTAAGAACTTTTCTAACGGTAGCATTTTATTTGTGTCGGTCCTTATTTTACGTCACTTTAGTTTTTCTTTTCTTTAAACCAAAAAAAAAACGTATCCATTATTTACAAACAATCAACACTAAGCACCTCTCTTACGTGACTTATTTTTCGCGTCAGTTACCAGGCAACAGCCAATCAACGCTTTGACTTCCTTTCTCATCGAATTTCCGGTGATGACGTAAAGGTAGAAGTTGATGGCGTAGTTGACGTCCAGTAGGATAGCAGTGACGTCATCAGATACTCTCAGCCAGGCCCAGTTGGGGTTGCTGATCTTCATCATCACGTTGGAGGCTTGAGGGAAGACTGTCGCAAGAAAAGCGATAGATACCGCCAGGACCTGGTATAAACGACACATACAGTGGAAATCAGAACAATAAGCCTAATGAGCCAGGGAACAAAAATTTTACTAAAAGTTATACAGGGAAGGATTCAGAATAAAATCAATACTAAATTAGAGGAGCAACAATTTGGATTCAAGAAAAACAGTGGGACAAAAGAAGCCATATTCAGCATGAGAACATTGATTGAAAAGTACACAGAAGTAAACAAACCAATATATGCCTGCTTTATAGACTACACCAAAGCTTTCGATAGAATACACGATAACCAACTCATAGACTGCCTAAAGGATATAAATCTAAACGAAACAGACATATGACTAATATGTAATTTGTACTGGGAGCAAACAGCAATAATAAAATATAACAAGGAGAACTCTCACCCATGGACATAAAAAGAAGAGTAAGACAAGGATGTATCCTATCACCAAGCTTGTTCAATCTATACACTGAGCAAATCTTTAAAAACATCTCAGAGATACCAGGCCTAAACATTAATGGAAAGATAATCAATAACCTGAGATATGCTGATGATACTGTTGTACTAGCAGAAAATCCTAAAGACCTACAACAATTACTTAATGTGATAAACACAACAAGCAAAAAATATGGGCTAGAAATGAATATCAAAAAGACTAAAACTATTAAATAAACAAAGAACATTCTCAGGACCTACAATTAAATATCACAGTTGAGGGAATACATCTGGATACAGTCCAGAGTTACAACTACCTGGGACATACTATAACCAATGATGGAAAATGGAAAACTGAAATAAACAAAAGAATAGGTATGGCAAAAAGTAATTTTAATGCCATGAAAAATATACTAACAACAAAACAAATATCAGCAGGGCTGAAACTAAGAATGGCAAAATGTTACATCTTCTCAATATTCATGTATGGTGCAGAAACATGGACATTAGACAAGAAAACAGAACAGAAAATTGAAGCCTTTAAAATGTGAATATATAAAAGAATAGGTAGAATTGGATGGAAACAAAAGATAACAAACGATAAAGTTTTAAAACAACTGAAAATAAAAAGAGAACTGCTGAACACAATTATGACAAGACAAATTAAATTTTTGGGGCATGTTAAAAGACACAACAGCCTACTAAAAGTAATATTGGAAGGAAAAATACAAGGCAAAAGAGGCAAAAGCAGACCAAGACTAACATGGACGAGTAACATCAAAAGATGGACAAGTCAATCTATGTCAGCCTGCACCATCAAAGCAAGAAACAGAGTAGAATGGCGATCCATGGTAGCCAACCTTCGTTGCGGAGAGGGCACACGATGATGATGATGATGATGACAGTGGAAATAACTAGACAACATCCCACATAATGGTACTCTCACACATTGCACTTACGGGCACTATTCTAAAATTCACACAATAGTAGTAATGTCAACAAATTAACATAACGCTACTATAAGAACATTAACTTAACGCTACTATAAGAACATTAACATAACGCTACTATAAGAACATTAACTTAACGCTACTATAAGAACATTAACATAACGCTACTATAAGAACATTAACATAACGCTACTATAAGAACATTAACATAACGCTACTATAAGAACATTTTTCATAACGCTACTATAAGAACATTAACATAACGCTACTATAAGAGCATTAACAAAACGCTACTATAAGATCATTCACATAACGCTACTATAAGAACATTCACATAACGCTACTATAAGAACATTAACATAACACTACTATAAGAACATTAACATAACGCTACTATAAGAACATTAACATAACGCTACTATAAGAACATTAACATAACGCTACTATAAGAACATTTACATAACGCTACTATAAGAACATTAACATAACGCTACTTTAAGAACATTAACGTAACGCTACTATAAGAACATTAACATAACGCTACTATAAGAACATTTTTCATAACGCTACTATAAGAACATTAACGTAACGCTACTATAAGAGCATTAACAAAACGCTACTATAAGATCATTCACATAACGCTACTATAAGAACATTCACATAACGCTACTATAAGAACATTAACATAACGCTACTATAAGAACATTCACATAACGCTACTATAAGAACATTCACATAACGCTACTACATGTATAAGAACATTAACATAACGCTACTATAAGAACATTAACATAAAGCTACTATAATAACATTCACATAACGCTACTATAATAAGATCATTAACATAACGCTACTATAAGAACATTAACAAAACGCTACTATAAGAACATTAACATAACGCTACTATAAGAACATTAACATAACGCTACTATAAGAACATTCACATAACGCTACTATAAGAACATTAACATAACGCTACTATAAGAACATTAACATAACGCTACTATAAGAACATTCACATAACGCTACTATAAGAACATTAATATAACGCTACTATAAGATCATTAACATAACTCTACTATAAGAACATTAACATAACGTTACTATAAGAACATTAACATAACGCTACATTCATAAAAAGGGAATATAAGAGTATTCACATAGTAGAACTATGAAAAAAATTCACATAATGGAACTATAACAACATTCACATAATGGAACTATAACAACATTCACATAATGGAACTATAAGAAAATTCACATAATGGAACTATAAGAATATTCACATAATGGAACTATAAGAACATTCACATAATGGAACTATAAGAACATTCACATAATGGAACTATAAGAAAATTCACATAATGCAACTATAAGAAAATTCACATAATGGAGCTATAAGAACATTCACATAATGGAACTATAAGAATATTCACATAATGGAACTATAAGAACATTCACATACTTGAACTATAAGAACATTCACATAATGGAACTATAAGAACATTCACATAATGGAACTATAAGAACATTCACATAATTGAACTATAAGAACATTCACATAATGGAACTATAAGAACATTCACATAATGGAACTATAAGAACATTCACATAATGGAACTATAAGAACATTCACATAATGGAACTATAAGAACATTCACATAATTGAACTATAAGAAAATCTACATAATGGCACTGAAAGGAAATCTACATAATAGTACTGAAAGGAAATCTACATAATGACACTGAAAGGAAATCTACATAATAGTACTGAAAGGAAATCTACATAATGACACTGAAAGGAAATCTACATAATAGTACTGAAAGGAAATCTCCATAATGACACTGAAAGAAAATCTAAATAATAATACTGAAAGGATATCTACATAATGATACTGAAAGGAAATCTACACAACGATACAGAAAGCAAATCTACATAATGATACAGAAAGGAAATCTACATAATGATACTGAAATGAAATCTACATAATGATACTGAAAGGAAATCTACATAATGATACAGAAAGAAAATCTACATAATAATGAAACAGAAAGGAAATCTACATAATGACACTAAAAGAAAATCTACATAAAGACACTAAAAGAAAATCTACATAAAGGCACTAAAAGAAAATCTACATAAAGGCACTAAAAAATATCTACATAAAGACACTACAAGAAAATCTACATAAAGACACTAAAAGAAAATCTACATAAAGGCACTAAAAAAATATCTACATAAAGACACTACAAGAAAATCTACATAAAGACACTAAAAGAAAATCTACATAAAGACACTAAAAGAAAATCTACATAAAGACACTAAAAGAAAATCTACATAAAGACACTAAAAGAAAATCTACATAAAGACACTAAAAGAAAATCTACATAAAGTAAAGGTAAATTACGAGACTTGAACCGGCGTCTTAGCAAGCGAGTTTTCACCCATATGTGCTCGGCCGCCTATCTTCAAGTGTTCGGATACTTCTGGATAGTGTCGCTTCAAGCATCGAAACTCACAATGTGAGGCGGCATTACTCACCTCCACAGAGTACTTACTGCCCGAGTACCCATTTCTGCCAGCGGCTGGGTTGACCGAGTGGGGTTTTTTTTTTTTCCAACCACGAGTCTAATTCACACTGCTTCCATCGGGAATCGAAAATATATATCGTTGTCCGAACGTCGGTGGACCAGTCGGGTAGCCCGAAACTATTTTTAGAATGAGAAATCCCAAAGCAAAAGATAGCAAACGATGAAGTTTTAAAACAACTGAAAATAAAAAAGAGAACTACTAAATACAATTAAGACAAGACAAATGAAATTTTTGGGGCATGTTAAAAGACACAACAGCCTACTAAAAGTAATATTGGAAGGAAAAATACAAGGTAAAAGAGGCAGAGGCAGACCAAGACTAACATGGACGAGTAACATCAAAAGATGGACAAGTCAATCTATGACAGCCTGCACCATCAAAGCAAGAAACAGAGTAGAATAGCGATCCATGGTAGCCAACCTTCGTTGCGGAGAAGGCACTCGATGATGATGATGAAAGCCACGTGGCATAAGCAAGGTCAGGACTTACCATTTTTGTGACCTTTTTGAATTTGTTGCTTCTTTTGTCGCTGTTGACTTTCAGGTTTTGCCGCTTCAGGGACACGACAATGCTGACGTTGCATATGAAGATCAAGGTCAAGGGCGCAGCACTCACCTGATAACGAAGTTTGTAAATACAAAAGAGATGAAATAACTGTTACAGAGTTTGTGAAAACTGTGTTAAGTTACATGTAATGAATTAGTTTGAATACATGAATTTGTTATAAATGGATTTGTAATAAATGAGTTTGTAATAAATGGATTTGTAATAAATGGATTTGTAATAAATGGATTTGTAATAAATGGATTTGTAATAAATGAGTTTGTAATAAATGGATTTGTAATAAATGGATTTGTAATAAATGGATTTGTAATAAATGGATTTGTAATAAATGAGTTTGTAATAAATGGATTTGTAATAAATGGATTTGTAATAAATGGATTTGTAATAAATGGATTTGTAATAAATGAGTTTGTAATAAATGGATTTGTGATAAATGGATTTGTAATAAATCAGTTTGTAATAAATGGATTAGTAATAAATGATTTTGTAATAAATGAGTTTGTAATAAATGGATTAGTAATAAATCAGTTTGTAATAAATGGATTAGTAATAAATGATTTTGTAATAAATGAGTTTGTAATAAATGGATTAGTAATAAATGATTTTGTAATAAATGCGTTTTTAATAAATGAGTTTGTAATAAATGGATTAGTAATAAATGATTTTGTAATAAATGAGTATGTAATAAATGGATTTGTAATAAATGGATTTGTAATAAATGGATTTGTAATAAATGATTTTGTAATAAATCAGTTTGTAATAAATGGATTTGTAATAAATGAGTTTGTAATAAATGGATTAGTAATAAATGATTTTGTAATAAATGAGTTTGTAATAAATGCTATTAAATAACTGGGTAAAGTCCTAGTTTCTATCGACCTTTCGAGCCGTAGCCGGCCCATGTAATAAATGCTATTAAATAACTGGGTAAAGTCCTAGTTTCTATCGACCTTTCGAGCCGTAGCCGGCCCATAGCGCATAGACTCAGATACTTGTTCCATGTTTCGGAATTTTCTTTCTAGCAGTCTCAATCCTTGCAAAGATCTTTTATCAAATCTCACCATTTGTCTCTGTTCTGTGCGAGCATCTCGATCTCATTGAGTGAGCCCATTCCAGCTGCCTTTGCCTCCCTGACCAATGTTCTTCGCACTGTTTCTTTGTGTCAACCTCTTTTCCTCCTACCTGTTGTTTCCCACTTGAGGACTTGCTTTGCTATTCAGTTATTATTTCTTCTCATCACATGTTCAACATATGACCATCGTCTTTTCTTGATTACTGATGATATTAGTGGTTGATTGGCGATTTCTCTAATTTCCTAGTGGAAATTTTGAATTCGTTCCACGCTATACCAAGTATTTTCCTTAGACATTTATTTTCGAATGCATTTAACTTTTCAGGCCTACGTTTAATTAACAACAACGTTTTAACGTCAGTGGCTTGTTAGACCTCTGATTAACGATTTTTTGCCAAGCAGAAGAAAAACAAGACTCCATCTTGGATCGTCACTAGGAAGTCCTAGTTTAGGGACATAAAATTAAAGTGATCTCCCCTTAGTTTGCATCACAACAAAACTACAGTGGTTCTCAAATACCAAAAATGATCTCCTTGTTCATCACTGACCCAATTTATTTTATTTGTGGGTTTTTGGTTAGGAAACATAAGACTTTACCCTCGCGTTGTTTCTCTTCTCTCTATCAATTAGGGGTCTTCTAATGACATATTATAAGACAACCGAATAAAATGATATGTTACTCAAGAGGATATCACTTTTCCTAACTAAATAATTTAATGTTACGAAACTAGGACAATATCAATAACAGGTACAATGTTAAAGAGTTTGTTAAAAATGTAAAATAACAGTTACAATTGTTAAAGAGTTTGTTTAAAATCTAAAATAACAGTTACAATTGTTAAAGAGTTTGTTAAAAATGTAAAATAGCAGTTACAATTGTTAAAGAGTTTGTTAAAAATGTAAAATAACAGTTACAATTGTTAAAGAGTTTGTTAAAAATGTGATAAAATAACTGTTACAATTGTTAAAGAGTTTGTTAAAAATGTGATAAAATAACTGTTACAATTGTTAAAGAGTTTGTTAAAAGTGTGATAAAATAACTGTTACAATTGTTAAAGAGTTTGTTAAAAATGTGATAAAATAACTGTTACAATTGTTAAAGAGTTTGTTAAAAGTGTGATAAAATAACTGTTACAATTGTTAAAGAGTTTTTTAAAAGTGTGATAAAATAACTGTTACAATTGTTAAAGAGTTTTTTAAAAGTGTGATAAAATAACTGTTACAATTGTTAAAGAGTTTTTTAAAAGTGTGATAAAATAACTGTTACAATTGTTAAAGAGTTTGTTTAAAATGTGATAAAATAACTGTACAATTGTTAAAGAGTTTGTTAAACGTGTGATAAAATAACTGTTACAATTGTTAAAGAGTTTGTTTAAAATGTGATAAAATAACTGTACAATTGTTAAAGAGTTTGTTAAAAAATGTGACAAAATAAATGTTGCAATTATTAAAGAGTTTGTTAAAAATGTGACAAAATAACAGTTACAATTATTAAAGGGTTTGTTAAAAATGTGACAAAATAAGTTACAATTATTAAAGAGTCTGTTAAAAAATGTGACAAAATAACTGTTACAATTATTAGTTTGTTACAATTAATAAAGTTTATAGTAAATATAATCGAATAATTGGTGCAGATTTTGCGAGACATTTTATCGACAACATAATTATAACTGTTACAGAATGTAAATATACGACTTTAGTACAAGTTTTTTTTCAACAACTAACTTGCAACAGTAGAATTGTTCAGTGTTGACAAGACTTGCAAGCGAATTGCAGTAATTTTGTGACAGCATGAAACCATTTTTCTAACTAACTTACAACATTGGAATGGTTTAAGCCTACACATTGATTTACAGCAGTGGAATTGTGCAACTCTGACCAGTTGATTAATTGATTTACAACAATGGTAATGTGCCGTATTGACCAGTCTACCAACTGATTTACAGCAGTGGAATTGTGCAACTCTGACCAGTTGATTAATTGATTTACAACAATGGTAATGTGCCGTATTGACCAGTCTACCAACTGATTTACAACAGTGGAATTGTGCAACTTTGACCAGTTGATTAATTGATTTACAACAATGGTAATGTGCCGTATTGACCAGTCTACCAACTGATTTACAACGGTGGAATTGTGCAACTTTGACCAGTTGATTAATTGATTTACAACAATGGTAATGTGCCGTATTGACCAGTCTACCAACTGATTTACAGCAGTGGAATTGTGCAACTTTGACCAGTTGATTAATTGATTTACAACAATGGTAATGTGCCGTATTGACCAGTCTACCAACTGATTTACAACAATCTTCTTCTTCTACCTTTCAGCTCCCTGTGGAGCATAGGTCTTCAACAAACACTTTCCAAGTCGTTCTGTTTCTTGCCATTCTTTTAAGATCATTCCATGTCTTCCCCATCATCTTCATCTCTGCTTCTATCTGTTTTCTCCAAGAATTTTTTAGTCTTCCTCTTTGTCTTTTCCCCTGGGGATTCCAAAAAAGGGCATGGCGTGTAATACTCTCAGTTGGCTTCCGTAGTGTGTGTCCTATCCAGCGCCATCGTCTTCGCTGTATCTCTTTATCCACTGGTATTTGACTGGTACATTTCCATAATTCTATGTTAGTGATTTTGTCCTGCCATTTCCATCCTTTTATTCTGCGTAAGCATCTATTAATGAAAGTCTGTATCTTCATGATTGTCAATTTTGTTGTTCTCCATGTTTCACAGCCATATAATAGGACTGATTATTAATATTGAAGCTGAAAATTTTTATTTATGTATTTAACCTAATTTCTTTTGACTTCCATATGTTTCCCAGTGCAACAAAATCTCCACGTGCTTTTGATATCCTTATTTTGGTATCATTTTCTGTTCCTCCCTCTTTATATATATTACTGCCCAGATATATGTAAGATTGTACGTCTAGTAGAGTTATTTCTCCTAATTTTATTTTGTTATAGCCAACTGCATTAATTCTCATAGTGTTGGCCTTATTTCTATTAATTTTCAGTCCTAGCTGTTCTGATTTTTCATCAAGTATGCTCATTTTATCCTGCATCTGTTGATGGCTGTGTGATAGGAGAGCTATGTCATCAGCAAAGTCTAAATCATCAAGTTGCTTGGTCAGTGACCACTGGATTCCATTTCTGATGTTTTGAGTTATTTGTTCTGCATTAACCAGTCTACCAACTGATTTACAACAGTGGAGACAAATAATAATAAATGAATATTATTATAGAGGAAACTTCCGAGGCGATAATCAGCGAATCATTTCAGAGGAGGAGGTATGTTTACAGCACTCGGAAAAAATGACAAATAATCAACAACAGAAAAAAAAAACAAAGAACAATATATGGTCTGAAGCAGGATCGAAACCCTCACCCAATGATACAGCGCCTTGCCACGAAAACCCAAACGCTAGGGAACACTGCCAACTCAGATAACTAATGATTTACAACAGTGGGATTGTGCAGCTTTGACCAGCCTACCAACTGATTTGCAAGAATGGGGATTGTGCGACATTGACAAGCCTACCAACTGATTTGCAAGAATCGGGATTGTGCGACATTGACAAGCCTACCAACTGATTTGCAAGAATGGGGATTGTGCGACATTGACAAGCCTACCAACTGATTTGCAAGAATGGGGATTGTGCGACATTGACCAGCCTACCAACTGATTTGCAAGAATGGGGATTGTGCGACATTGACAAGCCTACCAACTGATTTGCAAGAATCGGGATTGTGCGACATTGACAAACCTACCAACTGATTTACAACAGTGGGCATTGTGCGACATTGACAAACCTACCAACTGATTTACAACAGTGGGCATTGTGCGACATTGACAAACCTACCAACTGATTTACAACAGTGGGCATTGTGCGACATTGACAAACCTACCAACTGATTTACAACAGTGGACATTGTACAGGAGTGACCAGTCTACCAAATGATTTACAACAGTGGGATTGTGCCCTATTGACGTGTCTAACAATTGATTTACAAAAGTGGGATTGTGCCCTATTGACCTGTCTTCCAAATGATTTACAACAGTGGGATTGTGCCCTATTGACCAGTCTACCAAATGATTTACAACAGTGGGATTGTGCCCTATTGACCAGTCTACCAAATGATTTACAACAGTGGAATTGTGCCGTATTGACATGTCTACCAATTGATTTACAACAGTGGAATTGTACAGGAGTGACCAGTCTACCAATTGATTTACAACAGTGGGATTGTACAGGAGTGACCAGTCTACCAATTGATTTACAACAGTGGGATTGTACAGGAGTGACCAGTCTACCAATTGATTTACAGCAGTGGGATTGTACAGGAGTGACCAGTCTACCAACTGATTTACAACAGTGGGATTGTACAGGAGTGACCAGTCTACTAATTGATTTACAACAGTGGGATTGTACAGGAGTGACCAGTCTACTAATTGATTTACAACAGTGGGATTGTACAGGAGTGACCAGTCTACTAATTGATTTACAACAGTGGGATTGTACAGGAGTGACCAGTCTACTAATTGATTTACAACAGTGGGATTGTACAGGAGTGACCAGTCTACTAATTGATTTACAACAGTGGGATTCCGGTTGTTTCCAAAATGGAGGAATTATTTTTCTCCGGCTTGGTATAGAACCGTTGATCAGAGGTTTAACAAGCCGCTATCGTAAAAACGATGTTGTTAATGAAACGTAGACCTGATACAGAATGTGTAAATTAGCAGTAGATAGTAGTGATAGTTTTTTCGGCCCTAAAACAACAACAAAAATAGGATTCTGGAATGTGCGAACAATGGCCGCTCCGACGAAACATGCACAGGTCGCGAGCGAGATGGACAGATACGATCTAGATATTTTAGGATTAAGCGAAATGCGCTGGCCTGGAACAGGTAGGAGATCTATTGATAATAAAATAGTAGTTTTTTCTGGAAGGGAAGATGGAAAACACCGTGAAGGAGTAGGCATAATGATGACAGACAAAGCTGCAAGAAGTTTACTAGAATGGGAACCGGTAAACAGCCGTCTGATACGAACACGATACAAAACAAAACATGGAAGACTTTCAATTATTCAATGTTATGCGCCTACTAACGAAGCTGATGATGAAGTTAAGGATGATTTTTATAACCAACTGCAACAACTTATAAACAAAATACCAAAACACGATCTTTTAATTGTAATGGGAGACTTCAACGCCAAAGTAGGACAAGATAACGCAGGAGTGGAACATGTGATGGGGAGAGAAGGCTGTAATACAACAAGTCAGAATGGAGAAAGATTAATAGAATTATGTTTAATAGAAAATTTAGTTATAGGTGGGACATTATTTCCACACAAAAATATCCACAAAACAACATGGATATCTCCTGATGATAGAACATCAAATCAAATTGACCACCTATGTATTAAACAACAATTCAGATCATCATTAATAGATGTAAGAGCATACAGAGGTGCTGATGTTAATAGTGACCACAACCTGTGCATTGGGAAAATAAGATTAAAATTTAGAAACCAACAGAAGAGGTCAATTACACATAAAATTGATAGTCATAAACTGAAAGATGAAGCCATAAAGGAAAAGTTTAACATAGAGCTAAGTAATTGTTATTCAGCACTTGGTGAAATAGACTTAGATATCAATGAAATGTGGGACTCACAGAGCAAAATACTAATGACAGCAGCAGAAGCAAGTGCTGGACTGAAGAAAATGGAAAAACGAGCTTGGATCTCAGACACCACATGGAAATACATCAAAGAAAGAAGAGAAGCAAAGAGAGCCATGACTAATGTAAAGACAGATCTTGGAAAGGTTCTGGCAAAAGCAACATACAAAGAATTAGACAACAAAGTGAAAAGTTCGGCAAGAAGAGATACAAGAGCTTATATAGACAACTTGGCAGAGAAAGCAGAGACAGCTGCAATTACAGGAGACAGCAGAACTCTTTATACTGTACAAAAGATGCTGACAAACACCTATACATCCAGTGGAACACCAATTCTAGACAAATCTGGATTAATGCTAACAACAAGCGCAGACATAAAAGCTCGTTGGGCGGAACACTTCAAAGAAATTCTTAACCGTCCACTACCTCACAGTTTAATAGATTTTGAAGCTGAAACACCAGCAGCAGAATTAGATGTAAATTTAGATGACTTCACCTTGAGTGAAATAGAAACCACCTTAAAGCTAATGACCAATAACAAGGCTGCTGGAGAGGATAAGTTAACAGCTGAGATCCTCAAGGCAATTGATAGCCATAATTTAATACATCTCCAAAAAATGTTCAACATCATTTGGAAAACAGAGAAGACGCCTCATAAATGGAAAAAAGGAATCATTGTTAAGATCCCAAAAAAGGGCAATCTTAGAGATTGTAACAACTGGAGAGGCGTGACACTTTTGTCAGTTGCCTCAAAGTTATTCTGTAAAATCATCCTAAATAGAATAAAGGATTCAATAGATACAGTGATGCGTGAAGAACAGGCTGGGTTTAGAAAAGGGAGAAGCTGTCTTGACCACATTTTCACTCTACGACTTATATTGGAGGAACACATTGAAAAGCAAAAACCTTTTGTACTTAACTTCATCGACTTCAAAAAAGCATTTGATAGTATTCATAGAGATTCTTTGTGGAAAATTCTGAAGCAATATGGCTTACCATCAAAAATCATAAATATTATCAAAGACATGTATGATGGTTACACATGTGCAGTTCGAACAGAGGAAGGACTGAGCGAATGTTTCCCAATAGAAACTGGGGTTAAACAAGGATGTATTTTATCGCCCTTGTTATTTGGAATTGTTATGGACTTCATAATGAAGAAATGCTGCACTGGTAATAAAGGCATCGAATGGATACAAGGAGACCATTTGGAGGACCTCGACTTTGCTGATGACATAGTTCTCATCAGCAGTCAGATAAAAACGATGCAGGAAAACACAAATGAACTATCATCAATAGCCAGCAAAATTGGGCTTGAGGTCAATCATGAAAAGACTAAAGTCATGAAAAGTTTAATTCCAACAAGTGACAAAATATACATGGAAAACAAACCAGTAGAAGAGATCGAGCACTTTATCTATCTTGGAAGTCACATTGATCGAGAAGGGGATACGAGCAAAGAAATTAGAATCAGACTGGCTAAAGCAGCAATGTCTTTCAGAAGCCTTGAAAAGTTGTGGAAATCAAAACTCATTAGCACAAACACAAAACTTAGGCTATTCAAATCAAATGTACTATCAACCCTTACGTATGCGTGTGAAAGCTGGAAAACAACAAGAGATATAGAAACAAAGTTGAACGCATTCGAAAATAAATGTCTAAGGAAAATACTTGGTATAGAATGGAACGAATTCAAAACAAACGAGGAAATTAGAGAAATCGCCAATCAACCACTAATATCTTCAGTAATAAAGAAAAGACGATGGTCATACGTTGGACATGTGATGAGAAGAGATAATAATCGAATAGCAAAGCAAGCCCTCATATGGGAAACAACAGGTAAAAGAAAAAGAGGAAGACCCAGGGAGACACTGAGAAGAACATTGATGAGAGAGGCAAGAGCAGCAGGAATCGGCTCCCTCAATGAGATAGAACTGCTTGCACAGAACAGAGACAGATGGCGAGATTTGATAAAATATCTTTAAAAGAAAACTGCTAGAACAAAAATTCATATAGGAGGTGTATCTTGGTCTACGCCCTATGGGCCGGTTACGGCTCGAAAGGTCAATAGATAGATAGATAGATAGTGGGATTGTACAGGAGTGACCAGTCTACCAACTGATTTACAACAATGGGATTGTACAGGAGTGGCCAGTCTACTAATTGATTTACAACAGTGGGATTGTACAGGAGTGGCCAGTCTACCAACTGATTTACAACAATGGGATTGTACAGGAGTGGCCAGTCTATCAACCCTTTTGTTCCACTCTGTTCGTGGAATCCGTTTCATTGCAGTCGGGAATTCCCCATATCCGCCCCACTTATGCTACATTTCTCACCAAAGCACGTTGTTAAATTCTGTTGACAAGGTCGACAACCAAACAACCTTATTCCACTGCATATGCGACGATTCCTCTCTATTAACAAAGTTACAACAGTGTAATTGTGCAACTTAGACAAGTCTCGGAAATGATTTACAACAGCTGAATTGCGTTGCATTCTTCTTCTTCTTCATCATCATCATCTTCTTCCTCTTCTTCATCATCATCATCTTCTTCTTCTTCTTCATTCCTTACTCATTTCTCTTTAAGCGTCGAGAGAAGATATAATTTGCGGCATTTTGTTCTCCCGTTCGACTCTGCTGTTATGTTTCATAACGTCTCTAAAATGTCATCAATCCATCTTTTTCGTGATCAGCCCTTGAGTCTGGTATTATCACAATGTTTATTGAAGGCTCGTTGTGTTGTATTTTGGTATTTCTATCTTATTGCTTGGCCAAATCATTTTATCTGTATTTTTTTCTCTTATTTGTTTAACCAGTTCTTCATTTCTGATCATATCTCTCAGGATGTTTCCTGTCATTCGTCTAAAACATTTCATGCCAGCAGAGGTTATTTTTCTTATTGTTCTTGCATCTAGCGTCTGGTGTCTAGTGCCTAGAACTAGCACTGGTAGCACAACGTTGCGATGAAGATTGTATTGTAGAGTGTCCGTTTTATCTCTTGAGTTGTTTCCTTGTTGGACAATAGTGGTGATAGCTGTCCGATGGTTTGACAAGCTTTGTTGCATCACGAGCCTATTTCTGCTGTTCGTGACTTGTCCTTTGTCACTAGATTTCCTAGATGTTTAAATTCAATCACTTATTGTAGCTGTCCGCCGTCCATTATTATGTTGATGTTTTTTTTTTTTTGTGTGATATTCATGACTTCTGTTTTGTTGATAGTCAGTCTTAGTTGACTATGCATTTTTCAGCGCCCCTAGAAATGTTATTTTTTTCTTTTTTTTTCTCCATTCGCCGTGTATTCTCTTATGAATCTGTCTGCCTCTTGTTTAAGTTAGACCTTTAGAGTGTATTTTCAGAGATTGCGTTCTGCAGCTATGTCTTCCCAGGCTGCAGGGTCTATGTTCCGAATCTTCATGTCACGTTTACACACGTCTACAAATCGAAGTTTTGGGCACCCCTAGTTCTTTTACCATCTGCCAGTTGTCCGTAGAGTATATCTTTTGGTATGAGGCCATCTTTCATACGATGTACGTGGCAAAGCCAGCGTAACCTACGTTGTTTGAGCAGCGTGTGGATATTCGGGAAGCCTGTCTCTAAACTGTTAAAAATATTTAAAGGTTCTTCTAGCTCTTTTATTTTCCCGTGCATTAGTGCTTGCCTGATCGTCTGAAAATAGAAACTCCCCGATGCGTGGGGAGCAATAACTGTGCTAAAAATGGGCTTACGACATTGAAATTGCACAACATAAAGATGGTCACCAACAAACATACAACAATGGTTGGCTGCAACATAATCCAGATGAGAACATATCAACATACAGCTGTTGTTGTAATCAGGAAATGACAAAACATATCTGGGAATGTCTTTGTAGCACAGCCAATTCCTGGGACAAATTTGGTGACAAATGGCAGATAGGATAACATGACGAAGGGAGCGCACATGCAGAAGAGAATGTAGATCTTCCCGTTGGATGATTGACAGATGACTCCGCCTTTCAGGGGCAGAACCACCATCACTGCTCGCTCTAGGGTTATGAAGGCCACCAGCCATGATTCTGGGAGTGGATTTGGATGATTAGGTGGATAGGTGGATGGTTAGATAGATAGGTTAATAGTTAGATGGATATATGGATAGGTGGATGGTTAGATGGATAGATGGATAGGTGGATGGTTAGATAGATAGGTTAATAGTTAGATGGATAGGTGGATGGTTAGATGGATAGGTGGATAGGTGGATGGTTAGATAGATAGGTTAATAGTTAGATGGATAGATGGATAGGTGGATGGTTAGATGGATAGATGGATAGATGGATAGGTGGATAGGTGGATGGTTATATGGATAGATGGATAGGTGGATGGTTAGATGGATAGGTGGATGGTTAGATGGATAGATGGGTGGTTAGATGGATAGGTGGATGGTTAGATGGATAGGTAGCTGGTTAGATGGATAGGTGGATGATTAGATATATAGGTGGATGGTTAGATGGATAGGTGAATGGTTAGATAGATAAGTTAATAGATATATGGATAGATGGATAGTTGGATTCTTAGATAGATAGATGGATGGTTAGATGGATAGGTGAATGGTTAGATAGATAAGTTAATAGATATATGGATAGATGGATAGTTGGATTCTTAGATAGATAGATGGATAGGTGGATGGTTAGGTAGATGAATAGTTAGATGGATAGATGGATGGTTAGATGATAGATGGATAGGTGGATGGTTAGATGGATAGGTGGATAGGTGGATAGGTGGATGGTTAGATGGATAGGTGGATGGTTAGATGGATAAGTGTATGGTTAGATGGATAGGTTGATGGTTAGATGGATAGGTGGATGGTTAGATGAATAGGTGGATGGTTAGATGGATAGGTGGATAGGTGGATGGTTAGATAGATAGGTGGATGGTTATATGGATATGTGGATGGTTAGATGGATAGGTGCATGGTTAGATAGATAAGTTAATAGATATATGGATAGATGGATAGTTGGATTCTTAGATAGATAGATGGATAGGTGGATGGTTAGGTAGATGAATAGTTAGATGGATAGGTGGATGGTTAGGTAGATGAATAGTTAGATGGATAGGTGGATGGTTAGATGATAGATGGATAGGTGGATGGTTAGATGATAGATGGATAGGTGGATGGTTAGATGGAAAGATGGATAGATGGATGGTTAGATGATAGATGGATAGGTGGATGGTTAGATGGATAGGTGGATAGGTGGATGGTTAGATGGATAGGTGGATGGTTAGATGGATAAGTGTATGGTTAGATGGATAGGTTGATGGTTAGATGGATAGGTGGATGGTTAGATGAATAGGTGGATGGTTAGATGGATAGGTGGATAGGTGGATGGTTAGATAGATAGGTGGATGGTTATATGGATATGTGGATGGTTAGATGGATAGGTGCATGGTTAGATGGATAGGTGAATGGTTAGATGAATAGATGGATAGGTAGATGGTTAGATAGAGAGATAGATAGTGGATGGTTAGATGGATAGATGGATGGTTAGATAGATGGTTGAATGAATGGATGTATAGATTTATTAATTATTTGGTGGGTGGATGAATGACTGGATGAATTGATGAATGCCTGTGTGAATGGATGTGTGAATGCATTGATGAATGATTAGATTGGTGGATGAATTGGTGAATAATTAGATGGGTGGATGAATTGGTGAATGATTAGATGGGTGGGTGAGTGGAAGAATTAATGGATGAATTGGTGAATGATTAGATGGATTATGAATATATGAATTAATAGGCGGTGGATAAATGATTGGATGAAATTGATGGATGATTAGGTGGGTGTTTGGATGAGTTGATGAATGGTATGGGTCAGTGATTTATTGGATTTGTGGATGCATAATTACTGGACGGATTAGTGAATGATTAAATGTGTGAATAGATGAATATGTTGATGTATTATTAATTAGAGGTTTGAACTATTATGTACATAGAGTGGATCGAGAATTGAGTGAATGAATGACTGATTGCATGGATGAGTGAGTTGATTAAGGAAAGAGTGCATGGATGAAAGAGTGCATGGATGAAAGAGTGCATGGATGAACGAGTACATGGATGAAATAGTGCATGGATGAAAGATTGCATGGATGAAAGAGTGCATGGATGAAAGAGTGCATGGATGAAAGAGTGCATGGATGAAAGAGTGCATGGATGAAAGAGTGCATGGATGAAAGAGTGCATGGATGAAAGAGTGCATGGATGAAAGAGTACATGGGTAGATGATAGGAGGGAACGATCAATGAGTGAATGGATAGAAAATGAGTGGATGGGTGGTTGTCAAATGGATGGGTTAATGAATATGTGGATAAATGGATTTTAAGATGGATGAATGAGTAGATGTTAGGATGATTTGACGGATGAGTAAATGGGTGGAGGGATTGATTGATGGTTAAGTTTTGAGTAAACGGATAGTGGGATGGATGATTATTTGGATGCATGGGTGGTGGCTTATATGGATGAGTGAATGGATAAGTTGAAAGATGTGTGAATGGATGAGCTTATGGATGTCTGTATGGATGATTAGAATGATGAGTTGATTGATGCTTATATGGATGAGTGAATGGATGTGTTGATGGATGAATGGATGGATGCTTATATGGATGTTATATGGACGAGTGAACGGATGTGTTGACGGATGAGTGGATGAATGATGAGAAGGATGAGTGAAAGGATGAACATATGTGTGGACGGATGATTAAATGGATGAATTGATTAATGCTTATATGGATGAGTGAATGCCAGTTGGCATGTCTAAGTCTATAGATAGCTATAGTTCTTCACTAACGACTGACCCCCGCCCCCAAATCACAGAATAAAGTGCAATTTAATTCAAAGGAACTTTGCTCTTATTCTCTTCATTCTACCTTCTTCACTTTTGTATCCGTTCGGGTGACGAGGGAGGTACAAAGTTCCGGTTCTCTCCCTTGGGAAGGGGGGGGGGGGCTTCAGTTATTGTCAATTTATGTTGTTCTTGTGTTTCGTTGATGTTTTCTGTCCATCTTTCTCTGGGTCTGCCTCTTGCTCTTCTCATCTTTAAATATATGCTTTGTGTGGTAAGGAATCAATGCATTCTTGCTAGATGGACAAACCAGTTTATTTGTTGTTTAATGTTTGAAGTTTAGGATTGGTTCAATGCCTACTCTTTCTCTTATAATATCATTTCTGATTCTGTCTTTTCCGATTACCCCAAGCGCTTTTCTCTGACATCTCATCTCTGTGGTAACAAATGTTTCTTTATGCTTAGTCGTAGGTGACAATGTTTGGCTTTGGTAGCACAATGTTAGAAATAATATGTTCTGTACAAGATGTTTCTTGGTGATAATAGTAATTGTTCTATTTTGAAGTATATGGGATAGCTGTCTCAATATTTGATTTTGCCTTGTTGCACAGTATGTCTATGTCTTTATAGGTTTTACCATCTTCTGAGAATGTTGTTCCCAGATATTTAAAGTGTTTGGGAATACCGGTCAATATGGCGGATAGGCGGCAAGAACCATTGAGGCTCAGTCTGAAAAGTGTTCCTTGTTGCAGTTTCCTCATATTCCAAGTCCGGCTTGCTGCAGGGGCTACTGAATTAGTGCTCTGTGCACACCGTGAGCTGTGTTTTTCATAAGGATCGTGTTTTGATATTTCGATTGCTTACGATGAATGATGATATCGTATGACGAAGGACAGTTCAGCTACGTTCACTGTCAGTGCCGCTTGGCCTTATGTCTATTAGCTTGTGCTGTAGCTGCTATGATAGGGACTGCATCTGCCTTTCTTTGTTTGAATCATTCAATGAGATGAGTTTTAATTCGGATGATTCCACTGACACGGGTGGTTGAGCAATTATGGATTTTAATTCGTTTGCAGTGATACCGGGGCCTTCGACTAACCATAACCATTTAAAGATTGTTACTTGTTTTATAACTTGACATTCTATCTTCTTCTTCTTTTCTTCCTCATTTGCCTTTCAGCGTCGAGGGAAGATATAATTTGTCTTCTTTTACTCTTCTGTTTGCTTCTGCTGCTGTTATGTTTCCTAGTGCTTCTAATATTCCATCGATCCATCTTTTTCGTGGTCGACCATTGGGTCTGGTATTCTCGCAGCGTTTATTGAATTCTCGTTGTGTGGTGTTTGAATCACTCTGCCTTGTCACATGGCTAAACCATTTTATATGTTGTTTCTTTATATATTCTATGGCGGGGGTTATTCCTAGCTTTTTTCTCAGTTCTTCATTTCAAATCTTATCTCCCAGTCTGTTTCGTGTCATTCGTCTAATACATTTCATCTCAGTTGAGGTTATTTTTCTTATTGTTCTTGCATTTAGGTCCAGGACTGGCATTGGTAGCACAACATTGGGATGAAGATTGTATTGTAGGGCCCAGGACTGGCATTGGTAGGACAACGTTGGGATGAAGATTGTATTGTAGAGCACAGGACTGACATTGGTAGCACAAAGTTGGGATGAAGATTGTATTGTGCAATCTATTTGTCTGTCTAAATAGATATTCTATAACTATGTTTAATTTCTTCTATATTCCTACTAATATAACTTCAGCTTTTTTTAAAATACTTATTTTCATGTTATTCATTTTGCATTTTCAATTCAAGGACAGGTTACTCTTACTAAGTGAGATAATTACGTACTTAAACTAGTACTTTACTACCAGAGCTGTTTCTACAGGTACATTACCTGCCACATGTATGGACGTGAAGCAATACTCTGAGAATCTGCACCAATGATCGTTGTTGAACCGTAGAGGTGGAGATTGACCCATGAAGACGTACACCATTCCGATCCACGTGACACATCGCATCAAACAACAACATAGGTCACAAAATGCCAACGTTCCAAAACGACTGCTGATTTGCTGGCGGGACATTGATGGGCGGGACATGACCTGTGATTGAGACGTAAATAATTCTTTTGATTGGATACTGTAATCATGTGATTATTGCAAAAGATGTTAACATTACATGCAATAAAATGACTAATAATTGGAGCAGTTATAATATATATTACGACATAGAGTAATACAAATAAACATCTAGTAAAAAAAGGAGTAAATTTATAGTGTCAAAATAGGCCCTCAAATGAGATCCAGAGGGAAAAAGAAAAAAGAAGCCGACATAGAGAAATATTTAAAAAGAAAACTGAGGCGAGAGGCAACAACATCAGGCATCGGCTCCATTTCAGAGCCTAAGATTTGTCCAGAACAACAATACGGGCCGTGTGCAAAGTTTGACATTTGATAACAAAGATCGTTGTTATTTATGCCCTATTTGCTGCTTCCGATTTAAAAGAATAACAGACAGACAGGCAGACAGGCAAACCAGACAGACAGACCAGACCAGACAGATCAGACCAGACCAGACCAGACAAACCAGAATCAGACAAGACCAGACAGACAGACAGACCAGTCAAACCAGACAGACAGACCAGTCAAACCAGACAGACCAGACAGGCCAAACCAGACCAGACCAGACCAGACAGACCAGATAGATAGACAGGCCAGACCAGCCACATAGACAGACCAGTCAGACAGGCCACACCAGACAGACAGACAGATCAGACCAGACAGACAGACCAGACAGACAGGCCACACCAGACAGACAGACAGACCAGACCAGACCAGACAGACAGGCCAGACCAGGCACATAGACAGACCAGACAGACAGGCCAGACCAGACAGACAGATAAACAGACAGGTAGACAGACCAGATCAGACAGACTAGACAGACAGACAAGCCAGACCAGGCACATAGACAGACATACAGACAGACCAGATCAGACAGACTAGACAGACAGACAGGCCAGACCAGGCACATAGACAAACCAGACAGACAGATAGACAGACCAAACCAGACAGACCAGATTGACAGACGATCACAACAACCATCATGACAACAACACCTACCACTATCGTCATAAAGTTTCCCAGCAGCCCGGCCGTCAGCGTCACGGTTAAGAAAGCGAACTTGACAATCATGAAGTTAGGCTCACTTACTCTAGTCGCTGGCACTTCCAGGTACAAGGAAAAGAAGTTCTGATACCACAAATCCAGGTGAGAATTTTCACACGTACCATCTTCACCACCACACGTAATGTTACCTTTTGAGATGCACGTAACAGTACAGTTCGTCTTAGCCAATAGAAAGTCGCTTTGTTTACAGTGCACGTTATTACAAAGGTCAGCTTGATACAAATCTGACCCATTCAATGTCGAATTAATATGCATATTCCTATAGGACTACAGAAATAAAGAAAATACCAGATATAATAATTTATGACAGTGCTAGTACTGTCCAACGTGTTAATATATTTGTGCGCATCTGAGTAATGGTTGTGGTGCCTAGGACACTATTGCGATGATGATAATAATAATCATAACAATAAAATTATATTAAATATAATTAATTAATAATTATAACATAATAACATTCGTAGTAACAAACCGGTATTAAAAAAACAACACATTTTTGTGTGTTCGCCAGCTTTTACCACTGGTGAAGTTCCTAAAGACTAGGAACTGAATTTTGCGAGTTAATCCGTTTTTTTCCCCCAGGCAGCCGTGTGCACAGGAGTCCCTCGCCGCACAGGCAGATAACTTCGTCTTCGGAGGTACTCATATTTCTTCCGTTGATGAGTAAATGACGTTTCAAGAAGGGCCTTTCTGCTGAGATTAGCGGTGGGTGCCTCAGACATAAATCACAAAAAGTAATCCAAACTGGTGCTGCCAGGGTTTGAACACACTACCTCTCTGTCTCGAGTCTCGAGACCGGCGTCTTGAGTCTATACCAACCAGTCTATTTACACCCCCCCCCCCAAAGGTATTTAAAATTAAGTAAACAAATTTGTAGTGTTTTGTCGAAGCAGGAGATTAAAAAAAGTAAAAATAAATGTTACCTCCCCTGCTTGCTAGGCGTATGAGCAATTGTTGTTAGTGACCGTATTTTTCTATGAAAAAATAAAAAGTAAATTACCCCTGTCACGCCAAGTGGCGTATAGGGAATATGGTATAGTGACCATAAATTTTATAGACCTTCGGCACATGATTTTTGGGGTAATGTGGTCGGTATTACGCCCGTGCCGCTTTACTTTCCCAGAAACAAATCCGGTAACCATCATTTAAGGCTGGGTGAACCTGGAAGCCGTCAATTAGGATCGATTCCGACTTATTGTCCTTTGTAATCCGGTTCACTAACTATTGAGCTATCGCAACTTTTATCTTTACAGATATTTAATTCTCTTCTCAATTAATTCTCTTGTGGACTTCTACCAAACATATCTCCTTAAACTCTCTTGAATCTTTTCTCATTTCTACCCTTTATCTCCTCCTTCTATTTTAACTGTTGTCACGCTAAAGTTCCAGCAGTTCCCTTCTCATTACTTGGGCAGCCAAACATGATGATTATCTCCACTGATGTTGGAAATAATGACGTACCAAAATCAAGTAATTTCCTGTTACTGTATGTAGTAGACAGTACTGTCTGTAATTTCTTGTATACTGCATACAGTACTGTCAACTGCATACAGTAACAGGGAATTACAGACGGTACTGTCTACTGCATACAGTAACAGGAAATTACAGACAGTACTGTCTGTAATTTCTTGTTGCTGCATGCAGTAAACAGCACTTGTGTAATTTCGCTGAGATTATATGCAGTAGACAGCACTATCTGTAATGTTCCTGCTACTGTATGCAATGGACAGTACTACCTGTAACTCCATGCTACTGTATGCAGTAGACAGTACTTCCTGTAACTCCCTGCTAATGTATGCAGTAGACAGTACTACCTGTAACTCCCTGCTACTCTATACAGTAGACAGTACCACAAGTAACTCCCAGCTACTCTATACAGTAGACAGTACCACCTGTAACATCCCAGCTACTCTATACAGTAGTCAGTACCACCTGTATGTCCCTGTAAATAACTGCCTGTAACTCCAATAAATTTACTAGTCAAAAGTCAGCGGAGTCAACCGTAACTAAAATCAACGGAGGGAAACGGAAAGCCACTGCTGTCAATTCTTTGTAGAGTCATGAGTCGCGCTACAACTTTGTTATTTACTAATAGATAAATATGCAAAATATATTCGCAGGTCTTACAGTGCTTTCATTGAAAGTAGTTCCTTAATTACAAAGTTCGTGAATTAAACGTAACTATATTAGCAGGTGGGAGCCGCAATAGCTCAGTGGTTAGTGAACTGGACTACCACGGACAAGGGGTAGGGTTCGATCCCAACCGACGGCTTCCGGGTTCACCCAGCCTTAAATGGGTACCGGATTTTTTCTGGGAAAGTAAAGCAGCACGGGCGTAATACTGACCAAATTACCACAAAAATCATGTGCTGAAGGTCTGTAAAATATAGGGTCACTAACACCATATTTCCCTATACGCCACTTGGCGTGACGGGGGTACTTTACTTTTACTTACTTATATTAGCAGGTATTTACGTGCTTTCATTGAAAGTAGTTCCTTAGTTACAAGGTTCGTGAATTAAACGTAACTATATTAGCAGGTCTTTACGTGGTTTCATTGAAAGTAGTTCTTTAGTTACAAAGTTCGTGAATTAAACGTAACTATATCAGCAGGTCTTTACGTGTTTTCATTGAAAGTAGTTCTTTAGTTACAAAGTTCGTGAATTAAACGTAACTATATTAGCAGGTCTTTACGTGTTTTCATTGAAAGTAGTTCTTTAGTTACAAAGTTCGTGAATTAAACGTAACTATATTAGTAGGTCTTTACGTGTTTTCATTGAAAATAGTTTCTTAGTTACAAAGTTCGGGAATTAAACGTAACTATATTAGTAGGTCTTTACGTGTTTTCATTGAAAATAGTTTCTTAGTTACAAAGTTCGGAAATTAAACGTAACTATATTCGCAGGTATTTACGTGATTTCATTGAAAATAGTTTTTCTAGTTACAGAGTAGTGAACTATATGCCCCTTTTCGTCTTGTCAGATGGTCTAGTGGAGGCTATTGTGTATTTTTTTTAGGTTTTGTTTTTGTCGAACAGCTTCTCTCATGGCTAATTCTACCAATGTTTGACAAACACACACGGCCACAGAATGAACAAGCCAGGCCCACTGATCCACAGGGTTTTCCATCCTTTTTCATGAGTCTTTTCTCTTCTAAGTTTTGCCTTATCCCAGTCTCAAACGATGTTATACAATTCCTTATACATACTCTCCGTGATGTGCGATCTCTAGCCAGATGTCCCCAGTCATTTTCACAGATGATTTACAGATACCGCTATATAGTAGTTTAGGTGTGCCGATTTGTCTTTTTCCATGTATTAGTTCACCATATGAACTAAACGTAAGTAGGGAACTAAACGTACCATTATTCGCAGGTTTTTAAGTGTTTTCATTAAAAATTAGTTCCTTAGTTACAAAGTTCGTGAACTAAATGTAATTCTTTTCGAAGTATCTCAGAACACAGTTCAAGGGATTTACGCAAAAAGTAAAACTATGCTTCTACTTTTGTTCCTGCAGTTTGGTTTAGTTTAGTTTAGTTTAGTTTAGTTTAGTTTAGTTTAGTTTGGTTTAGTTTAGTTTAGTTTAGTTTAGTTTAGTTTAGTTTAGTTTAGTTTAGTTTAGTTTATTTTAGTTTAGTTTAGTTTAGTTTGGTTTAGTTTAGTTTAGTTTAGTTTAGTTTAGTTTAGTTTAGTTTAGTTTAGTTTAGTTTAGTTTAGTTTAGTTTAGTTTAGTTTAGTTTAGTTTAGTTTAGTTTAGTATAGTTTAGTATCAAGTCATCTTCATTGCATAGCGGATGGCTAAATGCATGTATGTTTTCAATATTTTGTTCTTTATACACGCGTTTATGTCTTAAATAATGAAATGAAATAAAATATAGAAAAGTCAAAATTAACTTCAGCTTAATCAGACAAACACACAATTATTTCAGTATGCGTTCATTCTAAAGAAAAGCGATACGAGAAAACAAAGTTAACATTTTAACAACATATATAAGGGGAGAGAATAGCTCTGTTTGATTTTTGTAGATACCAAAAGTCGACAGACCAGGTAAAGATTGATGCAAGCAGGAAATTATAGGTTGTTAGTAGAAGCACAGTGACAGTCGTAATTTAATTATTGGACGACATTTTGGAGCGTTACAACGTGTCGTGCGACACGTATCGATAAATTATATAGCGTCAAGCACAAAGTGTACTCATATACCTACATAATTGATCCTTACCTGCCATAGTTATGACTTATCTTTAAAAAGGTGAAAACTACCCGGCAGCAAGGAAATAATTACGCTAAAACCAAAAATGGGCGGATTTGTAGTTTGATAATAATGTCACATACTTATTACTGTATAATTTCTAAAATTTTATTTTATATTTGGCATAACTCTAATTTCTTTCTTTGTAATATGTAAGTGGTTATTCTCTCCCTTAGTATGTCTTTAACGTATTCATCCTCTTCTGTCTTTTTTCATTAGCCATTCAGCATTGAGGGGAGATATAATTGGTGGTCTTTTGCTCTTCTGTTGGTCTCTTCTAAGTCTTATGTTTCTTAGTGGTTCTAATATCTCCTCAATCCATCTGTTACGAGGTCAGCCGTTGCTTGCTTGAGTTCGCCCGATGACTAAAGTATTCTAGAGTATTCGTAGACTGTAGAATTCCGCTTCGTCATCCGTCCTTAAAAGGACGTTAAGTGGGCGTGTCTGCGTTGTGTTGTGGCTTGCAGTATAACTGTTATATTTGTACCTTTTGGCCCAACACATCCGACTTCAGCACGACATTTTTGAGTACCGGTTTGTCTCCCTTCTTCGATCCCTGCTCGCTTGGCCAGACTACAGGTTAGTCCGTTACTGGAGGCACCGCGGACAGATGGAGCAGGGTCTGGATGGTTTTGGTTCACCGATCCTGGCGCAAGCCATCAGCTGTGGGTCGCTGACAACTTCCAGCTCTGGTGCTGGGAGGCGCGCCTTCGCCTCCGGTGTCAGTCGTTGAATCTGGTGTTCTCACAACGTTTATTAAAGACTCACTGTGTTGTATTTAGGTCTTTTTGTCTTATCACGTGGCCAAACAATTTTATCTGTTGTTTATTTATATATTCTATAACGGGAATTATTCATAGCTTTTTTCTCAGTTCTTCATTTCTGATCTTATCTCTCAGACTGTTTCCTATCATGCGTCTGACACATTTCACCTCAGTAGTGGCTATTTTTCTTATTGTTCTTGCATATAGCGTCCAGGTCTGGCATTGGTAGCACAACGTTGGGATGTAGACTGTGTTGGAGAGTGCCCGTTTTGCCTCCAGAGTTATTTCCTCTCTGGGCAGCAATAGTGATAGACAACCGATGATTTGACAAGCTTTTTAACGACTTCAATTATATTAACAGATTAAAGCATGTCATCAGAATGGCATCATTTCGACATTCGGTCGATTACTTTTTACTTATAAACCTGTAAATTGTTGAATAAGGTCGCCACTTATCTACAAATTTTAAGATTTACGATTTCCTACTTGTTAAGGGTCACAAGTAAAGATAGGGATGTTCAAAAGTTCCTGCTGTAATCAAAGGTGAATAAATCGGGTTCATTTTTTTCATTCATTCTTGATTTTAACAAAAGTAGATGAGATCGAGTGCCTAGTCTTATTGGATACGGCAACAAAACGTAAGTCTCGTGTCTAAGTTGAGCTGGTAATTAACCATTATGGTCAAGAACTAGAATTTAGTTGACAAATGTAAATATTTGGGGTCAAATGTCAGCCGTGAAAGCTCAGAACATGAATTATAAGATAGAATAGAGCAAACTGCAGCAGTTCTTGCAAAGAAAGTCTGTTTCTAAAGATAATAACACCAAACATGGCTATAGAATCAGACTGATGTGCATCCGTGTTATATACGTTTTTTGTTAATACGTTTGCGTAACATGGACACTTACAACAAAGCTACAGAGATAAATACAGGCTATGGAAATGAAATGTTATTGTATGGTTTTGGACATCTTTTACTTAAACCGTATCACAAATGTTATCGCAAGGCCCTGGACATCTCTTACTTAAACCGTATCACAAATGTTATCGCAAGGCCCTGGACATCTCTTACTTAAACCGTATCACAAATGTTATCGCAAGGCCCTGGACATCTCTTACTTAAACCATCACAAATGTTATCGCAAAGTTTTAACGTGATATGGTCTGTATTACATTGGGCCGCTCTACTAAGTACTATTCCAGTAAAATAATTTATGGTACCAATTTTCAGAAGCTGGGTGAAACCTGAAGCCCTGTTGGCCTTGAAAACAAAAAGTCATATTTGGAACTGAACCCGAACTGTTCCGATCGGAGCCAAAGCAATTGAGAAAGCTGCAATTAACATCCATAAACAAATATAACTGAATTTTTTGGGGAAAATCCAATCTACCAGAATTTGTGAATGTGGAATATTAGGGTAATCCCCACAACGCACTTCGCAGATTTAGCCAATGAAGACGAATTTAGAAGTCAGATTTGGTTAACCGAGACAAATATAAGGTTTATAACGTGGGACCCACAGAGAAATACAAACTTCTTTCTGGCTATAGACTTGAAGACTTATCAAGAGGGATCAAACCCAGAGAATTTGAGATACATCCTGACAACAGACCTGAGGATATTACAAAATAATTACCGATCTGATATTGGAGAGTCGGTGTGTTATACAATGACAAGTCAGCACATCTTTGAAGTAGACTACCGACTAGCTCGTTACAGATCTGTGAGTTACACTGTTGGAAGAAGCACGCAGGTCTTACAAGTACCTACACCCTAGTAGAATAGAGGCAGGAAACATGGATAGCTTATAAGTTTCTGTACTAGGTAGGAAGCATTAAGATCGTATAAGTCCAGACACCAGGCAGGAAGAAAACAGGCAGATCTTATATAAGTCCAGACACCAGGCAGGGAGAAAACAGGCAGATCTTATGTAAGTCCAGACACCAGGCAGGAAGAAAACAGGCAGATCTTATATAAGTCCAGACACCAGGCAGGAAGAAAACAGGCAAATCTTATATAAATCCAGACACCAGGCAGGAAGAAAACAGGCAGATCTTATATAAGTCCAGACACCAGGCAGGAAGAAAACAGGCAGATCTTATATAAGTCCAGACACCAGGCAGGAAGAAAACAGTCAGATCTTATATAAGTCCAGACACCAGGCAGGGAGAAAACAGGTAGATCTTACATAAGTCCAGACACCAGGCAGGAAGAAAACAGGCAGATCTTATATAAGTCCAGACACCAGGCAGGAAGAAAACAGGCAGATCTTATATAAGTCCAGACACCAGGCAGGAAGAAAACAGGCAGATCTTATATAAGTCCCTACACCAAGCAGGAAGAAAACAGGCAGATCTTATATAAGTCCAGACACCAGGCAGGGATCATGCATATCCTTTAATTCCCTACTCCCTATAAAAATACAAACAGGAAACATGCAGATTTTATAAAACTCATTACACCTCCCTGGGAACATGCAGATCTCATAAAATTCATTACACCTCCCTGGGAACATGCAGATCTTATAAAATTCATTACACCTCCCTGGGAACAAGCAGATCTCATAAAATTCATTACACCTCCCTGGGAACATGCAGATCTTATAAAATTCATTACACCTCCCTGGGAACATGCAGATCTCATAAAATTCATTACACCTCCCAGGGAACATGCAGATCTTATAAAATTCATTACACCTCCCAAGGAACATGCAGATCTCATAAAATTCATTACACCTCCCAAGGAACATGCAGATCTTATAAAATTCATTACACCTCCCAAGGAACATGCAGATCTTATAAAATTCATTACACCTCCCAGGGAACATGCAGATCTTATAAAATTCATTACACCTTCCAGGGAACATGCAGATCTTTTAAAATTCATTACACCTCCCAGGGAACATGCAGATCTTATAAAATTCATTACACCTCCCAGGGAACATGCAGATCTTATAAAATTCATTACACCTCCCAGGGACATGCAGATCTTATAAAATTCATTACACCTCCCAAGGAACATGCAGATCTTATAAAATTCATTACACCTCCCAAGGAACATGCAGATCTTTAATGTTCCCTCATCATGACAGGAAACATACAGATCTTATAAATCCACAGATCTTATTATAAGTCCTCAGATCTTATAAGTCCACAGATCTTATAAGTTCACAATCGACCAAAACTTAAGAACACTGCGAACTTCGTAATGATGACATTCCTTTAAATGTTACTAACTAGGTCAGGATGGAACAAATCAAGAAAAATGAGAACCACATGCTGACGTCATACTAGGAGATCTTTAAAAGACTACAACTCAACATTCTAGGATAATAAGAGCTAAACCCGGATGACAGAACTGCAGATATTTCAATTAAAAAATAAATAAATAAAACAAAAAATATCTTTACGGCATTCTCCAATTACCGAGTCTGCCGGATGGACTTATGGGGCTGGAGAATAGAGACCGCTTGTCCAGCGCAGTCGCCGTGCAGTGTTCGAATCTGAGTTTTTATTTCAAGATCTTTTAAGATCTTATACACAAATTTAAACTTCAGATCATTCAAGACTCCGCCAGACTTGGGAGTCACGATCTGACTTTTCATATTTCATGTGTCCTGAAGAAAGACTTTGATTTCGTTTTTTGACAGGAAATAAATAAGCCAAATGATCATGATAAGTTTGTAGCAATAAACTGTCAACAAATAAATGTATCTTTGAGTTTCAGTACTTGATTGTGTGGGAGTTAGAACAATGTGAGTTGTGTGTGAGTTAGAACAATGAGGGGTTATGTGTGACTTTTAACACAATTAGCGGATGCGTGTGAGTTAGAACGATGAGGGTTAATTTGTGAGTTATAACAATTAGGGGTTGTTTATGAGTTAGAAATGTTAGGTGGTTGTCTGTAAGACAGGACAATAAAGAGTTGTATGTGAGTTTTAACAATGAGAGGTTGTGTGTGCGCTAGAACAATGAGGGGTTGTGTGTACGTTAGAACAATGAGGGTTTGTGTGTGAGTTAGAACAATGAGGGTTTGCGTGTGAGTTAGAACAATGAGGGTTTGTGTGTGAGTTAGAACAATGAGGGTTGTGTGTGAGTTAGAACAATGAGGGGTTGTGTGTGAGTTAGAACAATGAGGGGTTGTGTGTGAGTTAGAACAATGAGGGGTTGTGTGTGAGTTAGAACAATGAGGGGTTATGTGTGCGTTAAAACAATGAAGGTTTGTGTGCGTTAGAACAATAAAGGTTTGTGTGTGCGTTAGAACAATGAAGGTTTGTGTGCGTTAGAACAATGAAGGTTTATGTGTGCGTTAGAATAATGAAGGTTTGTGTGTGCGTTAGAACCATGACGGTTTGTGTGTGCGTTGGAACAATGAGAGGTTGTGTATGGGTTAGAACAATGAAGATTTGTGTGCGTTAGAACAATGAGGGGTTGTTTGTGCGTTAGAACAATGAAGGTTTGTGTGTGCGTTAAAACAATTAGGGGTTGTGTGTGCGCTAGAACAATGAAGGGTTGTGTGTGCGTCAGAACAATGAGGGGTTGTGTGTGCGTTAGAACAATGAAGCATTGTGTGCGAGTTAGAACAATGTGGGGTTGTGTTTGCGTTAGAATAATGAGGGGTTGTGTGTCAGTTAGAAAAATGAGGGGTTGTGTGTGAGTTAGAACAATGAGGGGTTGTGTGTGCGTTAGAACAATGAGGGTTTGTGTGTGCGTTAGAACAATGTGGGGTTGTGTGTGCGTTAGAAACAATGAGGGGTTATTTGTAAGTTAGAACATTGAGAGGTTGTGTGAGAGTTAGATCAATGAGGGGTTGTGTGTGAGCTAAACACTGAGAGGTTGTGTGTAAGTTAAAACAATGAGGGATTGTGTGTGTTAGAATAATGAGAAGATGTGTGTGAGTTGGAACAATGAGAAGTTGTGTGTGTTCGAAAAATAAGGGATTGTGTGAGTTAGAACGATGAGGGGTTATTTATGAGTAAAAATTATGAGGAGTTGTGAGGTGAGAACAATTAGGGGTTGCGTGTAAGTTAGAACAATGAGGTGTTGTGTTTGAGTTAGAACAATGAAGGTTTGTGCGTGAATTAGAACAATGAGGGGTTGTGTGTGAGTTAGAACAATGAAGGTCTGTATGTGAATTAGAACAATTAGGGTTTTTGTGTGAGTTAGAACAATGAAGGTTTGTGCGTGAATTGGAATAATGAGGGGTTGTGTGTGAGTTAGAACAATGAAGGTTTGTGCGTGAATTAGAACAATGAGGGGTTGTGTGTGAGTTAGAACAATGAAGGTTTGTGCGTGAATTAGAACAATGAGGGGTTGTGTGTACGTTAGCACAATGAAGGTTTGTATGTGAGTTAGAACAGTGAGGGGTTGTGTTTGAGTTACAACAATGAGGGATTGTGTGTGAATTAGAATAATTAGAGGTTATGTGTAAATTAGAACAATGAGGGGTTGTGCGTGAGAACAATTAGGGGTTGTCTGTAAGTTAGAACAATGATGGGTTGTGTGTAAATTATAACAGTGAGGGGTCGTTTGTGAGATAGAACAAATAGGGCTTGCGTGTGAGTTAGAATAATGAAGGGTTGTTCGTAAGCTAGAACAATGAGAGATAGTTTATTAGTTAAAACAATTAAGGGTTGTTTAAGTGTTAGAGATGTTTGGTTGTTGTCTGTGAGACAGAACAATGAGGAGTTGTATGTGAGCTTAAACAATGAAGGTTTGTATGTGAGTTAGAACAATGAGGGGTTGTGTTTTAGTTAGAACAATGAGGGTTTGTGTGTGAGTTAGAGCAATGATGGGTTGTGTGTGAGTTAGAAAAATGAGGGGTTGTGTGTTGTGTGTGAATGATGAGGGGTTATTTATAAGTTAGAACAATGTGGTTTTGTGTTTGAGTTAGAACAATGAGGGTTTGTCTGTGAATCAGATCAATTAGAGGTTCTGAGTAAATTAGAACAATGAGGGATTGCTTGTGAGTTAGAACAATGAGGCTATGTTTCATTTTGTTTTTGTTTTCTATACCCTGTTTCACACAAATGAAATGGTGTGAAGAACATTCAATATAATCCCAAAAAAGGCAGTAAAATTAAAAATACTGACGGAATGTATTTTCCCAATAGCAGCATACGGTTGTTAATAATGGACACTTGTTAGTAAATAATAATGAAGAAAATCTGTTAAATCGAAACAAAATGTACCGAAAAAATAATTAATATACATCGGATAATGAAAAAGAGCAAAGAAGAAATATTAAAATATTTAAACATTTGAAAGAACAGGCTTTTGAACACCATTCTACGGAACAAATTAAAATATTATGGCCACATCAAAAGACACAGTGAGTTAGAATGAAAAAAAAATGGAAGGAATGTTTCCAGGCAGACGAGGCAGAAACAGACCAAGAAGAATGTGATTTCAAAATATCCAAGAAACCATGAACATGACAACAGAAGAAGAGGTATATCTGGCTAAAGAAAGATATTCTTTCAGACGGGCTGTGGTGAATGTAACGTTCTGTGGGAGATCTGGCTAGAGACAGAGATTCTTTCAGACGGGCTGTGGTGAATGTAACGTTCTGTGGGAGATCTGGCTAGACAGAGATTCTTTCAGTCAGACTGTGGTGAATGCAACGTTCTGTGGGATATCTGGCTAGACAGAGATTCTTTCAGACGGGCAGTGGTGAATGTAACGTTCTGTGGGAGATCTGGCTAGACAGAGATTCTTTCAGACGGGCTGTGGTGAATGTAATGTTCTGTGGGCGATCTGGCTAGACAGAGATTCTTTCAGACGGGCTGTGGTGAATGTAACGTTCTGTGGGAGATTTGGCTAGACAGAGTTTCTTTGAGACAGACTGTGGTGAATGTAACGTTCTGTGGGAGTTCTAGCTAGAGACAGAAATTCTTTCAGACGGGCTGTGGTGAATACAATGTTCTGTGGGAGATCTGGCTAGAAACAAAGATTCTTTCAGACGGGCTGTGGTGAATGCAATGTTCTGTGGGAGATCTAGCTAGAGACAAAGATTCTTTCAGACGGGCTGTGGTGAATACAATGTTCTGTGGGAGATCTGTAGATGCATTGTGTTGGGATTAATTTGCGCCTCTCGGCCCATTACATCCGACCTCAGAACGACATTTTACAATACAAGTACGTTACCTTCCCTCTTCTAGCCCCACTTGCTTGGTCAGACTGGATAGTCTATTTCAGAGAGCACCGCTTGGAGGTGGAACAGAGTATTGATCAGCTCTCATGATCACCGATCTTGACACACACAGTCAGCTGTGGGTCGCTAACCACACTCAGCTCCGTTGCTGTATTGTCGTCTTGGTCCCACTGTATCCATTTAAGACTGGGTGACCAAAGGAGCCGTTGATGGGGACGAAACCCGATGACTTCTCGCTAGTTATCCTGTTTACTGACCACTGAGCTACAGCTGCTCCCTCATATAAGGCTGGGCATCATCATGTGCCATACCGGTTGGTATGTTGTCTTTCACAATCTTCTATTCACATACAGTGCATCGTATCAATTCGTTGACTGATTTCCTTGCCATGACTTCAAGCTATCCAGTATCTTCTCTCTTTGTCATCCACAATCTCTCTTTCCCTGTATTTTGCCAGTTGTAACCAAGGATTCCAACTTTCATCTTATCATGATGTGCCAGGAAAATGTTGATTGTTTCTTACTGATATTTTTAGCAGCTTCCTTTATGTGCTGGCCTCTTTGAGAATTTACTCGTTGGTCTTTTTTAGCTGTCCAGGTAACTTTCAACATTCATCTGAGAAATCCCATCTCTGTGGCCTCTAACCGTTTTTTTTTCATTTGTTTGTCTTCTGTCCATGATTCGTTTCCATAGGCTAGAATTGGGTCTACATAACAGAGAGGAACTCTTGTTGATATGACTTGTTGCATAACACATTTTTCATTGTTTTAAAATCTATTTTTGCCTGAGATATTCTGCTTTTTATTTATGTGGCACATCTTCTGTCTGATGTTATTTCTGTGCCCTGATATTTGACGCTCTGCACTTGTTTTAGATTTGTCCTGTTTTTTTTTTAAAATGCTGCATGATAGTGATAATTGTTTCTTCGATATAACCTTTACTTCTTTTTTTTTCTTATCATCTCTGTTGAGATCTTTCTTGTTGCTTTCTTTCACGATGACTATTATGTTTATGATTAGACCACAAAGCACAATAAAGACAAGTGGGACAATATTAAAACAGGTAAATGAATTTAAATATCTGGGAACTTTGTTAACCTCAAATGGTAGATATACAAAATAGGTGAGATACAGAACGGCTCAGGCAAAAGCAGCTTTCCAAAAAAATGAGGAAGATACTATGCAATCCATTTTTTACAATAGAAACAAGACAACAATATTCTTAAAATTTTATGTAGAACCAGTATAAGCATGTGGACGTGAATCATGGGCAATATTATACCAGACAAGAAAATCACTGGAGTCTGTAGAATTGTGGTTTTACAGAAGAATGTTGAGAATAACATGGACAGCTAAAAAGATAAATTAAAACGTAATGAAAGAGGCGAATGCAAAAAGAGAGCTAATTTCCAATATTAGGAAGAAACAATCATCATTTTTTGGCCATGTAATGAGAAAGGAACAGCTGGAATATATTGTAACAACTGGGAAAATTGAGGGACGAAGAGATAAAAGGAAGCAAAGAGAAAAGATAACAGACAGCTTAAGAGAATGGCTTAGCAGAAGGTCAACAACAGAAATGATAAATAACTGTTGAGATTGAGAGTTGTGAAGAGACATGATCACCTACACTAGCAGGCATGACACTTGATGATGATGTTTATCATTTCTTGAAGTTCATTCTTCGTCGATCTCTTCACCTATCATCATCATCAAGTGCCATCTCCGCAACGAAGGTTGGCTACCATGGAGCGCCATTCTGCTCTGTCTCTTGCTTTGATGGTGGAGGTTGTCATAGGCTGATTTATCCACCTTTTGATGTTACTCGTCCATGTTAGTCTTGGTCTGCCTCTGCCTCTTTTACCTTGCATTTTCCCCTCCAGGATTACTTTTAGTAGGCTGTTGTCTTCACCTATAAATAGCAATAAAATCGGGTTTTTCCTCTGACTCCCGGATTTCTATTTCCTGTTCGTCCTCACGTGTTGACAAGTAAACAAAACATTTGTTGCTCCTTTAACATTTAAACAAACGGGCACACAATTATTAACTGGAACCTATGATCGCAGATATTTCAGGCAGATACTAAAGCCGCACGACATTTGTCTTTGTTCAGTATTCCTAATCTAATCTAATTTTCTTAGGAAAACCACATATGAAGAAATGAACAATATTAATTATTATCATTATCTAGATTTGTTACAGATAAGAATTACGGGCAACCAATGGATCGGGCGGACATCATCAATGCCCTCCGAGATGCGGGAAAAGCACATGACTTCGACAAACACAGATCAACGTCACTTCTTCGGATGATGGAAATGGTAGTTAAGATGGGCACAGCCAAAAATGAGAAACTTAGTGGCCGTGTAAGAAGACTTATCAACCAACATAGAACTGGAGTCGTCAGTCGCTGGACACTGAGGGAATTGCTGAGGAGGGGATCTGAGCACCTATGGACATGTTCGGAGTGCAATGATGATGACCCGCAAATAACTCAATAAGAATTACAGCCAACTATAGATTTCTTTTTCTAAGAAACGCGAGTATTACAAATAAAATTAAAAAACACACATGGAACCTTTCTAACTAACGTGACGTTTGAAGCTTTTCCGGGAATTCCCTCTCAGCCCGCAGACTAAGGGACCTGGCTGTGTAAATCATTCATCATTGAGTGCCGTCTCCGCATCGAAGGTTGGCTACCATGGAGCACCATTCTACTCTGTCTCTTGATTTGAAGGTGCGGGTTGTTGTCATAGGCTGATTTGTCCATCTTTTGATATTACTCGTCCATGTTAATCTTGGTCTGCCTCTGCCTCTTTTACCTTGTATTTTCCCTTCCAATATTACTTTTATTAGGCTGTTGTGTCTTTTAACATGCCCCAAAAATTTCATTTGTCTTGTTTTAATTGTGTTTAGTAGTTCTATTTTCATTCTTAGTTGTTTTAAAACTTCATCATTTGTTTTCCTTTCTTTCCATCCAATTCTACCTAAAAAAAAAAAAAAAAAGTAAAGAGCCTCGTCACGCCAAGTGGCGTATATGGAATATGATGTTAGTGATCTTAAATTTTACAGACCTTCAGCACATGATTTTTGGGGTAATGTGGGTCGGTATTACGCCCGTGCCGCTTTACTTTCCCAGAAAAATAATCCGGTACCCATTAAAGGCTGGGTGAACCGGAAGCCTACCTCTTGTCCTTCGTAGTCCAGTTTACTAACCACTGAGCTATCACGGCTCCCACAATTCTACCTATTCTTCTATAAATCCACATTTCAAAGGCTTCAATTTTCTATTATGTTTTCTTGTCTAATGTCCATGTTTCTGCACCATACAGAAATATTGGGAAGATATAACGTTTTACTATTCTTAGTTTTAGCCATAGTGTTATTTGTTTTGATGTTAGTATAATTTTCATACTTTGTTTTTTAACAAGTGCGACGCGTTAAATACTTGGGCACGATAACAGATGCACCAAAGAAATAAAAAGCAGAATGGCTCAGGCCAAAATAGCATTTCAGAAAAGGAAAAATATCTTATGCAACAAATCTGTGTAAGTGAGAAAAAGAGTTCATCGGTGCAAATTCTGACATGTGAAAGCGGATCATGGACAAGAGACAAACAAATGAAAAGACGATTAGAGGCCACAGGGATGTGATTTCTGAGAAGAATGTTGAAAGTTCCCTGGACAGATAAAAAAAACCAAGGAGGAAATTCTCAAAGAGGCCAATGTAAAAAGGGAACTCCTAAAAACATCAGAAAGAAACAATCAACATTTTTTGGGCACATCATGAGAAGAGGCAGGTTTGAATATTTGGTCCAACTTGCAAAATAAAAGGAAAGAGATATCGCGGACGACAAAGAGAGAAAATACTGGATAGCTTGGTGTAATGACGTGGGGAAAAGTCAACAACAGAACTGATACGATGCACTGTATATAGAAGATTGTGGAAGGACATTGTCGCCTACACCAACCGGTATGGCACATGATGATGATATTATTTTTCATGGCATTACAATTACTTTTTAATAATTGGGCGTTTTAATTTGGCTGTGTCAAAACGAACTTTAAGATAAGAATTGATCCAGTGTCGAGTTTTGCAATTTATAATTCAGTGGCAGTTAAGTGTTTTGTGCCAATACGTCGTCAAAAGGTAGGTTTTGAGCTTATCTTTGTTTGTCGCAGGTTGTGTTAGAACCTATATGGCCATCAATATAATGAATGTGTAATCTACCTATACAAAAGAATAGGTATGGCAAAAAGTAATTTTAATGCCATGAAAAGTATACTATACTAACGTCAAAACAAATATCAGCAGGGCTGAAACTAAGAATGGCAAAATGTTACATCTTCTCAATATTCCTGTATGGTGCAGAAACATGGACATTAGACAAGAAAACAGAACAGAAAATTGAGGCCTTTGAAATGTGGATTTATAGAAGAATAGGTAGAATTGGATGGAAAGAAAAGAAAACAAACGATGAAGTTTTAAAACAAATGAAAATAAAAAGAGAACTACCAAATACAATTAAGACAAGACAAATACAATTTTTGGGCCATGTTAAAAGACACAACAACCTACTAAAAGTAATATTTGAAGAGAAAATACAAGGTAAAAGAGGCAGAGGCAGACCAAGACTAACATGGACGAGTAATATTAAAAGATGGACAAGTCAGTCTATGACAGCCTGCACCATCAAAGCAAGAAACAGAGTAGAATGGCGATCCATGGTAGCCAACCTTCGTTGCGGAGAAGGCACTCGATGGCGATGATGATGAATCTACCTTTCAGTTTACCTTACTTAACCTACTGTTGTACTGAACATATCACATAATGTTGTTCTGAGTTGCACTGAACATATCACTTAATGTTGTACTGAGTTGTAATGAACATATAACCTAATGTTGCACTAAGTTGTACTGAACATATCACTTAATGTTGTACTGAGTTGTACTGAACATATCACTTAATGTTGTACTAAGTTGTACTGAACATATCACTTAATGTTGTTCTGAGTTGTACTGAGCATATTACCTAATGTTGTACTGAACATATCACCTAATGTTGTACTGAGTTGTATTGAACATATCACCTAATGCTGTACTAAGTTGTACTGAACATATTACCTAGTGTTGCACTGAGTTGTACTGAACATAGCACCTACTGTTGTACTAAGTTGTACTGAACATATTACCTAATGTTGTACTGAGTTGTAATGAACATATCACTTAATGTTGTACTAAGTTGTACTGAACATATCACTTAATGTTGCACTAAGTTGTACTGAGCATATTATCTAATGTTATCCTGAATATATCACCTAATGTTGTACTGAACATGTCACTTAATGTTGTACTAAACATATCACCTAATGTTGTACTGAACAAATCACTTAATGTTGTACTGAACATATCACCTAATGTTGTACTGAATTGTACTGAACATATCGCTTAATGTTGTACTAAACATATCACCTAATGTTGTACTGAACATATCACCTAATGTTGTACTGAACATATAACCTAATGTTGTACTGAGTTGTACAGAACCTATCACTTAATGTTGTACTAAACATATCACCTAATGTTGCACTAAAAATATCACCTAATGTTGTACTAAACATATCACCTAATGTTGTACTAAACGTATTACCTAATCTTATACTGAGTTATACTGAACATATCACTTAATGTTGTACTAAACATATCACTTAATGTTGTACTAAACATATCACCTAATGTTGTACTGAGTTTGTACTGAACATATCACTTAATGTTGTACTAAACATATCACCTAATGTTGAACTGAGTTGTACTGAACTCTTAATGTTGTACTAAACATATCACTTAATGTTGTACTAAACATATCACTTAATGTTGTACTGAGTTGTACTGAACATATCACTTAATGTTGTACTAAACACATCACCTAATGTTGTACTGAGTTGTGCTGAACATATCACCTATGGTTGTACTGCTTTATACTGAACATATCACCTATTATTGTACTAAACATATCACCTAATGTTGTACTAAACATATCACCTAATGTTGTACTAAACATATCATCTAATGTTGTACTAAACATACCACCTAATTTTGTACTGAGTTGTACTGAACATATCACCTACTGTTGTACTAAACATATCACCTAATGTTGTACTTAACATATCACTTAATGTTGTACTGAACATATCACTTAATGTTGTACTAAACAAATCACCTAATTATTTTCACTGAGTTGTACTAAACATATCACATAATGTTGTACTAAACATATCACCTAATGTTGTACTGAGTTGTACTGAACATATCACTTAATGTTGTACTAAACATATCACTTAATGTTGTACTGAGTTGTACTGAACATATCACTTAATGTTGTACTAAACATATCACCTAATGTTGTACTAAACATATCACTTAATGTTGTACTGAGTTGTACTGAACATATCACTTAATGTTGTACTAAACATATCACCTAAAGTTGTACTGAGTTGTACTGAACATATCACTTAATGTTGTACTAAACATATCAGCTAATGTTGTACTGAAGTTGAACCTGAAACGTGCAATAGTGAAAAAAGGGCATTAACTCGTATATTCAAAATACTTTGAAAGCTTGACTAAGTTCTTCTTCTCTCCTGTTATCAATGCCTTACTGTACGTGAATCATTTCAGGGGTTGAGGTATGTTTACAAAAGGTTGCTTATTTGGTCGTGTGATCTAGCGCCTGTTTCTCTAAAAGGGGTAACGGCATACAAATGCATCAATATGTATAGAAATGCGAAGCTGCTGTAAAGCTGCTGTAAAATATAAATTAAAAAAAAAGTGGATTGGTAACAGCTTTATGTAGGTGAGAAACAAAACAAAGCTTAACGACGTTTCGGCCCAGTAGACCTTCAGCTGGAACAAAAAAACACCATCACAAAAATGTATAAGAATATACGCACAAATCTAGCTACATGACGATATTTTTTTACCACAGTTATTTATTTTCCTTTTTAAACAGTCTAGCATATTCATCATCATCAAGTACCGGGCCTACTGACGTAGGTGATCATGTCTCTCTACAACTTTCAATCTCGGCAGCTATTTATTATCTCTGTTGTTGACCTTCTGCCAAGCCATTCTCTTAAGCTGTCTGTTATTTTTTTTCTCTTTGCTTCCCTCTATCTCTTCGTCCCTCAATTTTTCCAGTTGTTACAATATATTTAAGCACACACAGGATATACATTTTTATTTTCTTTAACATATTTCGATTATTTTTGTTTTGGATGTTTCGTTATTAGTTTTACTTACATATCCGTGTGTGTGTTTTTTTTTGGTTCCTGCTGAAGGCCTATTGGGCCGAAACGTCGTTTAATCTGTGTCGTCCACTAATCACATAAAGCTTCTAACATACCATTTTTTTTCTACTTTTTAATTTTTCCTCACATTCAGCTTTACTGCAGCTTCGTATTTTTATGCATTCATTCGCATTTCTTTGCCTTAACCCCTTACTGTTACACTATATTCCAGCTGTTCCCTTCTCATTACATGGCCAAAAAATGATGATTGTTTCTTCCTAATATTGGAAATTATCTCTCTTTTTGCTTTGACCTCTCTCAGAACATCTTCATTATTCTTTTTAGCTGTCCATGGCTAGCATATTTACCGCCATGTAATTAGATGTCTATAAAGGTAAAGGTAAAGTACGAGACTTGAACCGGCGTCTTAGCACGCGAGTTTACACCCATATGTGCTCGGCCGCCTATCCAGACAATTAGATGTCTATGTAAATCCTTATATATATATATATATGTTGTTGTTGATTGTTTCAGCTGAAGGCCTACTGGGCGGAAACGTCGTTCAGCTTTTGTTTTGCTTCTCACATACGTAAAGGCCAGCTGTTATCATACCACTATCTCCTTTTTCACTTTCATTTTTATTTTTTGTTTCTCGTGGCAAGGCGCTGTGCCAGGGAGTACGCGTTCGATCCTGCTCTCATCATAACTGAGTGCCATCTCCGCATCGAAGGTTGGCTACCATGGAGCGCCATTCCTGTCTGTCTCTTGCTTTGATAGAGCAGGTCGTCATAGGCTGCCTTGTCCATCTTTTGATGTTACTCGTCCATGTTAGTCTTGGTCTGCATCTGCCTTTTTTCTTCTACTTCTACTTTTCAGCTCCCTGTGGACCATAGGTCTTCAACAAACCCTTTCCAAGTCGTTCCGTTTCTTGCCATTCTTTTAAGATCATTCCATGTCTTCCCATCATTTTCATCTCTGCTTCTGTCTGTCTTCTCCAAGAATTTCTTGGTCTTCCTCTTTGTGTTTATCCCTGGGGATTCCAAAAAAACGCCTGTTGCATAATACACTCAGTTGGCTTCCGCAGTGTGTGTCCTATCCAGCGCCATCGTCTTCGTTGTATCTCTTTATTCACTAGTATTTGACTAGTACATTTCCATAATTCTGTTAGTGATTTTGTGTTGCTCTGCCTCTTTTACCTTGTATTTTCCCTTCCAAGATTACTTTTAGTAGAGTGCTGTGTCTGTTAACATGTCCCAAAAACATCTCATTTGTCTTGTTTGAATCGTGTTTAGTAGTTCTCTTTTCATTTTTAGTTGTTTTAAGACTTCATCGTTTGTTTTCTTTACTTTCCATCCAATTCTACATCATCATCATGATGTGCCATACCGGTTGGCGTAGGCGATCATGTACTTCCACAATCTTCTATCTACAGTGCATCGTATCAGTTCTGTTGTTCACTGTTGTCCACACCAAGCTATCCAGTATTTTCTCTCTTTGTCGTCCGCGATCTCTCTTTCCTTTTATTTTGCCAGTTGTAACCAAGTATTCCAACTTTCCTCTTCTCATGATGTGCCCAAAAAATGTTGATTGTTTCTTTCTGATGTTTTTTAGGAGCTCCCTTTTTGTGTTGGCCTCTTTGAGAACTTCCTCATTGGTCTTTTTAGCTGTCCAGGGAACTTTCAACATTCTTCTGAGAAATCCCATCTCTGTGGTCTCTAATTGTCTTTTCATGTGTTTGTCTACTGTCCTAAATTCACTTCCATAGGTCAGAATTGGTTCTATATAGCACCGATGAACTCTCGTTCTCATTTCTATTGGCATAGATTCGTTGCATAATAATTATTTTTCAATTTCTGAAATGCTATTTTGGCCTGAGCTATTCTGCTTTTTTTTTTATTTCTGTGGTGCATCTTCCATCTGATGTTATTATTGTGCCCAAGTAATTTAGACGTTGCACTTGTTTAGTTATTTGTCCTGTTTATTTTTATGCTGCATGATAGTGATGATTGTTTCTTCGATGTGACCATTATTTCTGTTTTCTTAATATTCTACATATTCTTCTATAATCTATAAATCCACATTTCAAAAGCTTCAATTTTCGGTTCTGTTTTCTTGTCTAATGTCCATGTTTCTGCACCATACAGGAATATTGAGAAGATATAACATGTTGCTATTCTTAGTTTTAGCTCTGGTGTTATTTGTTTTGAAGTTAGTATATTTTTCATGGCATTAAAATTACTTTTTGCCATTCCTATTCTTTTGTTTATTTCAGTTGTACATTTTCCATCACTGGTTATAGTATGTCCAAGGTAGTTGTAGTTCTGAACTGTCTCCAGGTCTATTCCTTCTATTTTGATATCCACTTGTGGGTTTTGAGTATTTTCTTTGTTTATGATCATAGTTTCTTATTGATATTCATATCTAGTCCATATATTTTGCTTGTCATGTTTATTTCATTAAGTAAGTGCTGCATCTGTATGATTTTCTGCCAGTTGTATGGTATCATCTTGTCTATTACTCTTTGTTTTCTTATGTAGATTATTTGTGAACTTGTTCCCGAATGTTGAAAACATACCACTTCCCCTGATATTATTCGCTGATCTATCACCTCGGAAGCTTTTCTCCACAATAATATTAATTAATTATTTATTTGTCTCCAAAGTTGTTTCAATTAACTTCATGTCCAACAAGGCGAGCCGCACATTATAATTGAGTTGAGAGAGGAGATACAGCCTGGGACCGGGGACATATCAACAACAGTCATGAGAGTGGCCATGACTTCCTGCTGTTGATTGTAGCTGGGAAGAACATTTCGTGTTCTTATGTAGAACTAACTTAATAAAATTGGATTGTACAAATCTGACTGTTGTGTCTGTTTTACTATTTGAACAGACTGGACTAGCTTACTATAAGTTATTTCATTAATTTGTTTATTATTAGAAGTAAGCTGGTAGCAGACATTCTTCTCACGAAAAATAAATCCTGGTCTGAGTCAACTTGAGTGAGAGTGTCAAGTGTCAAGTATAAGAATTATGAAGATAAAGTGATAGTGATAAGACTTCACAAAGTAAACAAACAGCTTTGAGTGCAGTAGATTAGTCCAGTAGTACCCATTGTAACCTATTTAGTTTTGAAGTACTCAAATTAATTAAGATCTGGTAAGTCCACGTATATGATATAATAGATACAATTTGAACAATATTGATAACAACATTGCAGGCTTGTGACTCATTCTTCTTTGTCAGTCACCTCCTGTACGTGTATTATCAGAGTGGACTTATTGAGGTCTCACGAAAGAAAGGAAACACAAATAGTAAATAAAACAACATTCATTATTTAATCATTATATCATTATTGTTGTTATTCTTCACGATTTCATTACAACGGAAAAGATCTTTCTCTCTTTCTTCCACTGACACAAAATAAGTAAATGACCTCACACATTTGACACATACACATGATACTAGATAACCACCAACCAAGTCCACATTCATGATAAAATCAATATTATCCTTGTGTAATGTACGATTTTAGCATCCACAATTATTTGTGCTCGGAGTAACGACCTCTTGAACTTTATTTGATCGATATCGATGTTAATTTTTGAGGGAAGCAGAGCACAAATGTTCATTTTAGCTTCAAGCATTAACGGCTCACCACCAGCCCTAAATCTAGTAGTGACTACTTGTCTACTATAAGCTACTTGATTAAACTAACTTATCAGTGTTTAAACGAGTTGTATTATTTTGTCGCTTGTTTCTACAGGGCCAGGCATTTAATCTCAACAATCTTCAGGTCTTGGAACACCCACAAGAAACATAAAAAGCCTGATTGTTGTGTTTGGGATTAGAACGAGAAGGCAAAAGGAAGGTAGGAACTACATCACTGAGCACAGCAGGGCTACCTTTACTACCTATGTCTATTTGATTAAATAAAAGCTATTTTATGTATTTGCTGTACTGAAGTAAATCTATTTTTATTTATATATTAAATAAACATATTATATTGTAAAATAAATATACTCAACATTAAATAAACATATTTTATTGTAAAGTAACTACACTCAACTTTACATAAACATATTATATTGTAAAATAACTATCATCATCAAGTAATGGGCCTGCTGGCGTAAGTGATCATGTCTCTTCACAACTTTCGATCTCGACAGTTATTTATCATTTCTGTTGTTGACCTACCAAGCCATTCTCTTAAGCTGTCTGGTATTTTTTCACTTTGCTCCCCTCTATCGCTTCGTCCCTCAATTTTTCCAGTTGTTACAAGATATTTCAGCTGTTCTCTGCTCATTACATGACAAAATACTCAACATTAAATAAACATTTTTTTGTTAATAATTATACTCAACATTACATAAACATATTATATTTTGAAATAACTACACTCAACATGAAATAAAATTATTTTATTGTAAAAAAACTACACTCAACATTAAATAAAATTATTTTATTGTAAAATAGCTATCATCATCATCAAGTACTAGGCCTACTGGCGTAGGTGATCATGTCTCTCCACAACTTTCGATCTCTGCAGCTATTTATCATTTCTGTTGTTGACCTTCTGCCAAACCATTCTCTTAAGCTGTCTGTTATTTTTTCTCTTTGCTTCCCTCTTTCTCTTCGTCCCTCAATTTTTCCAGTTGTTACAATATACTCCAGTTGTTCTTTTCTCAATACATGGCCAAAAATGATGATTGTTTCTTCCTAATATTGGAAATTAGCTCTCTTTTTGCTTTGACCTCTCTCAGAACATCTTCATTACTCTTCTTAGCTGTCCATGGTACTCTCAACATTCTTCTGTAAAACCACATTTCTACAGACTGCAGTGATTTTCTTGTCTGTTGTCCTATTGTCCATGATTCGCATCAATATGTTAAGACTGGCTCTACATAACATTTAAGAACTCTTTTTCTTGTTTCTATTGTAAAAAATGGATTGCATAGTATCTTCCTCATTTTTTGGAAAGCTGCTTTTGCCTGAGCCATTCTGCATCTCACCTCTTTTGTAGATCTTACGTCTGAGGTTAAAAAGTTCCCAGATATTTAAATTAATTTACCTGTTTTAATATTGTTCCACTTGTCCTTATTTTGCACTGAGGTGATGTCTTTTTCTTTGTTGTTACCATTACCTCTGTCTTTTTACTATTAAGCTGAGTCCTTTATTTTTGCTTTCTTTCACTATAATGTCCAACATTTCTTGTAACTCATTTTCACTCTTAGCGACTATCATCAGCATACCTTCGATTATTTATATTATGACCTCCAATTGTTATTCCAGGCATATCCCTTATGGATCTTAAAATAATCTCACTATAAACAAATCTGGTGACAACGCACAACCTTGTCTAACACCCCGTTTTATTTGTTGAAACATTCCCAATTGGTTTCCAGTTCTTATGGCCGCTGTTTGTTGCCAGTACATAAATTAACATATTATATTTTAAAATAAATATAAAAGTAACTAAAGAACCCTGTCACGCCAAGTGGCGTATAGGGAATATGGTGTTAGTGACCATAAATTTTACAGACCTTCAGCACATGATTTTTGGGTAATGTGGTCGTATTTATGCCTGTGCCACTTTACTTTCCCAAAATAAATATCTATCTATTTATTGACCTTTTGAGCCGTAGCCGGCCCATAGGGCAAAGACCCAGATACTCTTTCTCTTATCTAATTTTGTTAATGAAATTAAAATAACTATACTCGACATTAAATAAACAAATTACATTTAAAAATAAATAGACTCAACGTTAAATAGACGTATTTACATATTAAAGTAAATCTCAGGCATTAATGCATGGAAAGATTGAAGACATACAAAAACATTGAAATAGACTTAACAGCACAGGCACTCCATACAACATGAAAATCAACACTAACAGAACAGAAGTCATAGATATATAAAAAAGAAACAGAACATCAACATAATGATGGACGGCAGACGACTAAAATAAGTAGAGGAATTGAAATATCTAGGAAGTCTAGTGGCAAATGACAGTTCACAAGCAGCAGAAATAGACTCAAGATGCAACAAAGCTTGCAAATCAGTGGACAGCAATCACCACTATTGTCCAACAAGGAAATAACTCTAGAGATAAAACAGTCTCTCTACAATACAATCTTCATCCCAACGTTGTGCTACCAATGCCAGACCTGGACGCTAGACTCAAGAAGAATAAGAAAATAACTACTACAAAATTGGAATGTAAAAGGCGCATGACAGGAAACAGTCTTAGAGATCAGAAATGAAAAACTGAGAAAAAAGCTAAAAATACTTCCCAACATAGAATACATAAAGAAACAACAGATAAAATTGTTTTTTTTTTCACGTGATAAGACAGAAAGACCAAACACACACATCATAAGCCTTTAATCAATGTTGTGAGAACACCAGATTCAATGGCTGACAATGAAAAAGATGGATTGAGGAGATATCAGAAACACTAGGAAACACATCAAAAGCAAAGGCCAACAGAAGAGCGAAAGACCACAAATTATATCTCCCCTCAATCCTGACGATGCTGAAAGGCAAATGAGGGATACAAGAAAAAGAAGTAAATCTCTTTTAAAAAAGAAACATTTTATATTAAAATCAACCTGTTTATTATATATGGCTTTTGGCATCTTTGACAGACAATCGCAATCATGATTTTTTAGATGTTTGATAATATATTGGTGCTTAATGATGATTAACTTAGAATCTCTATTTGTTTATATATAACCTCTACTTGGAATGTGAGAACACTCATGCAGAAGGGTAAACTAGAAAACATCATACAAGAAATGAAAAGAATGGGTTTACAATTACTGGGACTTTGCGAAATGAGATACACTGGATCAGGGAGATGTATTCTGATAAACATAGAATAATCTATTCTGGAGGTACTGAACACCAAAGAGGAGTAGGTATCATCTTGGATGCAGAAAGGGCAAGAACAGTGAAAGGCTTTTACCCAATATCTGACAGAGTCCTTTTAGTGAAATTGAATGGAAAGCCAATAGACATAAATCTTATACAAGTTTATACACCAACAGCAGACAGTCTAGAGGAAACAATTGATAAATTTTACAACGAGTTAAATAAGGCACTTCATGAATGCAAACCACATGAAAACACCATAGTTCTAGGGGATTTTAACGCAAAAGTAGGAAAGGAAAGAGTTGAGGAAGTAGTTGGTCATTATGGCTTAGGCAAGAGGAATGAAAGAGGTGAGAAACTTATTGACTGGGCAAGAACACAAAACATGATGATAGGAAACACCTGGTTTAAGCAACATCCAAGATGTCTGTGGACATGGAAAAGCCCAGGGACAATGCACGTAATCAAATTGATTATATAATGATAAGCAATAGGTTTAGAAACAGTCTGGTGTGTGTGAAAACTAGACCAGGGGCAGATTGCAATAGTGATCGTGTACCAGTTGTGGGAAAGCTTAGAGTAAAATTAAAACAACAAAATGAGCCTCAGTTAACATCAAGTTAAATTTAGATTTACTAAAATCAGACAAGAAGCTGCAAGACAAATATAAAATCACAATTCAGAACCAGTACAATGCAATAGAGAAGATACAAAGCATTTGATGAACAGTGGGAAATGCTAAAAGAATCAATGCAACAAACATCAAAAGAGTTCATACCACCAGTGAGGACAAATTCAAGAAAGAAATGGATGACAGACGACGTTTTGCAGCTAATGGATACAAGAAGAAGAAGTAATAAAGAAAATAAAGATGAGTATAAGAGATTAAATAAAGAAATTGTACTAAAATGCAATGAAGCAAAAGAAGCATGGCTAAAAGAGAGATGCAAAGTGATTGAAATGCAACAAAAATTAGATGCTAAAGCTATATACAAACAAATTGAGGAATTAACAGGAAGAAAAGCGCAATCAAAAAATGGATGTCTAAGATCAAAGAAAGGAGAACTGTTGATTGATCAAGAAAACATAAGGGAACGATGGACAGAATACATTAAAGATCTTTATAGTGATGAACGAACGGAAGTGAATATTAAAGATAATGGAGAAGGACCAGAAATACTCAGAGAAGAAGTGGAAGATGCCTTGCGCAATATGAAAGCAGGCAAAGCTCCTGGACCAGATAATATAACTAAAGAAGAGATTGAAGCCATGGGTGATTTTGGAATAGAAGTAATAACAAAATATTGAATGATATTTACAGCAGCGGATATATACCAGACGACATGCTCAAATCAATATTCATAGCCCTGCCAAAGAAATCTGGTGCGATTGAATGCGGTGATCATCGCACAATAAGCCTTATGAGTCATATGACTAAGATATTACTAAGAATCATCATGTGAAGAGTGTGAAACAAAATCAGTCCAGAAATTAGCGATGAACAGTGTGGTTTTGTTAGAGATAAAGGAAAAGCAATGCCATTTATATCATAAGATCTTTAGTAGAAAGAGCCATAGAGGTGAAAACAGATCTATACCTATGTTTCATAGATTACACCAAGGCATTTGACAAAGTAAAGCACCAAGAAATAATCAAATTTTTAGAAAGCATAAACGTAGACAGCAAATATCTAAGAATAATAAAGAACATGTACTGGCAACAAACAGTGGCCATAAGAACTGGAAACCAATTGGGAATGTTTCAACAAATAAAACAGGGTGTTAGACAGGGTTGTGTGCTGTCACCAGATTTGTTTAATATTTATCTATCTATTGACCTTTCGAGCCGTAACCGGCCCATAGGGCGTAGACCAAGATACACCTCCTATATGGATTTTTTGTTCTAGCAGTTTTCTTTTAAAGATATTTTATCAAATCTCGCCATCTGTCTCTGTTCTGTGCAAGCAGTTCTATCTCATTGAGGGAGCCGACTCCTGCTGCTCTTGCCTCTCTCATCAATGTTCTTCTCAGTGTCTCCCTGGGTCTTCCTCTTTTTCTTTTACCTGTTGTTTCCCATATGAGGGCTTGCTTTGCTATTCGGTTATTATCTCTTCTCATCACATGTCCAACGTATGACCATCGTCTTTTCTTTATTACTGAAGATATTAGTGGTTGATTGGCGATTTCTCTAATTTCCTCATTTGTTTTGAATTCGTTCCATGCTATACCAAGTATTTTCCTTAGACATTTATTTTCGAATGCGTTCAACTTTGTTTCTATATCTCTTGTTGTTTTCCAGCTTTCACACGCATACGTAAGGGTTGATAGTACATTTGATTTGAATAGCCTAAGTTTAATATTTATAGTGAGATTATTTTAAGATCCATAAAGGACATGCCTGGAATAACAATTGGAGGTCATAATATAAATAATCTAAGATATGCTGATGATACAGTCTTAATCGCTAAGAGTGAAAATGAGTTACAAGAAATGTTGGACATTATAGTGAAGGAAAGCAAAATAAAGGACTCAGCCTTAATAGTAAAAAGACAGAGGTAATGGTAACAACAAAGAAAAAGACATCACCTCAGTGCAAAATAAAGACAAGTGGAACAATATTAAAACAGGTAAATGCATTTAAATATTTGGGAACTTTGTTAACCTCAGACGGAAGATGTACAAAGGAGGTGAGATGCAGAATGGCTCAGACAAAAGCAGCTTTCCAAAAAATGAGGAAGATACTATGCAATCCATTTTTTACAATAGAAACAAGAAAAAGAGTTCTTAAATGTTATGTAGAGCCAGTCTTAACATATGGATGCAAATCATGGACAATAGGACAACAGACAAGAAAATCACTGGAGTCTGTAGAAATGTGGTTTTACAGAAGAATGTTGAAAGTACCATGGACAGCTAAGAAGAGTAATGAAGATGTTCTGAGAGAAGTCAAAGCAAAAAGAGAGCTAATTTCCAATATTAGGAAGAGACAATCATCATTCTGTGGCCATGTAATGAGAAGAGAACAACTGGAATATATTGTAACAACTGGAAAAATTGAGGGACGAAGAGAAAGAGGGAAGCAAAGAGAAAAAATAACAGACAGCTTAAGAGAATGGCTTGGCAGAAGGTCAACAACAGAAATGATAAATAGCTGCCGAGATCAAAAGTTGTGGAGAGACATGATCACCTACACCAGTAGGCCCGGTACTTGATGATGAATGATGATTGCTGTTTTACTGTACAGCTTCTATTATGACTTAATATGGCAACATCTGATCGACAAATCAGACTGCAGAATAAACAAGATGTATTTGTAGTGCCTGGCCTCATCTCCTTTCTTCTGTGCCTCTTGTCTTCTGACTTAGACATCAATGCTTCCTCAAATGTTGCTGTGCTGTTTTTTTTGTTTACCTTGTGCTATGATTTGATGTCAGACTTTCCTAGTTTCTTTCATTCATTTTCCTCCAAGGCTGAAGACGGCACATAGTGTTTGAAGTCATAATTCTCCATGATTGACAATCTGCTGTTAGTTCTTGTAGCTCTTGGGTTGTTTCTTAGTCCCATGGTTGAGCCTTCCCTAGTAATTGTTCTGCGTAGTGATTCTCTTGGTCTGCATTCTTTTATTTTACCAGATGGTTTTCACATGAATGCCTGATGAAGAAGTCTTTCTTCATTCATCATTGGCACATGACCAATGTATTTCCAACGCCTTCTTAAAAAGCTCGACACTTATTCTTGTTTTGATTCATCTCTCATCTCTTATTTTAAATGAAATCTTTCCAGCTTATGTTTGAGATCCTACAAAGACATTTATTTTCCTATCTAAAGTCTGGGTGAATTTCTAACTTTCACATCCTTATGTTAGCACTGGTATCACACAGGAGTTGAACAATCTGTTTTGTTTGTTTACTGAGATATTTGGATCTCCAGATGTTCATCGGTTTGTTGAAAGCATTCGATGCGAGCGTGATGCGTGTTTTGATTTTCTTTCCAGTTTCTTTTGCTGATACAAAGTTCCTTGAAGAAACCCATGCAAACTTCCTTTCAGGGAAACACTTGTCTTATCTTCTATACTGACAGATCCGTAATACAACACTAAAAGAGTTCATGGACTTTACATGGACTTTACAGTAGGCAGAATAGCCAAGAAGACAGTTCTGCATACGTCATGACCATGAGTAGCATGATGATGAAGGAGGTGATGGCAGTGACCAAGGCATTCATCTGGTTAGAGTCACTAGACTACACCCACACCGGCATACTAAGTGATTCGATGAAATTTATAAGAAAAGTGGAGGCAGGCTCTGTACGCAGGCATGGATTGAGTCATTGCAGAGGTCAGAAATACATAATGTCACCTTTGTCTATGTCCCTGGACATGTGGGTGTACAGGCAAATGAAAGAGCGGACAGGTTGGCTACTTGTGCTATCGTTGAAGACGGTCAACCAATGGATTAAGCGGACATCATCAATGCCCTCCGAGATGTGGGAAGGGCACAGAATTTTGACAACCATAAGTCAACGTCACTCCTTCAGATGAAAGGGATGGGAGTTAAGATGGGCACAGACAGAAATGAGAAACTTAGTGTGCATATAAGAGGACTTATCAGTCAACACAGAACTGGAGTCAACAATTGCTTGGTGCTGTGAGACTTGCCAAGGAGGGAATCTGAGCACCTATGGACATGTTCGGAGTGCAATGATGTTGACTCGCAAATAACTCAATAACCTGTCTTATCTTTGGTTTCTTTCAAGTTCCTAAATTCTCCATACAGTCATTGTCTGGGAATATAATTTAATTTCCTGTCCCCACACCTGATCCAATCACCTTTGACTCTGACTCCTATGTGCTGTCTTGAAGGATGGGAGTTTGGCTCATTGCAGGACATCTCCAGCCCTGTTTAGGTAGTTCAACTTTCAGATCCATATAGAAGTGAACTAAGCACACAACTGGTAAGTTAGAACCCTATTCCTAAGTGTTAGTTTTGTGTTGGCCCATACAAAGTGTTAGTTTTGTGTTGGCCCATACAAAGTGTTAGTTTTGTGTTGGCCCATACTCCTCTATGTCTAAGTTTACCAAACGTTGAAGCTGCCTTTCCAATTTAGATTTAAATTTCCTCATCAAGTGAGATGGTGATACTGATATCGTATGATGAAGGACAGTTCTGCTGTGTTCACTTTTGGTGCAGCTTGGCCTAGTGTCTTTTGGTGTGTGCTGTACCTGCTATGAAGGGGACTGCAGCTGCTTTTTTTTGTTTGGATCCTTCAATGAGATGAGTTTTAATTTGGATGATTCCACTGGCATGGGCGGTTGAGCAATTATGGATTTTAATTTGTTTACAGTGAATCCGGGGCCTTCGACTAACCATAACCATTACTGTGGTTGTTATTGTCACTGTAGTGCTGTAAACACAAAACTTAGGCTATTCAAATCAGATGTACTATCAACCCTTACGTATGCGTGTGAAAGCTGGAAAACAACAAGAGATATAGAAACAAAGTTGAACGCATTCGAAAATAAATGTCTAAGGAAAATACTTGGTATAGAATGGAACGAATTCAAAACAAATGAGGAAATTAGAGAAATCGCCAATCAACCACTAATATCTTCAGTAATAAAGAAAAGACGATGGTCATACGTTGGACATGTGATGAGAAGAGATAATAATCGAATAGCAAAGCAAGCCCTCATATGGGAAACAACAGGTAAAAGAAAAAGAGGAAGACCCAGGGAGACACTGAGAAGAACATTGATGAGAGAGGCAAGAGCAGCAGGAATCGGCTCCCTCAATGAGATAGAACTGCTTGCACAGAACAGAGACAGATGGCGAGATTTGATAAAATATCTTTAAAAGAAAACTGCTAGAACAAAAATTCATATAGGAGAAGGTGTATCTTGGTCTACGCCCTATGGGCCGGTTACGGCTCGAAAGGTCAATAGATAGATAGATAGTGCTGTAAGCCTAGTTATATATTAAAGTAAATCTTATGTTAAAATAACCTATTTATATATCGAAATAACTTATTTTTGTGTTAAAATAGATCTATACCATTTTCATAATTCTCTTGAAGCATCGGTTAAAATGTTGGTTATGGTGGCATCTACTGTTATTTGATTTTGTATTTATAAACCATTGCTTATGTTTTTGCAGATGGAAGGAGCAGATTTGGTGAATCAGAAATGTCTTGACCTAAAGATAGATCTTCTGGAGCATATGAGAGGACATACACATTATGTTCTTGATAACTTTGTTAACAGTGTAAGTGATGTTTGTATTTGATCTGTTTTTGAGTTTTGTTTTACTTGTTGTAAGACTTCGGTGTTCACCCAGCCTCTTAAAATGGGTACCAGAGAGTTTTCTGGGAAGTAAAGGCGGCCTGGCGTGATACCGACCACATCACCCAAAAAATGTGCCGTGGTTATAGAAAAATATGGTTACTAACACCATATTCCCCCATACAACTAGCAAGGCAGGGGAGGGAACCTTGACTTACTTTATTTGTTGTGTTTAATTGAACTAAAATAGTAAGCCATATAATGCGGAAACTCTTAGGTCAGATGAAGATAATAGATCTAAGAATTTATATCTTTTCAGTGCAGTTAGACATCAAACAGGACATTTATAACCTTTCAGTGTAGTTAGATATCAAACAGGACATTTATAACCTTTCAGTGTGGTTAGACATCAAACAGGACATTTATAACCTTTCAGTGTGGTTAGACATTAAACAGGACATTTATAACCTTTCAGTGTGGTTAGATATCAAACAGGACATTTATAACCTTTCAGTGTGGTTAGACATTAAACAGGACATTTATAACCTTTCAGTGTGGTTAGACATCAAACAGGACATTTATAACCTTTCAGTGTGGTTAGACATCAAACAGGACATTTATAACCTTTCAGTGTGGTTAGACATTAAACAGGACATTTATAACCTTTCAGTGTGGTTAGATATCAAACAGGACATTTATAACCTTTCAGTGTGGTTAGACATTAAACAGGACATTTATAACCTTTCAGTGTGGTTAGATATCAAACAGGACATTTATAACCTTTCAGTGTGGTTAGATATCAAACAGGACATTTATAAACTTTCAGTGTAGTTAGACATCAAACAGGAAACTTAAATCATTTTAGTGCAGTTAGACATCAAACAGAGAACTTAGAACCTTTTGGTTCAGTCAATATCTGATAGGGTTCACAGTGTACTTTGCCATAAGCCTCTATTCTAGGTTATGGTTATGGAAGGCCCTCGTATCACTGCAAATGAATTAAAATTCTCTATTCTGGGTATAGAAAAAGACATCACCTCAGTGCAAAATAAAGACAAGTGGAAAAATATTAAAACAGGTAAATGAATTTAAATATTTGGGAACTTTGTTAACCTCAGATGAAGATGTGCATAAGAGGTGAGATGCAGAATGGCTCAGGCAAAAGCAACTTTCCAAAAAATGAGGAAGATACTATGCAATCCATTTTTGACAATAGAAACAAGAAAAAGAGTTCTTAAATGTTACGTAGAGCCAATCTTAACATATGGATGTGAATCATGGACAATAGGACAACAGACAAGAAAAATCACTGGAGTCTGTAGAAATGTGGTTTTACAGAAGAATGTTGAGAGTACCATGGACAGCTAAGAAGAGTATTGAAGATGTTCTGAGAGAGGTCAAAGCAAAAAGAGAGCTAATTTCCAACATTAGGAAGAAACAATCATCATTTTTTGGCCATGTAATGAGAAGAGAACAACTGGAATATATTGTAACAACTGGAAAAAATTGAGGGATGAAGAGATAGAGGGAAGCAAAGAGAAAAAAATAACAGACAGCTTAAGAGAATGGCTTGGCAGAAGGTCAACAACAGAAATGATAAACAGCTGCCGAGATCGAAAGTTGTGGAGAGACATGATTACCTACGCCAGCGGGCCCGGTACTTGATGATTATTCTGGGTATAACACCATATTTCCCATCCACCTAACATATGGTCTGTAACACCATACTCCCCATACACCTAGCATATGATCCATAACACCATATTTCCCATCCACCTAACATATGGTCTGTAACACCATACTCCCCATACACCTAGCATATGATCCATAACACCATATTCCCCATACACCTAACATCTGATCCATAACACCATATTCCCCATCTATCTATCTATCTATTGTCCTTTCGAGCCGAATACGGCACATAGAGCAGAACCACAATCTCAAAAACAGAAACAGTTCGTGCCAAAATGGCACATATTGCAGAGATCACTGCCTCTAAAATCTATGGCTCTGCTTCCATATCAATACTTTTTACAATGACAGCTTGTCAAGCCATCGATCAATCTCCTTAGTCACCTCTTACGACATGCCTGGAAGGTCACAGTGTCACTATTCTTTACTTCCCTCATAATGAGGCCCCGGTAACACACAGGAGATATTCCCCATACACGTAACATATTATCTTTAACATGATATTCCCCATACACTTAACATATGGTTTGTAACACCATATTCTCCATATACCTAACATACAGTCTGTTCTCACTTTAATTCAACAAGGTGAAGCGGGAAGCGGAAACCCTTATTTTGAGAGACAAAAATGGGTCATGGTGGGTAACTCTGGTTTGTGAACTAGACTAGACTATCAAGGACAAATGAAAGTAGGGCAGCTTGGTGTAATACCGCCCACATCACTCATAATATGTGCAAGTGGTCATTTCAAAATATGGGCATAGACACCATATTCTCCATGCCTTGGTATGAAGGAAACCTGTTACTTTTTATTTTATTATGATAGGAAATGTTAGTCATCTTAACCCTAGATCACAATACCTTTGTACAAAATTACTGCATCAAAACACAAATTCTTCCAAATTTGACATTTTGCCGTGGTCACACGTTACTCCATGCATGTACCTTCAAAATAACTATTTCCAGTGACCCCTGTGTGTTGGATATGTTTCTATTGATGTAGAATTTTTTGTTGTTCGTTTCGTGAAATTCATAGCTTTTGTGGAATTCCTCGGCCATCAGCAGACATCAAACAACCCTTCATGACTCGGGGAAACAAGCGAATCATGTTTTGAGGTAGCCAAACATATTGACGGACTTACAGCAACTGTACCGATAGATATTGAAACACGTCTGATCCATGAGCTAAAACTCAATTCATAAATCAACCTGAGCCAGGAATTCAGAGTCTCTAAGTTTTTCCTAATGTGAACACACAGCTGTGTGTCAAGAGTTCGGAAAAAATACTATTTTTAGAGCACCTAATGTTACATTTAAGTGGTAGTAATTTTTACTACAGTTTCATAAATGGGGAGAGTTGCAGATAGGTATCATGATTAAAGGTTAAGGAGATCATGTTAGCATGAAAGTTAAGGATTTATTTCCCTTTTAAAACTTTTCATAAATTTTTGTTTAATGATTCTTAATCTCAGGATGATAGGATCATATTCCTAGTCTATTGTTTTCCTTTTGCTTGTTTGCGAATGCCAGCTTTATATCTCTAGCCAAGTCCCAAGTGTGCTCGCTTCCTGACCAGAAGGATCCAGGTTTGATCCCCAGCAGTGGCGGAATTTTTGTTAGGCTCCGGGGTTCACCCAACCCCTAAAAATGGGTACCAGAGATTTTTCTGAGAAGTAAAAGCGGCCTTATGTGATACCGACCACATCACCCAAAAATGTGCATTGGTCATAGAAAAATATGGTCACTAACACCATATTCCCTTTACGCCTGGCAAGGCAGGGAGGGAACCTTTACTTTTTACAAATCCAGAATCTAAAGGGTGCGTCATTGCTGTGCTTGCGCCATTGTTATGTGTGCTACGTCATCGAAATGGCTCATCATAAATCCCTAGACTTAGGGGGCCTCAGTAGCCGAGTTGGGAAAACCACCCAACTGGACTACCGATGTTCGGACAACCTGCGTTCGATTCCCGCTGGGAGCAGTGTGAATTGTACTCGTGGTTGGAAAAAAAACACCCCCACGGTCGACCCAGCCATTGGCAAAAATGGGTACCAGGGTATTACCCTGGGATGGTGAGGAATGTTATTTCGCATCTGAGTTTTGATGCTTGAGGTGACACTATACAGAAATCTCAGAACATTTTTGGATAGGCGGCCGAGCACATATGGGTGTAAACTCGCGTGCTGAGACGCCGGTTCAAGTCTCGTACTTTACCTTTACCTTTACCCTAGACTGGCCGTACACTAATCTTACGGTCTATTGTTTGATGTGTAATGGGGATAATCTGATGACTAACTGTGTGTTTATATGTTCGAAATTGGAGTCAACAACGATTGCCTAACATCATAAAGCACTATACATTTTTAAAGAAATATGATGATCATCACTTTCGGGAAGACATGAACTGGTATATGGTGGATAGGCGGCAGGAACCATTGCAGGCTATGCATGAAAAGTGTTCCTTGTTGCAGTTTCCTCATATTCCAAGTCCATGGGAGACTGGTTGGTCTCAAGACAGGACGTCGGCCTCGGGATAGAGAGGTTGTGGGTTCAAATCTCGGCTCCACCAGTTGGGATTTTTATTTATGATTTCTCTCTGCGGCAACCACCCCTGGTCTCAGCAGCGAGGCCCGGCTTGAAACGTCAGTTACTCATCAACGGAAAAAACATGAGTACCTCCGAAGTCGGAGTTATCTGCCTGTGTGGCGAGGGACCCCTGTGCACACGGCTGCCAGCGAAAAATGAATTAACACACAAAATTTAGTTCCTAGTCTCTAGGGACTTCGTCAGAGTTGAAAGCTGGCGAACGCAACAACAACAACAACAAATCCCAAGGGGCTCAGTTAGGGAGCCGTGATAGCTTAGTGGTTAGTGAACTGGACTACAAAGGACAAGAGGTAGGGTTCGATCCCAACCGATGGCTTCCAGTTCGCCCAGCCTTTAATGGGTACCAGATTATTTTCTAGGAAATTAAAGCAGCATGGGCGTAATACCGACCACATTACTCCAAAAATCATGTGCCGAAGGTCTGTAAAATTTATGGTCACTAACACTATATTCCCTATACGCCACTTGGCGTGACAGGGGTACCTTACTTTTTTTTTTTTTAAAGGGCTGAATTTTGCATGAATATAATTTTTTCCTATTTTTCACATCAGCATTTAAGCACTCAGGTGTCCTTAGCCATACAGGCAGATACTCTCTGGTTGGAGAGATATTCTCATTTTCATTGTTGAAAAGTTTTGATGTTTTTTGGTACATTTTGTCTATGCAGCAGCCATTTTTGTCCTGCTTGTTTCTTTTTCCAACTGCCATGGTTTCTTTAACATGTGCAGCGTGCACATGGGATCTCCTTTTTTCCAGTTACTTGAGAGGACTAGACATCGGATCTCACTACTCAGAGAGGACGAGACATCGGATCTTACTACCCAGAGAGGACGAGACATCGGATCTTACTACCCAGAGAGGACGAGACATCGGATCTTACTACCCAGAGAGGACGAGACATCAGATCTTACTACCCAGAGAGGACGAGACATCGGATCTTACTACCCAGAGAGGACGAGACATCGGATCTTACTACCCAGAGAGGACGAGACATCGGATCTTACCTCCCAGAGACTGGGTAAGGGTTTATAATCACAAAGAAACCATGGATTTTGAGTGAAAAATTCCCACTTCCAGTGAAGGGATTTCATACCCTGTACCCTCTTGTTCATGTTTGTGAAGTTTATAATGAATTCTTGGAGAAGACAGATCGAAGCAGAGATGAAGATGATGGGGAAGACATGGAATGATCTTAGGAGAATGGCAAAAGACAGAACGACTTGGAAAGTGTTTGTTGAAGACCTATGCTCCACTGGGAGCTAAAAAGGTAGAAGATGAAGAAGAAAAAGACCCTCTTGTTCAGAGACAAAATATGTGGTTAAATTTAAGTTCTTATTTCATGTCCTGTTCACTGTGTGAACATATGAATAATTTATCTGCATTATCAATAAAATAGCAATGTGTTTCTTTATACATGCAGATTGTCAGTTTTGCGAAAGAGTCGACAGAGAATCCAGACAGGAAAGCTCAGTTTTATGAGTTGTTACAAGCTGTAGACGAGGCTGTAGGATTTCTAGATCTAAAATGTAAAGAAATGTCAGGTAATCAGTCAGTAATAAATCCTCTTCTTATTATAACTGGACACCATCATCGTCAAGTACCGGGCCTACTGGCGTAGGTGATCATGTCTCTCCACAACTTTCGATCTTGACAGTTCTTTATCATTTCTGTTGTTGACCTTCTGCCAAGCCATTCTTTTAAGCTGTCTGGTAATTTCTCTCTTTGCTTCCCTCTATCTCTTCGTCCCTCAATTTTTCCAGTTGTTACAATATATTCCAGTTGTTCTCTTCTCATTACATGGCCAAAAAATGATAATTGTTTCTTCCTAATATTGGAAATTAGCTCTCTTTTTGCTTTGACCTCTTTCAGAACATTTTCATTACTCTTCTTAGCTGTCCATGGTATTCTCAACATTCCTGGACACAGATAGACAATATACCTGGACACAGGTAGACAATATACCTGGACACAGGTAGACAATATACCTGGACACAGGTAGACAATATACCTGGACACAGGTAGACAATATACCTGGACACAGGTAGACAAAGTAGCAGGTGACTTAGTTATTGTGTTGTGTTTTTGTGCTGGGGTTGGATCAGGGACATATAAGGAAGGGCTGGGGCTGGATAAAACACATAAACAGAAGGGCTGAGGTTGTTTAAGACACATACAGTTGTGGGAAGGGCACAGGACTTCAACAACCATGAGTCCATGTCACTCCCTCAGGTGAAAGAGATGGGCACAACCAGAGATGATAAACTTAGTGGGCGCATAAGAAGACTGTCGCTGGACACTGCAAGTCTTGCTGAGGAAGGGATATGAGCACCTATGGACATGTTTGGAGTGCAGGGATGATGACCCACAAATAACTCAAGACACATACATTGAAGGGTTGCAGAAACCATCACAATTTCTATCATGCAGGCACTTTTATTAGTTAACAAATTGCGGTATATTGTTGATTTTTGTTGTCATTATAGATTCAGCGATCTATGAACTGACACCTTTCAACTCAATGCCATGTAATGATACCTGCAGGTATTTCTCAGTTCCCTTGTAGTTCCATACAACATATTCCATTTATCAGGTCTTTGAGGAAGTAGAGTTGCTCTGATATCAGTGACTTTTGGACAGTTAATGGTGAGTTTTAGTTTAGACAATCACACTCATTCAAGTATTTCACAGTTTGTGACCAAGTTGTGCACTGACCTAGTTGTGTACTGACTAATTTGTGCACTGACCTAGTTGTGCACTGACAAAGTTTTGCACTGACCTAGTTGTGCACTGACCTAGTTGTGCACTGACTAATTTGTGCACTGACCTAGTTGTTCACTGACCTAGTTGTGCACTGACCTAGTTGTGTACTGACATAGTTGTGCAATGACCTAGTTGTACACTGACCTAGTTGTGCACTGACCTAGTTGTGTACTGACATAGTTGTGCACTGACCTAGTTGTTCACTGACCTAGTTGTGCACTGACCTAGTTGTGCACTGACTAATTTGTGCACTGACCTAGTTGTTCACTGACCTAGTTGTGCACTGACCTAGTTGTTCACTGACCTAGTTGTGCACTGACCTAGTTGAGCACTGACCTAGTTGCACACTGACCTAGTTGTGCACTGACCTAGTTGAGCACTGACCTAGTTGCACACTGACCTAGTTGTTCACTGACCTAGTTTTTCACTGACCTAGTTGTGCACTGACCTAGTTGTGTACTGACATAGTTGTGCAATGACCTAGTTGTGCACTGACCTAGTTGTGCACTGACCCAGTTCCCCTTTGCAGATTGCCATTTCTGTTCAACTAACTAGTATTATATCCCATAATTAAATTATTTCATAAAATCACCATACTGGTTGTACCAGATTTTGTTCCTCCTTTTAATCAACTTTAAAAGCCATATAAAAAGATGTAAGTTAGAGTGTTAAATGTGTTCTGGAAGTGTATATATATGGCCCTTTTCGTCTTGTCAGACGGTCTAGTGGAGGCTATTGCGTATTTTTTTGAGGTATTGTTTTTGCCGAACAGCTTCTCTCGTGGCTAATTCTACCAATGTTTGACAAACACACGCGGTCACATAATGAACAGGTCAGGATCGCTGGTCCACAGGGTTTACCATCCTTTTTCATGAGTCTCTTCTCTTCTAAGTCCTGTCTTAGAACAGTCTCAAATGTTGTTATACCGTTCCTTATACGTGCTCTCCATGATGTGCGATCACTTGCCAGATGTTGCCAGTCGTTTTCACAGATGGAGAAGTCTTTCAAAGATGATTTGCAGATATCTCTATATCATAGTTTAGGTCTGCCAGTCTGGAAGTGTGCTGGCATGGCATTAAGGTAAATGTGTGTTCTACCACAGCTTGACACCTCCTCTTGACCTTTCTGAACTGAGTGGTTACCTTTCTCAATAAGTCGGAAAAGGCAAATGACAATGTAAAAGAGTATTGACCTCTGACCTCAAAATGGTAGGACCTACAGTAGTAAAAATTAACGCTTCACTCTTTTGTAATGTTAAAGTGTGTAATCAAATTACCACTATGAATTTATGAAACAAGTGCAGAGCATCAAATACATGAGCACAATAATAACATGAGACGGAAGATGCACCACAGAAATAAAAGACAGAATAGCACAGGCCAAAATAGCATTTCAGAAAATGAAAAACGTCTTGTGCAAGTCTTTGTCAATAGAAGTGAGAGTTTTTCTGTGCTACATAGAACCAATTCTGACCTATAGAAGTGAATCTTGGACAGTAGACAAACAAAGGAAAAGATGAATAGAGGTCTCAGTGATGGGATTTCTCAGAAGAATGTTGAAAGTTCCCTGGACAGCAAAAAAGACCAACAAGGAAATTCTCGAAGAGGCCAACACAAAAAGGGAGCTCCTAAAAAACATCAGAAGGAAACAATCAACATTTTTCGTGCACATCATGAGAAGAGGAAAGTTTGAATACTTTGTTATAACTTTAAAATACATGGAAAGAGAAATCATGGATGACAAAGAAAGAAGATACTTAATAGCTTGGTGTCATGGCATGGTAAACAGTCAACAAAATAATTAATTCAATGCACTGTGAACAGAGAATTGTGGAAGGACATAATTAGCTACGCCAGCCAATATTACACATGATGATACATTTAAAATATTTTCAATTGTGCAGATTAAAAATACATTTTATTTTAATATAAATTTTATTTTAATATAAATTTTATTTTAATGTGAATTTTACTTTAATGTAAATTTTATTTTAATATGAATTTTATTTTAATATAAATTTTATTTTAATATGAATTTTATTTTAATATGAATTTATGTTTATCTCTCAATAGAGTGTGACAAGAGATTCAATAAAAATTTGAAAGAAGATCCTGCTGAAGAAATTGATTTGGACATGCACAATAATCAAACATCAGAAATGGAGATTAATGAGAGTAAAGTGCATAGTGTTTTGTCATCAAAAATGGATAAAAAGTTCAAGCAGCAAGCAAAAAGGCTAGACGAAAATGAAAAACAAATGGAAACGATGAATAAAAGATTGAATAAAATGGAGAAAGTTGAGATCGAAATTAAGAACTTTAAAAAACAATTAAAAATATTATCAGAAAGTCAAAATAATTTGCAAGATGAAATTATATCTAGATTGACTGAAACCATGGATGTGAGATTATCAGTTTTGAGAAAGGAGATAGTTTTTTTAAAAGATTTTGTAAAGACTACTGCAGACAACAATAAAACAAATATGGACGATGTGTTAATTAGGGTAGATTCACTGGAAAATGTTACAACAGATCTGTCTGAAAAAATTAGCAAAAATAAAGAATCACTTAGAACCATCTTAATGACGCAGGAGAGGTATGCAATGGGAGTAGAAGAAATGACAAAGAAACTCCTGGTTTTGGAAGAAAGGGATGGAAAATTTGAAGACCTGCAAGAGCAGTTTGAAGAGATTAACGAGAAGGTAGGTTGACATTAAGACTTGGATCATCCATTATTCTGTTTTATAACTGCTGTTTCCACTTAAATTTAGTTTTGTTGTCATTATCATATGAATATCTGCATCCTGGGAAGAAATAGCTGCAGACTCCAATCTCTGGAAACACACTCTAAAGGTGTCCACCTCAAACAAGAAGCAGACAGATTCATAGAAAAAGAGAATGCACTGCGAAAGGAAAGAAAAAAAAAATTAACATTTCTAGGGGTGCTGAAAAATCCATATTCAACTATGACTGACAGAGGCTACTACTATAATCTGAATATATATTGTTGTTATTGTTTGTTTGCATATATACATATATATATATATATATATGGCCCTTTTCGTCTTGTCTAGTGGAGGCTTTTGTGTATTTTTTTTCTTTCTTTTTTTGAGGTTTTGTTTTTGTCGAAAGCTTCTCTCATAGCTAATTCTACCGATGTTTAACAAACATACAATGAACAAGTCAGGCCCACTGATCCACAGGGTTTTCCATCCTTTTTCGTGAGTCTTTTCTCTTTTAAGTTTTGCCTTAGCACAGTCACAAATGATGTTATACCATTCCTTATACATATTTTCCATGATGTGCGATCACTTGCCAGATGTTCCCAGTCATTTTCACATATGGAGAAGTCTTTCAGAGATGATTTACAGATATCTCTATATTGTAGTTTAGTTCTGCCGATTTGTCTTTTTCTGTGTGTTAGTTCACCATATAGTATTTGCCTCAGGTTGCGTTTTTCTTCAATTCGTTGCACGTGCCCCAGCCATCTTAGTCTTCAACATCTGAGCATCGACATGATTGTTGGGGTTTTAGCACGTTGCAGGACTGTTAAGTTGGTTATTTTGTCTTGCCATTTGATGTGCATTATTCTGCCGAGACATCACATGTGGAAGACATTTAGTCTTTTTTCATGATTTGAGTATGTTTTCCAGGTTTCAGATCCATATAATAGTGTGCTAAGCACACAAGTTTGATATATTAAGAGTTTGGTCTTCAGTGTTAGTTTTGTGTTGTTCCCAGGCCCATTCTGTGAGTTTGCAGAAAGTCGTAGCTACCTTACCAATTCGGCAGTTTATTTCATCATCAAGAGAAGTGGTTTGCGTAATTGTGGAATCCAAGATACATGAATTTCTGAACTGATTCTAGTGGACAATCTTTTAAAGTGATTAATAGAGGTTTGATGTCGCCTTGACTTAGTATTACTGTTTCTCAACACTAATTGACAGTGAAAAAAGGTTGCATGCTTTGTCCAGGTTGTTGATTAGCGATTGTAGGGTGGCTTCACTATGAGCAAGAATGGCAGCAAAAAATATGCCAAAAAAGGGTGGGGTCGAGGACACATCCCTGTTCCACTCTGTTGTTGACTTTAAAACTCTCTGATGAACTCCCATCAAAGTGGATTTTAACATTCATGTTTTCATGAAAGGACAGCTTAAGTAATTTAGGTGGGCAGCTTATGCTTTCTAACACTCTGTAGAGCCCATCACTATTTACTGAGTTGACGACCTTTGTGAGATTCACAAAGGCAATTTAGAGCGGCATATTTTGTTCCCGGCATTTTTCTTGTAATTGTCTAGGTACAGACAATCATGTCTATAGTTGATCTCCTGGCTCTGAAGCCGCATTGAGACTCGGGAAGAATATGTTCTGCAAGTCTATGATGACGTTTTAGTATTACTCTCGCAAAAGCCTTGCCGGCTGTGCTAAAGAGAGAGATGCCGCTGTAGTTATTGTAATCACCCCTGTCTCCTTTGTTTTTGTATAGTGTTATGATCTTAGCATTTCTCATATCATGGGGTATTTCTTCTTGTCTCCAGCATTTGATTAACAGTTTGTATAGATGTGGAAGTAGTACATTTAAGTTTTCCTTTAGTATCTCTGTGGGAATGTTGTCCTTTCCTGCAGCTTTTCCTCTTGGCAGGACATTTATTTTGCTTATGCCAGCTTTGTATCTCTAGTTAAGTTCTAAGGGACTGAATATTACATGAATGTCACTTTTTCCAATGGTCACACCAACAGCTGTGTGCTCAGATATCCCTTACCTTACAGGCAGATATTTTCATAATCAGGGGCCTCGGCAGCATAGTTGGGAAAACCACCCAACAAAGCTACCAACATCAGACAACCTGTGTTCGATTCCCGCTGGAAGCAGTGTGAATTGTAATCATGGTTGGAAAAAAATACCCCCATGGTCGACCCAGCTGCTGGCAGAAACAGGTACCAGAGTAGTACTCTGAGAAGGTGAGGAATGCCGCCTCGCATTGTAAGTTTCAATGCTTGAAGCAATGCAATCCAGAAGTATCCGAACACTTCTGGATTGGTGTCCAAGCACATATGGATGAAAACTCGCGTGCTAAGACACAGATTCAAGTCTTGTACTTTACCTTTTACCCTATTCTCATAATGAAGAGGTACTTAACGTTTTTCATTGTTGAGAATTTTGACATTTTGGATAGATTTTTTTCCTATCAATTTTAAACAGCCAAGTTTCTTTAATGTGCTCAGATTGTATGCAAAACATATTTTTGTCATTATCCAAGAGAATTAGACATTGAATCTCATTATCCAAGAGAATTAGACATTGAATCTCATTATCCAAGAGAATTAGACATTGAATCTCATTATCAAAGAGAATTAGACATTGAATCTCATTATCCAAGAGAATTAGACATTGAATCTCATTATCCAAGAGAATTAGACATTGAATCTCATTACCCAAGAGAATTAGACACTGAATCTCATTATACAGGGGAAGCTAAAGCCATAATGAAAGTAATGATTTTATTTTTACAAATTCCCACTGCCTATGGTGAGGATCGAATCCAAGACCTTCTTGTTCAGAGATGGACATCTTACCTCTAGACCACACATGCCCCTATCTGAATATATTAACTTGATCTCTTCTTGATAAGTAACTGTGTACCTCTGAGAGTATTATATAGGAAGTTTAATATCCAATTTTGCATTTATGTTTTAAAATTATAATGTTTGTGTCATCTGTTTAAATCATAATATTCATCGTTTCATCTGTTTAAATTATAATGTTCATCATTTCACCTGTTTAAATTATGCATTTTACATTCCCTTTGCTAATTTTGCAGTACAAAATTGTGTGCCAAATGTTGGCAACCAGACTGAAACCTCTGGAACATCTTCGGCAGCTTCTTAACAAAAGATGTCAGACAAGAGATGAGAATGTCACTAAGGTGAATTATGCTATTAAGATAATTGCACTATTGAATTATGCTATTAATATAATTACACTATTTAGTTGTGTCATTAAGATAATTGCACAATTTAGTTATGCTATTAAGATAATTGCACAATTTAGTCATGCTATTAAGATAATTGCACTATTTAGTCATGCTATTAAGATAATTGCACTATTGAATTATGCTATTAATATAATTGCACTATTGAATTATGCTATTAACATAATTGCACTATTTAGTCATGCTATTAATATAATTGCACTATTGAATTATGTTATTAATATAATTGCACTATTGAATTACGCTATTAAGATAATTGCACTATTTAGTCATGCTATTAAAATAATTGCACTATTTAGTCATGCTATTAAAATAATTGCACTATTTAGTTATGCTATTAAGATAATTGCACTATTGAATTATGCTATTAAGATAATTGCACAATTTAGTCATGCTATTAAGATAATTGCACTATTTAGTTATGCTATTAAGGTAGTAGTAGTCTCCGTCAGTCATAGTTGACTGGATTTTTCAGCGCCCCTAGAATTGTTACCCTTTATTTTCTTTTCTTCATCGTGTATTCTCTTTTTCTATGAATCTGTCTGCTTCTTGTTTGAGGTGAACCTTTAGAGTGTGTTTCCAGAGATTGCGGTGTGTAGCTATGTCTTCCCATGCTGCAGGGTTTATGTTCAGAGTCTTCATGTCACGTTTACACACATCTACAAATCGAAGTTTTGGGCGCTCCCTAGTTCTCTTACCATCTGCCAGTTGTCTGTAGAGTATATCTTTTGGTATGTGGCCATCTTTCATACGGTGTACATGGCCAAGCCAGCGTAACCTACGTTGTTTGAGCAGCGTGTAAATATTCGGGAGGCCTGTGCAAGGAGGCCCTCATGACCTCCACGTTTGTCACTTTATCCATCCAGGTGACACCAAGAATACAGCACAGACATCACATATGGAATGCATTTATCCTTCTCTCTTGCTTTAAATAGGTTGTCCAAGATTGCTATTAAGATAATTGCACTATTAAATTACACTTTTAAGACAATCACTAAAAAATCTTGACAGCTGTGCCTGAGAGCTTTGACCGACTGGAATCTCTCTTTGGATGCTTGAATCTCTTCTATGAAAAGTGTACAGTTTTCTCTTGTAAGAAAAGTGTACAATCTCTAGATCTTCTTCTTCTTCTGTCTTTGCCCAATGACTTCTCTTTATCGTTCGTCAGGTAAGCACTGGCCACTTTGACTTCCTGTCTTGTTATCTCAAAAGAAAGCACTAGCCACATATGGACACTCGTGTTAGTGCCCACATTTTTCATTACCATCACCATATTTCTGTATTCCTCCAGCACCTCTGTTGTCACAACCAAACATGGATATTTTTAGACAAGGGAGAACTGGGTGGTCCAGTGGTAAGATGTTGGCATCTGAACAGAAAGATCCTGGATTCAATTCCCACCACAGACAGTGGTGAATTTTTCAAAAATCAAATCTGTGGCTGCTTCATGGCTTTACCCTCTCCAAGTCTCTTGGTAGTGAGATTAGATGTTTCGCCCTCTCAAAAAATGGTGAAAAACTGGAGCTTGCGTGTGCACTAGCGCACGTTAAAAAACCCGTGGCAGTTTAAAGTCGAAAAAAGTAGGCCAAAAATGCCTGCTGCCCGAGCAAAAATTGTGAAGTAAATCTACTCATCCATGCTGACGATGGATATGCCAGGCCGAAAGGCACATTTATCACAGCTATGTCATAAACTAGCAACACAATGAATCTACACCCGTTTAACAGGGTGAATACTAAGAAGAAGAGAATGAGTTCTCTCTCAATCACAGGTTCCTTCCCCTGGTCTCTGAATAGTGAGATGTTAAGTCTAGCCTTCTTGATTATCAGTAAAAAAAAGGGAGGTCCCATGTGTTGTGTGCATGATGAAAAAGCCCTTGGCTGTTAAAAATTGAAAAGAGTGATCCAAAATGGACACTCATCATCATCATCATCATCGAGTGCCATCTCCACATCGAAGGTTGGTTACCATGGAACGCCATTCTGCTCTATCTCTTGCTTTGATGGTGCAGGTTATCATAGGCTGGTTTGTCCATCTTTTGATGTAACTCGTCCTTGTTAGTCTTGGTCTGCCTCTTTTACTTTGTATTTTCCCCTCCAGGATTACTTTTAGTAGGCTAAAATGGACACTAACTGGGGTAAAATTGTTAAAAAAATCTACCGATACTAAAGATGAATGTGTCAGGCTGGGAGGCTCAGATGTCTTTTCTCCATTCATTGGATGTCATTTTCCACATCGAAGGTTGGCTACATTGGAGCATTATTCATTCATTGGATGTCAGTTTCCAGATCGAAGGTTGGCTACATTGGAGCATTATTCATTCATTGGATGTCAGTTTCCACATCGAAGGTTGGCTGCCATGGATTCAAGAAAGAACACTGGAGCGAGAGGCAACAACAGCAGGCATCTACTCCCATGCTGAGATTGAATGGCTTGCAAAGAAAAGAAATGTATGACAAGATATAATGCAGGCCCTGTACAAGGTTTAACACTTGATAACAAAGATCACCAGACATAAAGAGTCTAGAATCTCTGCCCTATGTACTGTCTTCGGCTCAAAGGGGCAATTAGATAGATTGATCAACATAGAGATAGATTTGCTCAACATTCTTATAAGGTAAAAGATACATCATCATCAAGTACCAGGCCTACTGGCGTAGGTGATCATGTCTCTCCACAACTTTCGATCTCGACAGTTATTTATCATTTCTGTTGTTGACTTTCTGCCAAGCCATTCTCTTAAGCTGTCTGGTATTTTCTCTCTTTGCTTCCCTCTATCTCTTCGTCCCTCAATTTTCCAAGTTGTCACAATATATTCCAACTGTTCTCTTCTCATTACATGGCCAAAAAATTATGATTGTGTAAAAAAAGTGCTCAATGTGGAAAAGATACATGGACACTTCAAAAAAATATATTGAAATATGGATTTATTATTTTTCTAGAAGAGGAAAATTTGAATTGACAAGAAGAAAAACAAGTTAAATCAAGTGGCACAATAAACAACACATAAAATGGTCTGTCCATCCAGAAAGAATGCCATACAATTCCTTAATCTTCTTTTCTTTTCTCTTTTTACTGATACCGAAAGGTGTCATGATTTATATTTTTTGTCGTTCTTGAGTTGCTTGAACTGTCTGAATTAGTGATTTTCCTTTGTTGTTACATGTCTCTGTCACTGCATCTATCCATCTTCTTCTTTTCTCTTTCTCACTGATACCTAAAAGGTGTCGTGGTTTATATCAGTTGTCATTCTTGAGTTGCTTGAACTGTCTGAATTAGTGATTTTCCTTTGTTGTTACATGTCTCTGTCACTGCATCTATCCATCTTCTGCTAGGTCTTCCTCTTGGTCTTTTTCCATGCATTCTCGAGAAGGTCTTTGATGGTGATTGGTGAGGTTTCTTTCTGACCAGGTGGCCAAACCATTTAAGTTGTTGTTGTTCTATATATTCTTGGCAGGGTTTTATTTCTACCATTTTTCTTATGGTTTCATTTGGTATTCTATCTCTTCTTGTTTTGTTTGTTACTTTTCTCAAGCATCGCGTCTCACATAAATGTTATTTAGAAAGAGTCCATGTTTGACTTTATATCACAAAGTTGGTATGAAAATGCTATTTATCATTTGTTGTTTAGCTGGCATAGAAATGTTTGGATGTCTTAGCAATGGTGAAAACTGGTATAATTCCTTACTACGAAGCATATATTAAAAGAGGAGAAGGGAGAAGAGCTAAAGGCAGACCAAGAGTAAGGTGGACAGACAACATCAGTTAGCAATGGTTGAAGCTACTAGAAGGGTGAAAACCAGAACTTTGTTTCTCCCTCAACTCCCGAATTGGTAGAGGTGGAAGAAGATGAGGAGACACAATAATCCACTGAAAATCATCTTGAAAAGAAAATATGAAATAAACTATGCTGAGGCAGGTGATTACTAAGTCGACCAAGAACATCAAAACATGGATGTGAGAATCTGTAACTAAATTTTACATAAAGATAAAAGACAGTGAAATGGCACAGGATGGTAGCCAATCTTTGATGCAGAGATAGCACAATATGATAATGAAGATGAATTTAGTAAAAGAGTAAGCAAAATAATCTTGTTTTTAATTAATGTGGAAAACAATTTTGTTTTTAATTAATGTGTAAAACAATTTTGTTTTTAATTAATGTGGAAAACAATTTTATTTTTAATTAATGTGTAAAACAATGTTATTTTTAATTAATGTGTAACACAATGTTATTTTTAATTAATGTGTAAAACAATGTTATTTTTAATTAATGTGTAAAACAATGTTATTTTTAATTAATGTGTAAAACAATGTTATTTTTAATTAATGTGTAAAACAATGTTATTTTTAATTAATGTGTAAAACAATTTTATTTTTAATTAATGTGTAAAACAATTTTGTTTTTAATTAATGTGGTAAACAATTTTACTTTTAATTAATGTGGAAAAACAATTTTGTTTTTAATTAATGTGGAAAACAGTTTTGTTTTTAATTAATGTGGAAAACAATTTCAATTTTCAGCTGAAAGACCTTATTAAAGAAGTTGCTTTCATGTCTCCGAGGCTTCAACGGCTTGGTAATTAAATGATTTAATTTCTGTTGTCTAAAATAAGGCAAGCAATATAATTATCGTAAGAGAAATTACAAAACATCCTAAAATATCAACTGTAATCCAGAGAAGAAAGTGGCCTTATGTTGGCCATGTGATGAGAAGAGACAACAAGAGAAGAAGGTGGTCATAGGTTGGCCATGTGATGAGAAGAGACAAGAGAAGAAGGTGGACATATGTTGGCCATGTGATGAGAAGAGACAACAAGAGAAGAAGGTGACATATGTTGGCCATGTGATGAGAAGAGACAACAAGAGAAGAAGGTGGACATATGTTGGCCATGTGATGAGAAGAGACAACAAGAGAAGAAGGTGGACATATGTTGGCCATGTGATGAGAAGAGACAACAAGAGAAGAAGGTGGACTTATGTTGATCATGTGATGAGAAGAGACAACAAGAGAAGAAGGTGGACTTATGTTGGTCATGTGATGAGAAGAGACAACAAGTAAAGAAAGTGGGCATATGTTGGTCATGTGATGAGAAGAGACACCAAGAAAATTTCAGAGTTATCCTTAGAAATGGGAACCAGATGGTAAAAGAAAAAAAGGCAGACCTAGAGAAACACTAAAAAGAACACAGAGGAGACGTAACAACAGCAGGCATCAAATCTATCACTGAGATTGAGCAACTCCCTCAGAATAGAGACATGTGTTGAGATACAATACTGGTCCTTTGAAAGGTCTGATGCTTAACTCTTTCCGTATGTTTCCCTGCACTGTCCGCCATGCCGATTTCGGCAGCGTACGTTTCGCCGCATAGTGCACCATGCTCATTTTGATTAGTGTGAATGCCATCAAACCATATTCTTTTTGCATGTCTTGTATCATCTTGGTATTGGTAAAATACCTTGTTCAATTATCTACAATTTCTTATATAATATGTTATATGTTAGATAAATATAAATATATCGATTGATTCTTGAAGCGCTGAAAAATTTTGTCTCCAAAATCTCTTCTGTTGCGTCGATAAAAAGCTTCCGTACAGAAAGAGTTAATTGTCAGGCACAAAGAGTCTAGAATTTCTGCCTTATGTGCCGCCTTCGGCCTGACCGGACAATAGACAAAAGTTAATTATGAAAAAAACCGTATACTTGTGGTCCTATGTAGATTTATGAGGGTTGGTCAGAGAGTTTTGCACTTTACTTATACATCATTAGGACAGATAGAACTGCTATGTATTATGGTAAAGACACACAATTGGTTGAAATTTCCTACTTGCACATGGGGTGCTACCACATGACCCCAAAAATCATGTGCCGAAGGTCTGTAAAATTTATGGTCACTAACACCATATTAGAGAAATTGCCAATCAACCACTAATATCTTCAGTAATAAAGAAAAGACGATGGTCATATGTTGGACATGTGATGAGAAGAGATAATAACCGAATAGCAAAGCAAGCCCTCATATGGGAAACAACAGGTAAGAGAAAAAGAGGAAGACCCAGAGAGACACTGAGAAGAACATTGATGAGAGAGGCAAGAGCAGCAGGATTCAGCTCCATCAATGATAGAATAGAGTTGATTGCAGAGAACAGAGACAGATGGCGAGATTTGATAAAATATCTTTAAAGGAATTGAAAACTGCTAGAACAAAAATTCAGATAAGAGAAGGAGTATCTTGGTCTACGGGTAGGCTATGGCTCGAAAGTTCAATAGATAGATAGAACACCATATTCCCTATATGCCACTTGGTGTGACAGGGGGTATTTGACTTTTTTTTTTACATGGGATACTGTTAGAAATGAAAACAAGAGAATTTAATTACTGAACTAGAGACATGGTTCAGGGCCTAGCTTTGAGGAATTCTATGATCAGGGCATTAAGAAGGTGAGGGGAAGTAATGGAAGATGTGAATTATCTTGAGGGAGTGAATATGTGCGGAAGGATTAAAATTCACATAAATTTTCATATATGGGCTTTGATTTCTTCACATACTAAAGTACAAAACTCTTTGACAGACACATAATGCTGCTTGATACGCAACTGTAACAGTTTCCCCACTAATTTCGCTTTCACATGGCACTCTTAGCATGCCTTTTATTTGTGAGAAATTTTAACCAATAGTGTGCCCTTACAATTATACATAGCATTCCTGTCTGTCATAAAAGTTTCTTAGTTAATGCGACTATTTTTGACAATAGAAACAAGAAAAAGAGTTTTTAAATGTTATGTAGATCCAGTCTTAACATATGGATGTGAATCATGGAAATAGGACAACAGACAAGAAAATCCCTGGAGTCTGTAGAAATGTGGTTTTACAGAAGAATGTTGAGAATACCATGGACAGCTAAGAAGAGTAATGTGAAAGAGGCCAAAGCAAAAAGAGAGCTAATTTCCAATATTAGGAAGAAACAATCATCATTTTTTGGCCATCTAATGAGAAGAGAACAGCTGGAATATATTGTAGCAACTGGGAAAATTGAGGGACGAAGAAATAGAGGGAAGCAAAGAGAAAAGATACCAGACAGCTTAAGAGAATGGCTTGGCAGAAGGTCAACAACAGAAATGATAAATAACTGTCGAGATCGAAAGTGTCGAGAGACATGATCAACTACGCCAGCAGGCCCAGTACTTGATGATGATGATGTAATGCTAGCGTCATATTCTTAGTATCACCTGGAAAGACAAGTGGAGGTCCCACTCACACTGGCCTTCCAAACATCTACACACTGGGGGGCCTCGGTAGCCTAGTTGGGAAAACCACCCGACTAGACTACCGACGTTCGGACAACCCGTGTTCAATTCCCGCTGGGAGCAGTGTGAGTTGTACTCGTGGTTGGAAAAAAAAAAAAAATACCCCCACGGTCGACCCAGCCGTTGGCAGAAATGGGTACCAGGGTATATTATCCTGGGAAGGTGAGGAATGTCGCTTCGCATCTGAGTTTCGATGCTTGAGGCTACACTATACAGAAATATCCGAATATTTCTGGATAGGCGGCCGAGCACATATGGGTATATACTCGCGTGCTAAGACGCCGGTTCAAGTCTCGTACTTTACCTTTACTTTACATCTACACACTGCTCAAACAATGTAGATTATGCTGACTTGACCATACACACCATATAAAATATGGCCACATACCAGAAATGATACTTTATGGACATCTAGCAGATGACACAAGAACTAGGGGACGCCTAAAACTTTGATTTATAGACGTGTGTAAATGTGACATGAAGACTCTGAACATAAACCTTGCAGACTGGGAAGAAATAGCTGCAGACTGCAATCTTTGGTAACACACTCTGAACAACTCAAGCAACAATCATATAGATTCATATAAAAATATATTACACAGCAAAAAAATAGGAAAATAACATTTCCTAGGGGCGCTACAAAATCTATAGTCAACTATGACTGACATGGGGTACCACTATCATCATCATGTGCCATACCGGTTGGCGTAGGTGATCATGTCTCTCCACAATCTACTATCTACAGTGCATCTTATCAGTTCTGTTGTTGACTGTTTTCCATGCCATGACACCAAGCTATCCAGTATTTTCTCTCATTTTCATCCGCGATCTCTCTTTCCTTTTATTTTGCCAGTTGTAACCAAGTATTCCAACTTTCTCTTCTCATGATGTGCCCGAAAAATGTTGATTGCTTCTTTCTGATGTTTTTTAAGAGCTCCCTTTTTGTGTTGGCCTCTTTGAGAACTTCCTCATTGGTCTTTTTAGCTGTCCAGGGAACTTTCAACATTCTTCTGAGAAATCCCAACTCTGTGGCCTCTAATCGTCTTTTCATTTGTTTGTCTACTGTCCATGATTCGCTTCCATAGGTCAGAATTGGTTCTATATAGCACCGATGAACTCTCTTTCTCATTTTTATTGGCATAGATTTGTTGCATAAGATATTTTTTTCATTACCACTATATATACATTTTTTTTCTTTGATATTCAACTTGAAGAAGTCAGTGCTGGTAGCAATATCTTCACTCCTTGAACAAACTATTTCCATACATGTTTCTATAATCTTCTGGTTTTGGTTCTTTGGTTATGGAAGGCCCTGGTATCACTGCAAACGAATTAAAATCCATAATTGCTCAACCACCCATGCCAGTGGAATCATCCGAATTACTAACTCATCTCCCAAACAAAGAAAGGTAGCTGTAGTCCCCATCATAGCAGTCTCAGCACACACCAAAAGAGATAAGGTGAAACCGCACAGAAAGTGAACGCGGCCAACTGTTCCCTGCCATACAATATCATCATTCATCGTAATCTTCTGATTTTGTAGTCTGCTTGGCTAACAAATGCATGTATTTAAATTATGTATTGCTTTTTTTTTTAAAGTGGTTTTTTTGTTATATAGTTTAGGTGCCGGATACACATACACACATACACACACACACACACACACACACACACCTCCTCTCATGTGCCATTTAAATGAATGAATTAATGTTTGAATTCAGTCATATTATTTTTTAAAATGTTAATTAATGTTTTTTCAGTCACATGATATTATAAATTAAATTAATGTGTTAATTCAGTCACACTGTTTAAAAAAAATGTTAATTAATGTTAATTCGGTCACCTGATATTTTAATTTTAATTAATGTGTTAATGTGTTATTTCAATCACATCATGATTTTCAATTCAGTAATTAATATCATTCCTTGCTGAGTTAATATGGTTACTTTTATTCCCTCAGAAATGGGGAATTCAAGGACAGCTGTTGGCTTCACAGCAGGAGCTTCAAACGTACAAAAGGTTGAAGTTAATGCTGCTATAACTTCTTACAGTTATGTTTATTGTAACACAGGGGGTCATTTTGATCAAAATACTGGAGTATTTGAAGTACCTTTTGATGGTACATATGTTGTAAGCATTACCCTGATGTGTCATGACCTTGATAGTGTTCTTGAAGTGTACGTTATATGTGCTGATGCTCTCGTTTCAAAAAGAACCCAAAAAGCGGCATGTTGGGCTCTTTCAGGTCCAAATGAAGCTCGCTACTCTGACCTTGGTGTCATAGAAATGAAAAGTGGCGATATTCTCTTTGCAAAGGTTGCTGACCAAGGCTCTGATGTGAATATTGATAAAACATTAAGGATTTCTTGCTTTATGATTGGCTGAAAAGAATGCAGAAGTAACGATTAAAATGCTGGAAATAATGTTACTCCCCTTTTTGATTGGGTAAATTAACTTTGAATAAATTATAGAAAATACTGGAAATGTTTGAGAGCCGCGATAGCTCAGTGGTTAGTGAACTGAACTACAAAGGACAAGGGGTAGGGTTCGATCCCAACCGACGGCTTCCGGGTTCACTCAGCCTTAAATGGGTACTGGATTTTTTTCTGGGAAAGTAAAGTAGCACGGGTGTAATACGGACAACATTACCCCAAAAATCATGTGCTGAAGGTCTGTATAATATATGGTCACTAACATCATATTTCCCTATACGCCACTTGATGTGACGGGGGTACTTTACTTTTTTTTTTTTTATTGGAAATGTTTTGTCTTATATTTTCATTCCATTTTCCTCTCAAACCGAAAACAGTACATATGGTAGAAGTCATAGTTCTCCACGATTGATGATCTGGTGCCAGTTCTTTAGCTCTTAGTTGTTTCTTAGTCCAATAGTTGAACATTCCCTTATAATTGTTCTGCTTAGCGATTCTCTTGGTCTGTCATGTTTTCTTTTACCAGATGGTTTCCACATGAATGACTGACAGGGAAGTCTTTCATCATTCATTCTCAGCACATGACCGATAATTAAATCTCAATACATAAATATTCATATCAGCTAAGATTAAATATGTTGAATATTCATATTAGCTAAAATAACATTACATATGTTGAATATTCACATTAGCTAAAAAACATTAGATTAAATATGTTGAATATTCATATTAGCTAAAATAACATTAGATTAAATGTGCTGAATATTCATATTAGCTAAAATAACATTAGATTAAGTATGTTGAATATTCATATTAGCTAAAATAATATTAGATTAAGTATGCTGAATATTCACATCAGCTAAAATAACATTACATATGTTGAATATTCACATCAGCTAAAATAACATTAGATTAAGTATGTTGAATATTCATATTAGCTAAAATAACATTAGATTAAGTATGTTGAATATTCATATTAGCTAAAATAACATTAAATATGTTGAATATTCATGTTACCTAAAATAACATTAGATTAAAAATGTTGAATATATTTCCTGTTGCTAAAAAACCGTATGATACCATATGTTCAATGTTGGGAATCTCTGTTGTGATTTTCTTTGAGTTTGATCTTGATTGCTGGCTTCAAGTCTCTCATTCTTTTTTTTTCACTTCCTCTTATACCTCTTTAGGTGTCAGGGAAATACAAAGTTCTAGATGTAGCCATTCTTGCAGCCTCAACCACTGTCAGTTGCTGTCCTAGCAGTTCTGTATGTTGATGTTTGGCAGCCTCAAACACTGTCAGTTGCTGTCCTAGTGGTTCTGTATGTTGATGTTTTGCAGCCTCAACCACTGTCAGTTGCTGTCCTAGCGGTTCTGTATGTTGATGTTTGGCAGCCTCAACCACTGTCAGTTGCTGTCCTAGCAGTTCTGTATGTTGATGTTTGGCAGCCTCAACCACTGTCGGTTGCTGTCATAGCGGTTCTATATGTTGATGTTTTGCAGCCTTAACCACTGTCGGTTGTTGTCGTAGCGGTTCTGTATGTTGATGTTTTGCAGCCTCAACCACTGTCGGTTGTTGTCGTAGTGGTTCTGTATGTTGATGTTTTGCAGCCTCAACCACTGTCAGTTGTTGTCCTAGCGGTTCTGTATGTTGATGTTTTGCAGCCTCAACCACTGTCGGTTGTTGTCGTAGCAGTTCTGTATGTTGATGTTTGGCAGCCTCAACCTCTGTCAGTTGCTGTCCTAGCAGTTCTGTATGTTGATGTTTGGCAGCCTCAACCACTGTCAGTTGCTGTCCTAGTGGTTCTGTATGTTGATGTTTGGCAGCCTCAACCACTGTCAGTTGCTGTCCTAGCGGTTCTGTATGTTGATGTTTGGCAGCCTCAACCACTGTCAGTTGCTGTCCTAGCGGTTCTGTATGTTGATGTTTGGCAGCCTCAACCACTGTCAGTTGCTGTCCTAGCAGTTCTGTATGTTGATGTTTGGCAGCCTCAACCACTGTCGGTTGCTGTCATTGCGGTTCTATATGTTGATGTTTTGCAGCCTTAACCACTGTCGGTTGTTGTCGTAGCGGTTCTGTATGTTGATGTTATGCAGCCTCAACCACTGTCGGTTGTTGTCGTAGTGGTTCTGTATGTTGATGTTTTGCAGCCTCAACCACTGTCGGTTGTTGTCCTAGCGGTTCTGTATGTTGATGTTTTGCAGCCTCAACCACTGTCGGTTGTTGTCGTAGCAGTTCTGTATGTTGATGTTTGGCAGCCTCAACCTCTGTCAGTTGCTGTCCTAGCAGTTCTGTATGTTGATGTTTGGCAGCCTCAACCACTGTCAGTTGCTGTCCTAGTGGTTCTGTATGTTGATGTTTGGCAGCCTCAACCACTGTCAGTTGCTGTCCTAGCGGTTCTGTATGTTGATGTTTGGCAGCCTCAACCAGTCAGTTGCTGTCCTAGCGGTTCTGTATGTTGATGTTTGGCAGCCTCAACCACTGTCAGTTGTTGTCGTAGCGGTTCTGTATGTTGATGTTTTCTATACAAGAAATCATTCTACTTCTAAATTATTTTTTTATTAATTTATTATATTTTATTTTAACATTTCTGTGTGTAAGTTATGTGTTTGTTCCTGCTGAAGGCCTATTAAGCCAAAACATCATTCAAATTTGTGCCGTCCATTAATTACGTAAAGCTTTAACAATACCATTTTTTTCTATTTTTTTTTCATCTCTCCTTCCTATAAAAGAGCCTGTTTTGAGATTAATTTGTTGTCTTTTCTCAACGCATTCCTGGCATATGTCTATCTTTTCTCTCTTGTCCTAATTGCAGATAAGATTGTTGGTAGCATGGCCATTTCTCTTAGATGTCTCGAAATCATTCCATTATGCACAAAATATCCTTCTTACATTTCTCCTTGAAAGTGTTTAGTTTACTCTCAATCTCTTTTGTTGTTTTCCAGCTTTCAAATGCATAGCTAGTAGTAGTAAGGTAAAGTACCCCCGTCACGCCAAGTGGCGTATAAGGAATATGGTGTTGGTGATCATATATTTTACAGCCCTTCGGCACGTGATTTTTGGGGTAATGTGGTCGATATTACGCCTGTGCTGCTTTACTTTCCCAGAAAAAAATCTGGTATCCATTATAGGCTGGGTGAACTGGAGGCCGTCGATTGGGACTTGACAATTGTACTTTGTAGTCCAGTTCACTAACCACTGAGCTATTGTGGCTCCCAAATGCATATGTAAGAGTTGATAATACATTTGAGTTGAATATTCTAAGTTTAGTTGCACAGACTAAACATATCCATAAACTGTATGAATGAGATACTGGTCAGAATTCAATGCATGAAACCTAAGTTTAGTGTAACATCATCTATGGAGTTATCTCATGCATGTTATCAGATGTGACTTGCCATGGGAGTCAAAGTGTATTAATTCTTAATTTCTTCTTTTTTAATGTTCATTTATAATCATGTTGATCACAGGGATACAACAATACCTGAAGAGATTTCTGAATTAAATTCAATCTCAAATTCATTTATCACTTTTATCTTATCTACTTTTATCTTATCTTAATAATTTATTTTCTTATCTCATCTTAATTTTTCTCAACTTATATTTTATAATTTCATGTCCTATCTTACCTTATCTTATCCCATCTTTTATATATATATATATAGTCCTAACATTGCATGTACTTTTTTTTTTTTTTTTTTGGAAAACAATTTCCTCTTACATAAGTTTGAATTCCTCTCCATGGCTTCCTTTGGACTAGTATGTGATGAGGCTCCAATCTCTTTCACGGTGGTCAGCCACATTCGTCTTTCATGTCCTGGACATGCCTCTTGTGTACCACACACTTTGCTGTTTCCGCATTCTGGGCTGTTGATCATTGCTGACTCCTCCACCCCATCCACTGTCACAGACTTTGTACAATTCCGGATGGACATTCCCGTCTACCCGAAGCGACAGTGAAAAACAATGACCTATCACCAATAGGTCTATTTCGAATGAAAAGAAGATAAATACCAACTTAACAACGAGAATTTCCACCATCCACCAGCCGGTCAGAAGTTAAACAACCACAACAGGCATGAGCAGAATAGAATGGCAAAAAGTAATTTTAATGCCATGAAAAATATACTAACATCAAAACAGATAACACCAGAGCTAAAACTAAGAATTGCAAAATGTTATATCTTCTCAACATTCCTATTTAGTGCAGAAACATGGACATTAGACAAGAAAACAAAACAGAAAATTGAAGCCTTTGAAATGTGGATACATAGAAGAATATGTAGAATTGGATGGAAAGAGAAGAAAATAAACGATGAAGTCTTAAAGCAACTAAAAATGAAAAGAGAACTACTAAATACAATTCAAACAAGACAAATGCGATTTTTGGGGCATGTTAAAGGACACAACAGCCTACTAAAAGTAATATTGGAAGGGAAAATACAAGGTAAAAGAGACAGGCAGACCAAGACTAACATGGACAAGTAACATAAAAAAATGGACTAATCAGCTTATGACAACCTGCACCATCAAAGCAAGAGACAGAGCAGAATGGTGCTCCATGGTAGCTAACCTTCGTTGTGGAGATGGCACTCAATGATGATGATGATGATGATGATGATATATATATATGTGTGTGTGTGTGCTTGCATGTGTGCATGCATGCGCGTGCATTATTTATATTGTGCAGAACTGCAGTTTTTTTTAAATCTTGAATGTCACATTGGCAGTTTATTTACCTGCTGCTGCTGCTGCATACTTTTTGTGATATTGTCCATTTATTGGACTCTGTCTTCCTTAAAATCTGAAATCAAATTTTCAGTTTTTGTATTGTCATCCATTGGACTCTTGGTCTTCCTCAAAACCAGAAGCCAGATTATCAATTTTTATATTGTCCGTGATCCATGATTATACAAAAAAGTTACGGCAGGGTTTTCTGTTGCCTTCTGCCGGTTTGTTTACAGTTGACTCTACTAGTCTTTGACTAAAAGTCTCACCCACAAGGCAGTGTTTTACTTTAGGGTACCCTCCTTTAGTCTTTTACTCTCTTAACCATACCTGCAGAGCAGCCATAGGTTGTACTGTCTACTGCATACAGTAGCAGGAGAGAAAAATGTTAACAATACCATGGACAGCTAAGAAGAGTCATGAAAACATTCTGAAAGAGGCCAAAGCAAAAAGAGAGCTAATTTCCAAAGTTAAGAAGAAACAATCATTTTATGGTCGTGCAATGTGAAGGGAACAGCTGGAATATATTATAACAACTGGGAAAATTGAGGGATGAAGAAACACAGAGAAGCAAAGAGAAAAGATACCAGACAGCTGAAGAGAATGGCTTGACAGAAGGTCAACAACAGAAATGATAAATAACTGTTGAGATCAAAAGTTGTGGAGAGACATGATCACCTACACCAGCAAGCATGGCATTAGATGATGATGATGATAATCCATTTTGACCCTTGGTCTTCCTTATAACCTGATATCAATTTTTGTATTGTCCACCCATCCCATTTTATAAGGTCAACTCATTTCATCCAATTGTTTGCCTAGTCCGTGTATGTTAGTGTGATTATGATGCCAGATGCAGGCCAAGATTAATCTAGAACAGTTTGTTTCTATTTTTCAAGCAGAAGATGACATATAAGGCAGAAATTTTGGACTCCGATGATCTTTCTTATCAAGTGCCAGACCTTGCACAGGACCCACATTGTATCTCACCACATGTCCATGTTATGCGAACTCTCAATGTAGACAATGAAGCTAATGCTAGCACAGTATCTTGATTCTTCCAGCGCCACTAGATGTCGCACTGAGGCTCATAATATTTTTCATCATCCATCTCTATTCTTGGTGAGATGTTTATGTTTGATCTTATCTCATGAACCTATGCCTGCAAACCTTGTCTCTCTCATAAGTGTTCCTTTTAGTGTCTCTCTAGTGCTTCCTCTTTTTCAGCATCCTGATGTTTCCCATAGAAAAGCCTGTTTTGAAATTCTTTTGTTGTCTCTTTTCAACTCATGTATGAGATATGTCCATCATCTCTTCCTAACTGTAGATGAGATTGTTGGTTGCAGGGCAATTTCTTTTATCGCTATATTAGTCTTGAATTCATTTCATTTCATTGAATATTATTCTTAGGCATTTGTCTTCAAAAGCGTTTAGTTTTCTCTCACTATCTTTTGTTGTTTTCCAGCTTTCACATGCATAAGTAAGGGATGATAATACGTTTGAGTTGAATATTCTAAGTTTGATTTCTTGCATAGTATTTTTTATTTCCATATTTTGTCCAGGTTTTTAAAATTCATTGCTGCTTTTGCTATCCTGCTTCTGATTTCTTTCTTTGTTTCACTTTCTTGATCTATATTACTACCAAGATATATATAGTGGTCTGGAGGCCTCGGGTAGGTAGTTGGGAAAACCGCCTGACTAGGCCGCCGACATTCATGACAACCTATGGTCGATTTCCACTGGAAGCAGTGTGAGTTATACTTGTGGTTGTAAAAAAAAAAAATACCCCAACGGTTGACCCAGCTGTTCCCGGAAATTGGTACCAGGGTAGTACTCTGGTATGGTGAGGAATGAGCTTTGCATTATGAGTTTAGATACTTGAAGCAACACTGTCCGAAAGTCTCTGAACACTTCTGGATAGGCGGTCGAGCACATATGGGTGAAAACTCGTATTCAAGTCTCGTACTTGACTTTTATGTAGTAGTCTACTTTTTCCATCTATGTCTGATGATTTAGGTTTATATTGCCCTCTGGTATATTGTTATTATTCATTACTTTTGTTTTATCTCAGTTTATTTGAAGTCTTATTCTTTCCATCCTAGTCCAGATTACAAAACATTTATTCTTTGTTGATGTAGAACTCAAATGATTTTTTTGGGGCCATTATTTATCTTTTTTTTAAATGAAATATTAATTTTGTTCATTTAATGAATATATGAGAAGAACATTGATCAGAGAGGCAAGAGCAGCAGGAATCGGCTCCCTCAATGAGATAGAATTGCTTGCACAGAACAGAGACAAATGGCAAGATTTGATAAAAGATCTTTGCAAGGATTGAAAACTACTAAAATAAAAATTTAGGTAAGAGAAAGAGTATCTTGGTCTATGCCCTATGGGCCTCATATAGCTCGAAAGGTCAAGAGATAAATAGCATGAACATCACCTCATGTTTAGTGCTATTTTTTCCTTGTGTTCTGGGTAATGTCCAAGTTTAACATAGATAACGCAGCATTATATGCATTTATAAATTAACATATATTAATAATTTTTTACAAATTCATGTTATGTATTAATACATTATATTTTTGTCAAAGTTGAAGAGTATATTTATAAATCTGATAAATAAAATAAATCAAACCAAACTAGGCAGTTTTTGGGTTACATTTGTGAGAGTAGATGTGTGGGAAGGTGTAAGAGAATGTCTCTGGTGGTGAGTGTGTGAGAGTATGTATGTTAGTGAAGGATGGTGCGCTGTGTGTGTGTAAAGGAGAGAGAGAAAGATATAGTGAGACTAAAATCCCAGGAAATTAAAGCCAGGAGTAATATATGTATATATAATAAATGTATATACATAAATAAAATAAGTAAGTAAAGTACCCCCGTCACGCCAAGTGGCATATAGGGAATATGGTGTTAGTGACCATAAATTTTACAGACCTTCGGCACATGATTTTTGGGGTAATTTGGTCGGTATTACGCCCGTGCCGCTTTACTTTCCCAGAAAAGAATCCGGTACCCATTAAAGGCTGGGTGAACCATAATCAGTCGGTTGGGATCAAACCCTACCACTTGTCCTTTGTAATCCAGTTCACTGACCACTGAGCTATCGTGGCTCCCACATAAATAATATATATATTATAAAATGGTTTGGCCACGTGACAAAGCAGAGTGATCAAAACACAACACAACAAACCCTCAATAAATGCTGTGAGAACACTAGGCCCAAGAGACGACCATGGAAAAGATGGATTGACGGAATATTAGGAAACATAACAGAGAGGAAGGAAAGAAGAATGAATGTTCCACATACCAAAGATACCAAATTTAAAATGCTACTTGGATACACATCATCATCATGTGCCATACCACTTGGCATTGGCGACCATGTCTGTCCACAATTTTCAATCCACAGTGTAAATACACAGCCAATAAAAAAATGTGGTTTTAACTACAATTTTGTAATAGCAACTTTGGTTTAATACATCCTGGGAGACATTGTCTGAGGTTGATTTGATCATGCTATGCCAAGAAGATTCTGACATATGGAGGTGAATTATGGACAGTAGACAAACAAATGAAAAGACGACTAGAGGCCACAGAGATGGGATTTCTCAGAAGAATGTTGAAAGTTCCCTGGACAGCTAAAAAGACCAATGAAGAAATTCTCAAAGAGGCCAACACAAAAAGGGAACTCCTAAAAAACATCAGAAAGAAACAATCAACATTTTCTGGGAACATTATGAGAAGAGGAAAGTTGGAATACTTGGTTACAACTGGCAAAATAAAAGGAAAGAGAGATCGCGGACGACAAAGAGAGAAAATACTGGACAGCTTGGTGTCATGGCATGGAAAACAGTCAACAACAGAACTGATACGATGCACTGTAGATAGAAGATTGTGGAGGGACATAATCACCTACGCCAACCGGTGTGGCACATGATGATGATGCAAAGAAGGCCAAACCCCAAGACTAACCAGTCATGATATATTAATTATTGGTGGGGGGATGGACACGAGAGATTATTTTCTTATAACACTGGGGGGGGGGGTGTCTTGTATACTGGTTTGCCTTTAAAAATGATGGGAGGTATGAGTTGATGTAAATACAGCACAAGGATACTTACTTGATACAAACATAACTAAGGATACTTACTTGATGCAAACATAACACAAGGATACTTACTTGATGTAAACATAACACAAGGATACTTACTTGATACAAACATAACTAAGGATACTTACTTGATGCAAACATAACACAAGGATACTTACTTGATACAAACATAACTAAGGATACTTACTTGATGCAAACATAACACAAGGATACTTACTTGATGTAAACATAACACAAGGATACTTACTTGATGTAAACATAACACAATGATACTTACTTGATGTAAACATAACACAATGATACTTACTTGATGCAAACATAACACAAGGATACTTGATGCAAACATAACACAAGGATACTTACTTGATGTAAACATAACACAATGATACTTACTTGATGTAAACATAACACAAGGATACTTACTTGATGCAAACATAACACAAGGATACTTACTTGATGTAAACATAACACAAGGATACTTTATGTAAACATAACACAAGGATACTTGATGTAAACATAACACAATGATACTTACTTGATGTAAACATAACACAAGGATACTTTATGTAAACATAACACAAGGATACTTGATGTAAACATAACACAATGATACTTACTTGATGTAAACATAACACAAGGATACTTACTTGATGTAAACATAACACAATGATACTTACTTGATGTAAACATAACACAAGGATACTTACTTGATGTAAACATAACACAAGGATACTTACTTGATACAAACATAACTAAGGATACTTACTTGATGCAAACATAACACAAGGATACTTACTTGATACAAACATAACTAAGGATACTTACTTGATGCAAACATAACACAAGGATACTTACTTGATGTAAACATAACACAAGGATACTTACTTGATGTAAACATAACACAATGATACTTACTTGATGTAAACATAACACAATGATACTTACTTGATGCAAACATAACACAAGGATACTTGATGCAAACATAACACAAGGATACTTACTTGATGTAAACATAACACAATGATACTTACTTGATGTAAACATAACACAAGGATACTTACTTGATGCAAACATAACACAAGGATACTTACTTGATGTAAACATAACACAAGGATACTTTATGTAAACATAACACAAGGATACTTGATGTAAACATAACACAATGATACTTACTTGATGTAAACATAACACAAGGATACTTTATGTAAACATAACACAAGGATACTTGATGTAAACATAACACAATGATACTTACTTGATGTAAACATAACACAAGGATACTTACTTGATGTAAACATAACACAATGATACTTACTTGATGTAAACATAACACAAGGATACTTACTTGATGTAAACATAACACAAGGATACTTGATGTAAACATAACACAATGATACTTACTTGATGGAAACATAACACAAGGATACTTACTTGATGTAAACATAACACAAGGAAACTTTATGTAAACATAACACAAGGATACTTACTTGATGGAAACATAACACAAGGATACTTGATGTAAAAATAACACAAGGATACTTACTTGATGCAAACATAACAGACTGGCAAGCTGAAGGCAGAAAACAGGGATGCCTGGTGTAAACATAACAGAATGGTATTTGATGTAAACATAACACAAGGATACTTACTTGATGTAAACATAACACAAGGATACTTACTTGATGCAAACATAACACAAGGATACTTACTTGATGTAAACATAACACAAGGATACTTTATGTAAACATAACACAAGGATACTTACTTGATGGAAACATAACACAAGGATACTTGATGTAAACATAACACAAGGATACTTACTTGATGCAAACATAACAGACTGGCAAGCTGAAGGCAGAAAACAGGGATGCCTGATGTAAACATAACAGAATGGTATTTGATGTAAACATAACCGACTGGGAAACTAAAGACATATGCAGCTGAAGGTATGACAGTAAATATTGGCTTGGAAAAATGTAATGAAATAGAGAAAAACTGCTGATTTTAGAAGTGCACACAGGAGCAAAAAGCAGGAAAACTTATAAGAACGTGTACAACAAGGCAAGAGACAAAATGAAATGGCGCTCCATGATAGCCAACCTTTAACGTGGAGACGGTACCCAAAAAATTAATTTTAAATAAAAAAGGTTATCTCCCCTACCTTGCAAGGCGTATGGGACTATGGTGTTAGTGATCATATTTTTCCATGACTACTGCACATTTTTGGGTGATGTGGTCGGTATCACGTCAGGCCGCATTTACTACCCAGAAAAATGAATGTATGGCGCTCCATGACAGTCAAGCTTCGACGTAGAGACAGTACCCAATGAATGAATGACGCTCCGTGATAGCCAACCTTCGATGTAGAGACAGTACCCAATGAATGAATGATGCTTCACGATAGCCAACCCTCAATGTAGAGACGGTACCCAATGAATGAATTATGCTTCACGATAGCTAACCCTCAATGTAGAAACAGTACCCAATGAATGAATGATGCTTCACGATAGCTAACCCTCAATGTAGAGACAGTACCCAATGAATGAATGATGCTTCACGATAGCTAACCCTCAATGTAGAGACAGTACCCAATGAATGAATGATGCTTCACGATAGCTAACCCTCAATGTAGAGACAGTACCCAATGAATGAATGATGCTTCACGATAGCTAACCCTCAATGTAGAGACGGTGCCCAATGAATGAATGACGCTCCGTGATAGCTAACCCTCAATGTAGAGACAGTACCCAATGAATGAATGATGCTTCACGATAGCCAACCCTCAATGTAGAGACGGTGCCCAATGAATGAATGACGCTCCGTGATAGCTAACCCTCAATGTAGAGACAGTACCCAATGAATGAATGATGCTTCACGATAGCCAACCCTCAATGTAGAGGACGGTGCCCAATGAATGAATGACGCTCCGTGATAGCCAACCCTCAATGTAGAGACGGTACCCAATGAATGAATGATGCTTCACGATGGCTAACCCTCAATGTAGAGACGGTACCCAATGAACGAATGATGCTTCACGATAGCCAACCCTCAATGTAGAGACGGTGCCCAATGAATGAATTTAAAAAAAAAGGTACCCTGCCAGGCGTATGGCGTATGGGGATTATGTTGTTTGTGACCATATTTTTTTTCATGACCACTGCACATTTTTGGGTGATATTATCGGTATCGCCTTTACTTCCCAACAATATCATTGGTACCCATTTTTATAGACTCTGTGTACCCCGGAGTCTTGTCGATTCGAAAAACAAATCCGGCTTTTGGATATTGAGACCGAACCCCTCTGATCAAGATGCAAGAGCACTAACCACTCAGATAGCGAAGCTCCAATTAATAAATTAAGAGATAGAAAAAAAGCTAAAGTGGACTGACAACACACGGAGATGGACAGGAGAACAATGACAGCGTGAACCATTAAGACACGAGTGAACTAACTCTCCATGATAGCCAACCTTCGATGTAAAGATTGCACACCGCCCCCTGAAATACTATACCCAGGTGGGTGTAGACGGCACAAGATGATGATGGCCGTGGCAAATTCTGTAAAGAAAAAAACAGCACAAAGTAATGAAAACGTTGGCAGAATTATGTCGACCATGTACTCTTTGTGGAAAGATGGCTTCCCTGGAGATCGGGCTATCAATGTCGTCAGGATGGATATTGTTGAAAAGTTGGACATTTTCTGGAGATTAGGTTGATTGTAATTCATTGTAACAGATTGTTATCATCTTTGTGAGTAGATGTTGAAAAGTTGGACATTTTCTGGAGATTAGGTTGATTGTTATCATCTGTCATCTGTGTGAGTAGATGTTGAAAACAGAAAAGTAGTAAATTTCAATAATTAATAATTTCATGGACATTTTTTAAATTTTTATCATTAATTTTCTTCGTTTTGGTGTAGTGTGCAAGATTAGAGTGGACTTGACTGTCTGTAGACTGTAGACTTAGACTTAGTGAACTTAGAGTAGAGAGACTGAGGCTTAGAGTAGAGTAGACTCACTATTACACTGTAGATATATTTTAGTTTAATAAGTAGTTAGTACTAGTAAGTAACTTACTAGTAGTAGTAGGAAGTCTAGACTTAGACTAACTACTGTGTTACACAGTGTGTAATTAACACTGTCAAGTGTCAAGACTGTAGTATTACATTTATTTGAATTGAAATGATTGTGAATTATGAAAGTAACAACAAAAACTAATAATTAGAAAATGAAAATTAATTTATAATAAATTTATTATTAATTTTAATTCAAAAATAATATAAAAAAATATTCACTCAATCCTGAAAGTGGAAGTATGTAAAGTATGTTAAAGTCAAGTATAACAAGAAAAAATAGGAGACCTACAAGAATACTTAAACTTAAACTTGGAGGTGAAGGCGCGCCTCCCAGCACCAGAGCTGGAAGTTGTCTGCAATCCACAGCTGATGGCTTGCACCAGGATCGGTGAACCAGAACCATCCAGACCCTGCTCCACCTTTCCGTGGTGCCTCTAGTAACAGACTAACCTGTCTAGTCTGGCCAAGCGAGTAGGGATCGAAGAGGGAAGACAACCCGGTACTCAAAAATGTCATGCTGAAGTCAGATGTGTTGGGCCGAAAGGCGCAAATATAACAGTTATACCGTAAACCACAACACAATGCAGACACGCCTACTTAACGTCCTTTTAAGGGCGGATGATGACGAGGTACACTCCTTAAGTCATCGGCCGAATGCAAGCAAGCAAGCAAATAGACTTTACTATTTTAAAAATAGCAAAAATTAAAATTTATTTACTACAGTACAAGCACTAAAGATAAAACAAAAGAAGTCATACAGTCTTGAATATTGCAAACGACAAAAGATTTTGGAAAGAGGAGAAACAGAACATTAACATAATCATAAAAATGGTAGACAACTAAAACAAGTGGAGGAATTTAAATATCTATTAAGTCTAATGACAATTCACAAGCAGCAGAAATAGACTCAGGATGCAACAAGCCGTGTTACATCATCAGACAACTATCACCACTATTATCTCTCTTCCCCTGTATCTTGCCAGTTGTAAACAAGTATTCCAACTCTCTTCTTCTCATGATGTGCCCGAAAAATGATGTTTCTTTCTGATGTTTTAAGGAGCTTTTTTTTTGTGTTGGCCTCTTTGAGAATTTCCTTGTTTGTCTTTTTAGCTGTCCAGGGAACTTTCAACATTCTTTTGAGAAATTCCATCTCCATGGCCTGGAATCAACTTTTCATTTGTTTGTCTACTGTCCCTGATTTGCTTCCATAGGTCAGAATTGGCAATATATAGCACAGATAAATTCTCTTTCTCACTTCTATTGACATGGACTTGTTGCATAATCGTTTTTCATTTTCTGAAATGCTATTTTGGCATGAGCTATTCTGCATTTTATTTCTGTGGTGCATCTTCCATATGATGTTATTTTTGTGCCCATGTATTTGACACATTGCACTTGTTTCAGATTTGTCCTGTTTATTTTTATGCTGCATGATGATAAAAAGACCAATGAGGAAGTTCTCAAAAAGGCCAACACAAAAAGGGAGCTCTTAAAAACCATCAGAAAGAAGCAATCAACATTTTTCGGGCACATCATGAGAAGAGGAAAATTGGAATACTTGGTTACAACTGGCAAAATAAAAGGAAAGAGAGATCGCGGACGACAAAGAGAGAAAATACTGGATAGCTTGGTGTCATGGCATGGAAAACATTCAACAACAGAACTGATACGATGCACTGTAGATAGAGGATTTTGGAGGGACATGATCGCCTACGCCAACCGGCAGGGTACATGATGATGATGATGATGATAGTGAGTGATGATTGTTTCTTAGATATAACCATTACTTCTGTTTTCTAACTATTAGACTGAGACCTTTCTTGTTGCTTTCTTTTACTATTTTGTCTATCATTTCTTGTAGTTCATTCTCTATCTCTGCTGTTAAGTCTGCTGTGTCATTTGTTTATCGCAAATTGTTTATGTTGTGACCGTTGACTTCAATTCCTTTTTTGTCTACTATTGATCTCATAATATTTTCGCTGTAAAGTGAAAACAAATCTGGCAACAGAACACAGCCTTGTCTGACTCCTTGTTTTATATTTTGGAGCTGTCCTGTTTGGTTGTTAATTCTTATGGCTGCTGTTTGTTGCCAGTTCATGTTTTGTATGAACAGATCCTTGCCATCAATGTTTAATTTATCTAGCATATTGATTATTTCCACATGCTTTACTTTGTCAAATGCTTTTGTGTAGTCTATAAAGCACATTTATAGATCTTTCCTTTCCTCTATAGCTCTTTCTATCAGTGTTCTCAGGATGTATATTGCATTATTGGTGCCCTTTCCTTCCACAAATCCGCTTTGTTCCTCACTTTCTGGTTTTATTTTGTTCCTTACACATCTCATGATGATTTTTAGTAATATTTTGGTCATGTGGCACAAGAGACTAATAATGCAATGGTCTTCTCTATCAGTGGTGCCTGACTTCTTCGGTATGGCTACAAAGCATATATTAAAAGGGGAGAAGGGAGAAGTGCAAGAGGCAGACCCAGAGTAAGATGGACAGACAACATGATAGAAACATTACAACAACATCAATTGACAATAAGTGTGGCCGCCAGAAAGGTGAGAACCACAACTTTTTCTCTTAACACCTCAATGGGTACACGAGGAAATGAAAAAAGAAAGAAAGATAGAAGTATGTATATTTTATCTTCATGGAAAACACAGATGATAAAATTAACTAAAGTATCGCTGACAAACTGCTGTGCTTGCAGAGTAGGGACCAGGCAAATTGCAGGGCTGCGGTAAAGCTGGTAGCTGGAGCAAGTAGTGGGGTGTAACATATACTCCTACAAGGTATGATGACAGCTTTACAAAATAGGAACACAACAAAATACTGACGTTTCGGCCTACATGTGGTCTTTTTCAGAAAACGAGAACAACACAAATTAACAACAAAATAAAGATAAACTCTATTACATCTAGGATGAGCGGGACAGCACCTACTGAGTAGAAGACTTTGTTGTTGTCATAAAAGACAGCAGATTCCGTAACAGCTACCGGTGGCCTGTGATATATTGCACAGAAACAACTGGCCCAGGACATCACGATCCTCTGTCAGTACAAATGGCCTACCTGTGAAAGAGCGGAACTCATGCCAGTAAACAGTAGGTGGCAAGAAATGAGCCAATGTGAATCCTGCCTGACTCCATGGCCTGGAGGAATGATGACATGGATGGTCATCATGTCAGCAGAGGTAGAGCCATGGAGTGAAGTTGCAAGATGATGAAGTGGGTGTAAAGTTCACTCTGGGATGGGAAGATGGTCCACAGGCCTCCCTGACTGACAATGACATATACACAGTAGAACATCACCTTTTTGACTGTCCAAAACTCACTGACATAACAGCAAATCTACTTTCTCAAAGACCTGATAAATGGAACACCTTGTATGAAATTACAAGGGAACTCAGAAATACCTGCAGATATCATTACATGGCATTGGGTGGAAGGGCACCAGCTCACAGGCTTACCTTAAAGAAGTGCATGGGCATTTACAGCACGCATGGCAGGCAGAATAGTCACAGAAGACAGTGGGACATACGTCATGACCACGAGTAGCATGACAATGGAGGTGATGGCAGTGACCAAGGCATTCAAATGGTTAGAGTCACAAGACTACACCCACGCATGTATACTGAGTGAATCGATGAGCATGATAAAAAAAAGTGGAGGCGGGCTCTGTATGCATGCAATGTGTAGAGTCATTGCAGAAGTCCAAAATACGAGGGCTGATCAAAAAGTATCGGAACTTTTGCAATAAAAAAAAAACTACACAACTTACAGTTTTGAAATTTAATCTCCTTCGAAATAGTCCCCTTCTGAGGCCACACATTTAATCCAACGTTGTTTCCATTGTCGGAAGCATTCCTGGAACTCATCTTCTGAGATGGTGTGAAGCTGCCTCGTCGCATTTTCTTTTATCTCCTCCACATCTTGAAATCTTCTTCCTTTCAAGTGGGATTTGAGTTTGGGAAATAGGAAAAAGTCACAGGGAGCTAGATCTGGAGAATAAGGTGGCTGTCTGACCTGGGGAATGTTGTGTTTGGCCAAAAACTGCTGTACAAGCTGCGCTGAATGGGCGGGTGCGTTGTCGTGGTGGAGCTGCCATTGACCGGACGCATGCAAATCTGGTCTTCTTCGACGAATAGCATCTCTCAAACGCCTCAGAACTTCAATGTAATACTCCTTGTTTACTGTCTGACCAGAAGGGGCATACTCGTGATGAACAATGCCCTTGTAATCGAAGAAAACGATCAAAAGGGTCTTCACATTGCTGCGACTCATCCTAGCTTTTTTCGGTCTCGGGGAGTTTGCGGTCTTCCACTGCGAAGACTGAACCTTTGTTTCTGGATCATAACCATAGACCCACGATTCATACACTCTTCCCCATATACTTTGTATAACTTTTCATAAGTTTCTGTGAAAGTATCACCAAGCTTTTGGCAAAAATTAATGCAAATTCTCTGCGCAATTTTTTCCGTCATTTTCCGCCATTGAAAATCCGACGACCACGTGGTACATGGCTAACGTCACGGCGCTGCCGTGATTAATCCACACGTGCTACAACGACACAACTTGCGCAGAGTGTTACACATATATCAAGGTCAATATGTGTACAGTTTGAATACAATCTGTTCGCTGGTTCCGAACCTATTAAGAAAGTACCGATACTTTTTGATCAGCCCTCGTATGTAAGGTCACCTTTGTCTATGTCTCTGGACATGTGGGAGTATGGGGAAATGAAAGAGTGGACAGGTTGGCTAGCTGTGCTGACGTTGAGGACGGGCAACCAATGGATTGGGCGGACATCATCAGTGCCCTCTGAGATGTGGGAAGAGCACATGACTTTGACAAACACAGATCCACGTCACTTCTTCGGATGATTGAGATAGGAGTTAAGATGGGCACAGCCAGAAATGAGAAACTTAGTGAGCGTGTGAGAAGACTTATCAACCAACACAGAACTGGAGTCGTCAGTTGCTGGACACTGAGGGAATTGCTGAGGAGGGGATCTAAGCACCTATGGACATGTTCGGAGTGCAATGATGATGACCCGCAAATAACTCAATAACTCGCAGGCTTTTGGATCCATAACAACAACACCAGTTACTGATTACATTGCTAGTCTGTGACCAATGAGATAAAAGGAAAAAAAGGTGTTTTAATCCAAATTGTATAAGATATTTTTATGGGAAAAAGTCATATTTTTTTTCTTTGTTTAAAATCAGCTTTTATTTTGGGTGGAGGGGTTTAGAGAAAGGACCCCAGCCTCTAGGCAGGAAGGTCTTGTGTTCAAATCCACAAGCAGTTGGAATTTTTCTCTTTGAGTTTCTGGTATCTTTATGGATTTACCGTCCTTGGCCTCTTGGTATAAGATAAAATGTCGAGCCGTCTTGAAAAATGGCCAAAAGGCAGCAAGAGGTCCAGTTTTCAGAGTGCACATGTTAAGGGACCCTTCACAGTTAAAAGTGAGATAAAAGAGAATATGTCAAACAGTCACAGCCCAAGCAAAAAGTGTTAGAAATCTGCCAAAATAGATTGGGGGGCTGGGTGGTCTAGAGGTAAGACACCGGTCTCTAAACAAGAAGGTCCTGGATTTGATTCCCCTCCCAAAAAAAAAATAAAAATAAAAATTAATGAAAATAAATTTTAAAAATTAATAAATAAAATTGAATCCGTGGCTTTACCCTCCCCTGGTCTCTGGGTAGTGAAATCTGATGTCTAGCCCTCTTGGAAAATGGTAAAAAATAGGAGATCCTCTGTGCATGCTACCCATATTAAAGAACTTTTGGCGGCTAGAAATTGAAAAGAGTAGGCCAAAGATTAACCACTGCCTGGGCAAGATTAATAGGAAAAATCTAATCAAAACGTGAAAATTCTTGATGATAAAAATATGATAGTACTTCTGAAGTTGGAGAACATCTGCCTGTATGGAGGGGGACACCTGAGCACATGGCTGCCATTGTGAAAATTAGGTATATTCACGCAAAATTCAGTCCCTAGGGATTTCACTAGAGATATAAAGTTGGCGAATGCAAGCAAAAACAAAGCAGATCCCCAGGATGTGGAACAGAGTTTGTGTATATAGGTCAGAATGCTTCTCGGAGGTTGTCAGTATTTTGAGGAGAATATTAGAGCACCTGTGGATGTGTTTGAGAATTAATACAGTTGGCAATAACCAAATAAAATTAGGAGAAATGCTACTAGACGTACAATCTTACATATATCTGGGCAGTGATATAGATAAAGAGGGAGGAACAGAAAATGATTCCAAAATAAGGATATCAAAAGCAAGAGGAGCTTTCGTTGCACTGGGAAACATAAGGAAGTCCAAGGAAATTAGGTTAAATACAAAAATAAAAATGTTCAACTCCAATGTTAAGTCGGTCCTATTATATGGCTGTGAAACATGGAGAATAACAAAATTGACAATCATGAAGATACAGACTTTCATTAATGGGTGCTTATGCAGAATAAAAGGATGGAAATGGCAGGACAAAATCACTAACATAGAATTATGGAAATGTACCAGTCAAATATCAGTGGATAATGAGATACAATGAAGTCGATGGCGCTGGATAGGACACACACTGCGGAAGACAACTGAAAGTATTACACAACAGGCCCTTTTTTGGAATCCTCAGGGGAAAAGACAAAGAGGAAGACCAAGGAATTCTTGGAGAAGACAGACAGAAGCAGACATGAAGATGTTGGGGAAGACTTGGAATGATCTTAAAAGAATGGCAAGAAACAGAACGACTTGGAAAGTGTTTGTTGAAGACCTATGCTCCACAAGGAGCTAACTAAAAAGGTAGAAGAAGAAGATGAATGTGTTTGGTGTGCAAGGATGATGAACATAGTGTAATATACCATTCTTTGTGTTTCTCGTGTGGCCTCAACCCCTCTGTGCATGTGCTAATTGTTTTTTGTGTTTTTGCCAAACTTGAAAAAGACGTAAGCAACGTTGTCATCACTTCAGCACTGCGGTAATTAATTTCTGATTTCAGTGATGACAGGTAAGGAATTGCTGGCCAAGTAAACTAAACATTACAAGCCTTCGTTCATTATCAAATATCATGCCTGCTGGCAAAGGTGATCATGTCTCGCCACAACTTCATATCTCTGCAGTTATTTATAAATTCTGCTAATTTATTGTTGGTTGTTGTTGTTGTTATGGATCCAGTGGCCTTTGAGCTGAAATCTTTTGGCCCTATTCTATTCTATTCTATTCTATTCTATTCTATTCTATTCTTATCTATTCTATTCTATTCTTATCTATTCTATTTATGCAATCAGTTTCCTTGTAGCCAGGAATTCCCCATATCCACTCCGCCACTTATCACACCATTTCCCAAAATGCATGGGTAAATTCTATTGACAGGATTACTCTGTGCACTTCCTTCTCAGCTGCTAATCAGGCTCCTAATCATCACCTTTGGGGCAATGTCGTATAAATTATCAGTTGGTTAAATTCATACAACAGCACAGTTCCCGTTTTGTTTATGAAATCTTACTGAACTTATATCCATCTTCAGTCATATAATTCATTGATCTGTTGATGTTTATTATTCATCGGCTTATTGATCTTTATTACTTATTGATGTTTATTATTCATAGATCTATTGATCTTTATCATTCATTGATGTTTATTATTCATAGATCTATTGATCTTTATCATTCATTGATGTTTATTATTCATAGATCTATTGATCTTTATCATTCATTGATATTTATTATTCATAGATCTATTGATCTTTATCATTCATTGATGTTTATTATTCATAGATCTATTGATTTTTATCATTCATTGTTTATTATTTATAGATCTATTGATCTTTATCACTTATTGGTCTATTGAGTTTTATCATTCATTGATCTGTTGATTTTTATCATTCATTGATCTGTTGATGTTTATTATTCATTGATCTTTATCATTCATCGATCTGTTGATGTTTATTATTCATTGATCTGTCGATCTTTATCATTCATTGATCTGTTGATGTTTATCATTCATTGATCTGGTGATGTTTACATTCATTGATCTTTATCATTCATTGATCTGTTGATGTTTATTATTCATTGATCTGTTGATGTTTATTATTCATTGATCTGTTGATGTTTATTATTCATTGATCTGTTGATGTTATCATTCATTGATCTGTTGATGTTTATCATTCATTGATCTGTTGATGTTTATCATTCATTGATCTTTATCATTCATTGATCTGTTGATGTTTATTATTCATTGATCTGTTGATGTTTATCCTTCATTGATCTGTTGATGTTTATCATTCATTGATCTGTTGATGTTTATCATTCATTGATCTATTGATGTTTATTATTCATTGATCTGTTGATGTTTATTATTCATTGATCTGTTGATGTTTATCATTCATTGATCTGTTGATGTTTATTATTCATTGATCTGTTGATGTTTATCATTCATTGATCTGTTGATGTTTATCATTCATTGATCTTTTGATGTTTATCATTCATTGATCTATTGATGCTTATCATTCATTGATCTATTGGTGTTTATTATTCATTGATCTATTGATGTTTATTATTCATTGATCTATTGATGTTTATTATTCATTGATCTATTGATGTTTATTATTCATTGATCTATTGATGTTTATTATTCACTGATCTATTGATGTTTATTATTCATTGATCTATTGATGTTTATTATTCATTGATCTTTATCATTCATTGATCTATTGATGTTTATTATTCATTGATCTATTGATGTTTATTATTCATTGATCTATTGATGTTTATTATTCATTGATCTGTTGATGTTTATCATTCATTGATATTAAAAAATAATAAAGTACCCCCGTCACGCCAAGTGGCGTATAGGGAAATATGGTGTTAGTGACCCTATATTTTACAGACCTTCAGCACATGATTTTTGGGGTAATATTCATTGATATGTTCATGTTTATCATTCATTGATCTGTTGATGTTTTGTTATTCATTGATCTTTATCATTCATTGATCTGTTGATGTTTTGTTATTCATTGATCTATAGATCAAGGGAAATCTTCTTGAATTATCCCAAGTTTAGTACCAAGCACTGATGCTATCTGACGCTATATGAGATGTCAGAAGAATCAATAGTTACAACAGATATCGTGCCATTTGCTTCATGAAATGTAGAATTTCTCCTTCATTCTCTTAGCACACTGAACAAGACATTTATAAGGTATTTACAAGTTTCGTTATGGTTACTTGTTTTTGTGATGGGTACAGCTCTTGTTTTTGTGATGGGTACAACTCTTGTTTTTGTGATGGGTACAACTCTTGTTTTTGTGATGGGTACAGCTCTTGTTTTTGTGATGGGTACAACTCTTATTTTTGTGATGGGTACAACTCTTGTTTTTGTGATGGGTACAACTCTTGTTTTTGTGATGAGTACAACTCTTGTTTTTGTGATGGGTACAGCTCTTGTTTTTATGATGGGTACAACTCTTGTTTTTGTGATAAATATAGCTCTTGTTTTTGTGATGAGTACAGCTCTTGTTTTTGTGATGGGTACAGCTCTCGTTTTTGTGATGAGTACAGCTCTTGTTTTTGTGATGAGTGCAGCTCTTGTTTTTGTGATGCGTACAGCTCTTGTTTTTGTGATGGGTGCAGCTCTTGTTTTTGTGATGGGTACAACTCTTGTTTTTGTGATGGGTACAGCTCTTGTTTTTGTGATGGGTACAGCTCTTTTTTTTGTGATGGGTACAACTCTTGTTTTTGTGATGGGTACAACTCTTGTTTTTGTGATGAGTGCATCTCTTGTTTTTGTGATGAGTGCAGCTCTTGTTTTTGTGATGGGTGCAGCTCTTGTTTTTGTGATGAGTACAGCTCTTGTTTTTGTGATGGGCGCAGCTCTTGTTTTTGTGATGGGTGCAGCTCTTGTTTTTGTGATGGGTGCAGCTCTTGTTTTTGTGATGGGTACAACTCTTGTTTTTGTGATGGGTACAGCTCTTGTTTTTGTGATGAGTACATCTCTTGTTTTTGTGATGAGTACAGCTCTTGTTTTTGTGATGAGTACAGCTCTTGTTTTTGTGATGGGTGCAGCTCTTGTTTTTGTGATGAGTACAACTCTTGTTTTTGTGATGAGTACAGCTCTTGTTTTTGTGATGGGTGCAGCTCTTGTTTTTGTGATGAGTACAACTCTTGTTTTTGTGATAAACATAGCTCTTGTTTTTGTGATGAGTACAGCTCTTGTTTTTGTTGTTGAGTACAACTCTTGTTTTTGTGATGGGTACAGCTCTTGTTTTTGTGATGAGTACAACTCTTGTTTTTGTGATAAATATAGCTCTTGTTTTTGTGATGAGTACAACTCTTGTTTTTGTGATGAGTACATCTCTTGTTTTTATAATGAGTACAACTCTTGTTTTTGTGATGAGTACAACTCTTGTTTTTGTGATGAGTACAGCTCTTGTTTTTATAATGAATACAACTCTTGTTTTTGTGATGAGTACAACTCTTGTTTTTGTGATGAGTACAGCTCTTGTTTTCTGGACCAGATTTAGGCCTAGGCTAAATAAGTTTCATCCCGTATGTTACCGGGACATCATTATGAGGGAAGTAAAGAATAGTGACACTGTGACCTTCCAGGTTGTAAGAGGTGACAAAGGAGGTTGATCGATGGCTTGACAATCTGTCATTGTAAAAAATTTTGTTATGGAAATAGAACCATAGATTATAGTAGCAGTGATCTCTGTAATATGTGCCATTTTGGCATGCAATGTTTCTGTTTTTAAGATTGTGGTTCTGCCCTATGTGCTGACTTTGGCTCGAAGGGACAATAGATAGATAGGTAGGTAGGTAGGCAGGTAGGACGAACGAACTTCAGCTTAGGACCTCAAATAGAAGGAGGAGAAGAGGACTAGAAAAAGGAGAGAAAAGGAGAAGCAGATGGCGACAATGAGAAGTAGGAGAAGGAATAGAAGAAGAAAGTGGAGAGGAAGGAGAAAAGGATATATAGAGAATATGGATGAAGGACAAAGAAAATATTGAGAATAGGAAGAGGGAAGGTGAAGAAGAAATGAAGAAGGATGTGAAGGAATAGAAGAAGGAGTAGGAGAAGAAAGTGGGACGAAAGATGGGGATTAAAAAAAAAATTTGACGGCGTGGTTGATCCAAATGTAGAATATGTCTAGGCCAAATATGGACTTTAACGGAAGGCAAACCCGGTCAAATAGTATTTTGGCTAAGTCAGATGTGTTGGACATTAAGTCTTAAGCTGTACATTTCTACAGAACAGTGCTGGCAACACACTTTCAATATTGAGCAAACAGATAATTATTAAGATTAAATACAAACATAAAAATGTTTGAGGCATGATCACCTATGCTCCAATGCTAAGTCAGTCCTATTATATGGCCATGAAACATGGATAACACAAAAAAAATGACAACCACAAAGATACAGACTCTCATTAATTGATGCTTGCAGAGAATAGAAGAATGGAAATGGCAGGACAAAATCACTAACGTAGAATTATGAGAAAGTACCAATCAAATAGAGAGCCATGATAGCTCAGTAATTAGTGAGCTGGACCACAAAGGACAAGCAGTCGGGTTAGATCCTGATCGACGGCTTCCGAGTTCGCCCAGTCCCATGTGGGTACTGGATTTTTTTTCTGGGAAAGGAAAGTGGAACTGGCGTAATACCGACCACATTATCTCAAAAATCATGTGCCGAAGGTCATTAAAAATTATGGTAATTAACATCATATTCCCTATACGTCACTTGGCGTGACGGGGCTCCTTACTTTACTTACCAGTCAAATACCTGTGGACAAAAAAATACAACGAAGGCGATGGCACTGGATAGGATACACTGTGGAAGCCAACTGAGAGTATTACTTGACAAGCTCTTTTTTTGAATCCTCAGGAGAAGAGACAAAGAGGAAGACCAAAATATTTTTGGAAAAGGCAGATACAGAGGTGAAAATGATGGAGAAGACATGGAATGATCTCAAGAGAATGACAAGAAACTGGACGGCTTGGAAAGTGTTTGTTGAAGACCTATAATCCACAGGGAGATGAAAGTGTTTGTTGAAGACCTATAATCCACAGGGAGTTGAAAGTGTTTGTTGAAGACCTATAATCCACAGGGAGTTGAAAGTGTTTGTTGAAGACCTATAATTCACAGGGAGATGAAAGTGTTTGTTGAAGACCTATAATCCACAGGGAGTTGAAAGTGTTTGTTGAAGACCTATAATCCACAGGGAGTTGAAAGTGTTTGTTGAAGACCTATAATCCACAGGGAGATGAAAGTGTTTGTTGAAGACCTATGATCCACAGGGTGTTGAAAGTGTATGTTGAAGACCTATGATCCACAGGGAGATGAAAGTGTTTGTTGAAGACCTATGATCCACAGGGAGTTGAAAGTGTATGTTGAAGACCTATAATCCACAGGGAGATGAAAGTGTTTGTTGAAGACCTATGATCCACAGGGAGATGAAAGTGTTTGTTAAAGACCTATGCTCTACAGGGAGTTGAAAGTGTTTGTTGAAGACCTATGCTCCACAGGGAGTTGTAAGGTAGAAGAAAGAAAAGACCAGTCAAATACCTGTGGACAAAGAGATACAGCAAAGACGATGGAGCTGAATAGGACACACAACAGAAACCAAGTGAGAGTATTACACGACAGGCCCTTTTTTGGAATCCCCAGGGGAAGAGACAAAGAGGGAGACCAAAATAATCTTGACGACAGATGGAAGCAGAGATGAATATGACCGTAAAAGAAAGACAAGAAACAGAACGGCTTGGAAAGTGTTTGTTGAAGACCTATGCTCCACAGGGAGCTGAAAGGAAGAAGAATGCAGACAATGATGGTGAAGTACTGTTATCCTTTGATGTGACAACGTTGACTGCACACTGTGGAGTCCATTATGTTTCTTTGATGTGACAACGTGTTTGATTCGCTGTAAAGCTGTGTTCGGCCAGTGCCTATTGGTAGGTGCTCGCTAAGTAGTTAAAAGGATAGTGACAAGTGTCTCTCGTGAAAACAATGCATGTCTGGCGAGCTGTCTAGCGAGGGCTGTTACTGTTGTCGATTTGCCAGTTGGTTTTTATGTCGTAAACAATTGTTTTGTGTGTCCGTGTATGTGTATGTATGTTTCTTATTTGGTCTTCAGATTAGGCATAGAAATATCTGTTCTCTCTCTCTCTCTCTTCCTCTCTCTCTCTCTCTGTATGTGCGTGTGTGTTTGTTTTTTTAGTTTAACACCCCCACTAGTTGTGTTTTCAGATGAAAGAGAGTTATGTACTGTTCCCATTACCCTTTGTGCCTTTTTTTTCTTCATATCTTTAACAACTCTCTTTCTCTCTCTCTCTCTCTCTCTCTCTCTCTCAATTAAGGAAACATTGTCATCTTTCTGTATCCCCTCTTTTATTTCTATTCGTCACCTGGTTCTTTCTATCTTTAGATTAGGCAGAGGGAAGTATACATCGTCCTTCCTTCCTTCCTTTATCCATCCCTCCCCTCCCTTCCTCCATCCCTCACTTCTTCCGTCAGTCAATATTTTTGTCCTATTTTCAAACTCACCCTTCTATCTATTCCAATTATCCCTCACCGTTGCATTGTTACAGCCTTCACAACTACATACGACCATAGGTGTGACACAATATATATATATCATTGCTGCTATTGTCATTGCTGCCTTAGTAGATTTGCTTATCTGTGTATTTCCAAGAAAATAGAATAGACACACTTCTTCTATGAAACAACCAAAGTGATTGGATGAAGCTCTTTCTTAGAATTTAAACAGTTTTGTGGGTACAATTGGAATATTGCATCTCCCGAAACTCTCAGATTTGGCTTTCTTGGATCTTTTTGTTATGGATAGTATCTATCTATCTATCTATCTATCCATCCATCCACCCAGCCAGCCATCCATCCATCCATCCATCCAAACCCACCCACCCTTCGAGCCGTGGTATGCCCATGGGGCATAGACCCAGATACTCTTTTTTCTAAATTTTCTTTCTAGCAGTCTCAATCCTTGCAAAGATCTTTTATCAAATCTCACCACTTGCCTCTGTTCTGTGCGAGCATCTCGATCTCATCGAGGGGCCCATTCCTGCTGGGATATTTACGACTAAATTATAATTCATACATGAAATATTTACTTCAATCAAGTTACACATTAAGTGTGGTGTCACAAATTGAAACCACTTCTGAAAAATATCAATTTTAAAAATAAACGGAATGTACTAGGCAGGGCCAGATCTAGGTACCAGCTTCCCGGGCAGTAGCTGTGCGCGCAATGTGCTTAGGGAGGTCCATCAATGATCTTCAAAGAAAAAAGTGAAAATAATCAGTCATATTGTTTTAATCTGACGTTTTTACATCTGACTATATATATATATATAAATATATATTGAGTAGGAGTCATCTATTGGTATAGGAACCGAATGACAAAAGTAATAGAAGCCGATACGACAAAAGTAATAGGAGCCGATGCGACAAAAGCAATAATAGCTGATGCGACAAAAGTAATAGGAGTCGGACGACAAAAGTAATAGGAGCCGATGCGACAAAAGCAATAATAGCTGATGCGACAAAAGTAATAGGAGTCGGACGACAAAAGTAATAGGAGCCGATGCGACAAAAGCAATAATAGCTGATGCGACAAAAGTAATAGGTGCCGTTGGGCGACAAAAGTAATAGGAGTCGGACGACAAAAGTAATAGGAGCCGAGCGACAAAAGTAATAGGAGCCGAGCGACAAAAGTAATAGGAGCCGAGCGACAAAAGTAATAGGAGCCGATGCGACAAAAGCAATAATAGCTGATGCGACAAAAGTAATAGGTGCCGTTGGGCGACAAAAGTAATAGGAGTCGGGCGACAAAAGTAATAGGAGCCGAGCGACAAAAGTAATAGGAGTCGGGCGACAAAAGTAATAGGAGTCGGGCGACAAAAGTAATAGGAGCCGAGCGACAAAAGTAATAGGAGCCGAGCGACAAAAGTAATAGGAGCCGAGCGACAAAAGTAATAGGAGTCGGGCGACAAAAGTAATAGGAGTCGGGCGACAAAAGTAATAGGAGCCGAGCGACAAAAGTAATAGGAGTCGGGCGACAAAAGTAATAGGAGCCGAGCGACAAAAGTAATAGGAGTCGGGCGACAAAAGTAATAGGAGCCGAGCGACAAAAGTAATAGGAGCCGGGCGACAAAAGTAATAGGAGCCGAGCGACAAAAGTAATATGAGCCGAGCGACAAAAGTAATAGGTGTCTGGGTCTTTGTTATGGCGTTTAGCGCTCCTCCCGCCTGCTTTTTGTTTAGTAAAGAAAAGAATTTTTTCTTTTTGTTGCGTTAGCAGCTTTCACCTCTGACAAAGTCCTTGGAGTCGTGGACTTGTATGCTAATCCGTTTTTCCCTGGCAGCTGTGTGCACAAGGGTCCCACGCCGCACAGGCAGATATCTCCGTCTTCGAAAGTACTCATATTTTTTTCCGTCGACGAGTAATTGACGTTTCAAGCCAGGCCTTGCTGCTGAAACCAGGGGTGGTTGTAGCGGAGAGATACCACAAATAAAAATCTCAACTGGTGCAGTCAAGATTTGAACCCATAACCTCTCTGTCTCAAGACCGACATCTTGCCCCAAAACCAATTCTCCCCCCCCCCCTTTCCCCAAGAAAAGAAATGAAAGGAACAACATGAGAAGTCCCCCCCCCCCCCCCTAAAGGTAAAGTACGAGACTTGAATCGACGTCTTAGCACACGAGTTTTCACCCATATGTGCTCGGCTGCCTGTCCAGAAGTGTTCGGAGACTTCTGGATAGTGTCTCTTCAAGCATCGGAACTCATGATGCGAGGCGGCATTCCTCACCTTCCCAGAGTAATACTATGGTACCCATTTCTGCCAGTGGATCGGCCGCGGGGGTATTTTTTTCCCAACCGCGGTTACAACTCACACTGCTTCCAGCGGGAATCGAACACGGGTTGTCCGAACGTCGGTACCTCAGTCTAGTGGTTTTCCTAACTAGGCTACCGAGGCCCCCAAATGCCCCTAAACTAGTGGTAGTCAAAGGGATATTTTTTCTTAGTTCCCTAATCGTCAACAGAAACTGCTATCTTAAGTTTTCTATTTAAAAAAAAAAAACAACCAAAGTTCCAGCCGTTAAAAAAAATGGATGCGGACAATAATCAAAGGCTTTGTTTATAGGGAACAGGTATCTAATTGTAGAGCTGCGGTAAAGCTGGTAGCAAGGAGCCAGTAGTGGAGTGTGGTAAAGCTGGTAGCAAGGAGCCAGTAGTGGGATGTGGTAAAGCTGGTAGCAAGGAGCCAGTAGTGGGATGTGGTAAAGCTGGTAGCAAGGAGCCAGTAGTGGGATGGGGTAAAGCTGGTAGCAAGGAGCCAGTAGTGGGATGGGGTAAAGCTGGTAGCAAGGAGCCAGTAGTGGGATGGGGTAAAGCTGGTAGCAAGGAGCCAGTAGTGGGATGGGGTATACACTCCTAGGTATGGTTACTGCTTTATAAAAAAGGAACACAACAAAATACTGACTTTTTTTTATAGTTGGCGATGCAAAGTTTGCCTACATGCTACTGTTTATACATGGACTATATACGCAATATATATAAAAGCAGAATAGCTCAGGCCAAAATGGCATTTCAGAAAATGAAAAATATCTTATGCAACAAATCTATGCCAATAAAAATGAGAATGAGAGTTCATCGGTGCTATATAGAACCAATTCTGACCTATGGAAGCGAACCATGGACAGTAGAAAAACAAAGGAAAAGACGATTAGAGGCCACAAAGATGGGATTGTTGAACGAATGTTGAAAGTTCCCTGGACAGCTAAAAAGACCAATGAGGAAGTTCTCAAAGAGGCCAACGCAAAGAGGGAGCTCTTAAAAAACATCAGAAAGAAGCAATCAACATTTTTTGGCACATCATGAGAAGAGGAAAGTTGGAATACTTGGTTACAACTGGCAAAATAAAAGGAAAGAGAGATCGCGGGCGACAAAGAGAGAAAATGCTGGATAGCTTGGTGTCATGGCATGGAAAACAGTCAACAACAGAACTGATACGATGCACTGTAGATAGAAGATTGTGGAGGGACATGATCGCCTACGCCAACCAGTATGGCACATGACGATGATGATGATATATGCAAGTTAGCCAGCCCATTAGAGACAGAGGAGATCAACGAGCTTCTATTTGCCGACGATCTGACACTAATACATGGGAAAATAGAAGACCTACGAGAACACTTAAATAGACTAAACAACACAGGCACAAAATACAACATGAAAATCAACAAAACAGTAGTCATGTATGTCGCCAAAGAGAAACACAACATCAACATACCTATAGAAGGCAGACAACTAAAACAAGTAGAGGAATTCAAATACCTAGGAAGTTTAGTGACAAATGACAATTCAGAAACAGCAGAGATAGACTCAAGTTGCAACAAAGCTTGTCAAATCATTGGATAAATACCAGAAATTAAGGAAGACATAATAGGAATCATGAAAAAAGGCACACAAGCAGACAAAGAGAGAAAACACATGGCAGAAAAACACACAAACATCAACTACCCACAGGATTCCTGGTCATATATATACACAGATGCCTCCGCTACAAATGCCACCAGAAATGGAGGAGGATGTGTGTTCATGAGGCTGAAAAAATCAAAATGAGATCACCAAGTCAATAGCTACTGGGAAATTCTCAAAACAACTATAAAGCAGAAACTGAAGCTATCAAAGACGCTGCAAAACTGGCTATCCAACACAAAAATAACATGCACAAGAAATTGGTGATACTGGCTGATGCACTGTCAGTCCTAACAGCTCTAAAAACCCCCAGGAACAGTGAACTAGATGACTTGAGAACAACCCTAGACCAACTGTGCAATAACTTCCAGAGAGTGGTCATTCAGTGGATACCGTCACACTGTAATATACACGGGAACGAACGCGCAGACAAATTAGCTAGAGGGAGGGAGATTACCACAAGAGAACCATCTGGTCAGCTACGATGAATCAAAATCTATCATCAAAGGTCAATACCATGAAAAATGGAAATGAGAACACCCAAAGCATAACGAGAGGGGCGGATACCATCAACTATCAAGGAGGGATCAAGTCATCATACTTCGCCTACGCACTGGCCACAATAGAATGAGAAATCACATGTTCACCAAATTCAAAATAGGTACAACCAGCCTATGCCACTGTACACTGGACAATATGACTACAAAACATGTTCTACAGGATTGTCCCCAGTACACAGACCTGAGAAGAGCAATGTGGTCCACACCCACCTCCCTGGAAGAGAAACTAAACGGGGCAACCGAATCAATTAAACAGACAGCTGTCTTCATAAGAAAGTCCGGAATCCTACTCTGAATGAGCCATTCATTGGCTATCACCACTACCGTCCGACAAGGAAATAACTCTAGAGGCAAAACGAGCAATTTACAATACAATCTTCAACCCAACGTTGTGCTACCAATGCCAGACCTGGACCCTAGATGCAAGAACAATAAGAAAAATAACCTCTACAGAGATGAAATGTGTTAGACGAATGACAGGGAATAGTCTGAGAGACAAGATCAGAAATGAAGAACTGAGAAAAAAATGTTAGAAATAATTCCCGCCATTTAATATATAAAGAAACAACATATAGCATTGGTTTGGCCACGTAACAAGGCAGAGTGACCAAAACACAACGAGCGCTCAACAAGCATTGCGAAAACACCAGACCCAAGGGTCGACCACGAAAAAAGATGGATCGATGGAATATTAGAAGCACTAGGAAACATAACAGCAGCAGACTCGAACAGAAGAGCAAAAGACCGCCAATTATATCTCCCCTCGACGCTGAAAGGCAAATGTTGAAGGAAAGAAGAAGATGCAATGTTGCTTTTCTGTCTGTGTCACGTGACAGCGTGCAAGCATTATTATTTAGGACTAAATCACATCATGTCATGTTTGACGATGCTCTAAGTCTGGCCCGAAGTGTAGTGCCCTGGCTATAAGTAGCAAAGACATCAAGATGCACCAACATCCATAGAGATGCGAGGCTGCTGTAAAGCTGATAATAATGACAATTTAAATAAAAAGTGGTATGGTAACAACTGAACGTGGTAATTAGCAAAACAAAAGTTGACTTTTCGGCCAAGTTGAAGTATGAGGTTAGACATGTTCTTATATATTTGTGTGTTGTTGTTTGTTGTTGTTACCATTACTTCTGTCTTTTTGCTATTAGTAATGGTAACAGCAAAGAAAAAGACATCACCTTAGTGCAAAATAAAGACAAGTGGAGCAATATTAAAACAGGTAAATGAATTTAAATATTTGGGAGCGTTGTTAACCTCAGACGGAAGATGTACAAAAGAGGTGAGATGCAGAATGGCTCAGGCAAAACAGCTTTCCAAAAAATGAGGAAGATACTATGCAATGCATTTTTGACAATACAAACAAAAAAAGAGTTCTTAAATGTTATGTAGAGCCAGTCTTAACATATGGATGTGAATCATGGACAATAGAACAACAGACAAGAAAATCACTGGCGTCTGTAGAAATGTGGTTTTACAGAAGAATGTTGAGAATACCATGGACAGCTAAGAAGAGTAATGAAAACATTCTGACAGAGGTCAAAGCAAAAAGAGAGCTAATTTCCAATATTAGGAAGAAACAATCATCATTTTTTGGCCATGTACTGAGAAGAGAACAGCTAGAATATATTGTAACAACTGGAAAAAACTGAAGGACGAAGAGATAGAGGGAAACAAAGAGAAAAAATACCAGCCAGATTAAGAGAATGGCTTGGCAGAAGGTCAACAACAGAAATGATAAATAATTGTCGAGTTCGAAAGTTGTGGAGAGACATGATCACCTACCTCAGCAGGCCCGGTACTTGATGGTGATGATGATATTTGTTGTTCCAGCTGAAGGCCTACTTGGCCGAAACGTCGACTTTTGTTTTATTAATTACCACATAAAGCTGTTACCATACCACTTTTTTTTTTTTTTAATTGCCCTGGCTATAATCCGACCCTCGGTCAAACATAAGTTGGTTACCACTGCCCTTAAACAGTGTGAGAACCACTGCTAATCCGGCCACTGAGACATCACGACGTATCCAGCCCTCGACGCGGCCTCGCTTCCTCTTTTCATGAAATGGCGTAAGAATAAACAGCTCTCCCCTGAAGCTGTCAGTGGCATGACTTCCACAGGTAAGTAGATCGATGCAATGTCCTGCCTCATGTTGGCTGCCCTGTGAGATTATGTTTTTGCTGGACTAACTCGTGACATTTATTTACGGAACTTTTCGCTGCAATCTCTAACCGAGGACAAGTCAAGGTTTGGAACTATATACATTTTGTAGAGGGTCGGGTTAAATGTGGGTACTCAACGTGTCACAATTTTGATGTTCTTGGGACAGAATAAACGGTATGTATCGACTTCTTGTCAATATCTAGGATCGGTAGGGCTTGCCGTCGCCGATGTTACGGAGCTTGTGACTTCTACTGAGAGGTTTATGGGAGCGGCGATAGTTCAATGGTTAGTGAACTGGACTACAAAGGACAAGAGGTAGGGTTCGATCCCAACCGACGGCTCCGGGTTCACCCAGCCTTTAATGGGTACCGGATTTTTTTCTGGGAAAGTAAAGCGGCACGGGCGTAATACCGACCACATTACCCCAAAAATCATGTGCTGAAGGTCTGTAAAAATTTCGGCCACTTACACCATATTCCCTATACGCCACTTGGCGTGACGGGGGATCTTTACTTTTTATTATTATTTTTTTTTAATTAGAAGTTTGTGTGGAAAAATGAGAAAGGTCAGAATAGAAACGGTAGTGTTTGAGAATAGATAACACGGGCGATGAAGTAATCAGTGGTCAGCACAACTTTTGGCGTCTTGTAGAGTGGGTGAAGGATTGATGGGTGGGTCGATGGATGATAGATGGGCGAGTTAATAGGTGAGTGGATGGAAGGATTTATGGGTGAGCTAATGAGTGAGTGGATGGAAGGATTAATGAGTGAGTGGATGGAAGGATTAATGGGTGAGTGGATGGATGATAGATGGGTGGGTTAATAGGTAAGTGGATAGAAGGATTTATGGGTGAGCTAATGGGTGAGTGGATGGAAGGATTAATGGGTGGGTCGATGGATGATAGATGGGTGGGTTAATAGGTAAGTGGATGGAAGGATTGATGAGTGGATCGACGGATGATAGATGGGTGAGTTGATGGGTAAGTTAATTGATGAGTGGATGAAAGCACTAATGGGTGGATTAATAGGTGAGCGGATGGAAGAACTGATGGGTGGGTGGATAGATGATAGATGGGTGGATGCAATGACTGAAAATGGGTAAACGGATGATATGTGTGTGGGTTACTAGGTGAGTGAATGGAAGGACTGACAGATGGGTGTACGGATGATAGATTGGTAAGTGGGTGGATGGAAGGACTGACGGGTGGGTGGACGGATGATAGATTGGTAAGTGGGTGGATGGAAGGACTGACAGATGGGTGTACGGATGATAGATGGGAGAGTTAATAGATGTTTTGATGAAAGGATTGATGAATGAGGGAACGGATGGATAGATGTGTGGACGGTTGGATAAACGGACTGACAGATAGATGTGTGGACGGTTGGGTAAACGGACTGACAGATAGATGTGTGGACGGTTGGGTAAACGGACTGACAGATAGATGTGTGGACGGTTGGGTAAACGGACTGACAGATAGATGTGTGGACGGTTGGGTAAACGGACTGACAGATAGATGTGTGGACGGTTGGGTAAACGGACTGACAGATAGATGTGTGGACGGTTGGGTAAACGGACTGACAGATAGATGTGTGGACGGTTGGGTAAACGGACTGACAGATAGATGTGTGGACGGTTGGGTAAACGGACTGACAGATAGATGTGTGGACGGTTGGGTAAACGGACTGACAGATAGATGTGTGGACGGTTGGATAAACGGACTGACAGATAGATGTGTGGACGGTTGGATAAACGGACTGACAGATAGATGTGTGGACGGTTGGATAAACGGACTGACAGATAGATGTGTGGACGGTTGGGTAAACGGACTGACAGATAGATGTGTGGACGGTTGGGTAAACGGACTGACAGATAGATGTGTGGACGGTTGGATAAACGGACTGACAGATAGATGTGTGGACGGTTGGATAAACGGACTGACAGATAGATGTGTGGACGGTTGGATAAACGGACTGACAGATAGATGTGTGGACGGTTGGGTAAACGGACTGACAGATAGATGTGTGGACGGTTGGGTAAACGGACTGACAGATAGATGTGTGGACGGTTGGGTAAACGGACTGACAGATAGATGTGTGGACGGTTGGGTAAACGGACTGACAGATAGATGTGTGGACGGTTGGATAAACGGACTGACAGATAGATGTGTGGACGGTTGGATAAACGGACTGACAGATAGATGTGTGGACGGTTGGATAAACGGACTGACAGATAGATGTGTGGACGGTTGGATAAACGGACTGACAGATAGATGTGTGGACGGTTGGGTAAACGGACTGACAGATAGATGTGTGGACGGTTGGGTAAACGGACTGACAGATAGACGGATGTACAGACAGACGACGGGAACATAATGAAGTTACTCAGTTACCGCCATTAGAACGAGACTTTGCGACCACGGGAAGGGCCCAGGTCCGTCTCTTTGCTTCAAAAGTGGTGAGGATGAAGTTCGACATCAAGAGCTCCCCTCCCTCACAACTACAAGCACTACTCCATTAGCCATCACGTCAATATTTTATTTCTATGTATTTATGTTACGCGCAGCAGACAGAGCAAAGAAGCGACGAACAGAGGGCACAGAGATGAGATTTCTCAGAAGAGTGTTCCCTAGACAGATAGAAAGACCAACGAGGACATTCTCGAGGAAGCCAACACAAAAAGGGAGCTCCTAAAAAAAGTCAGAAAGAAACAATCGCCATGTTACGGACACATCATGAGAAGAGGAAATTTGGAATTTCTGGTAATAACTGGCGAAAAAACACAGGGAAAGAGAGTCGTGGACGACAAAGAGAGAAGATACTAGATGGCTTGGTGTTGTGGCATGGAAAATGTCAACAACAGAATTGATACGATGTACTGTGGATAGAAGATAACTGAAGGACATGATCGCTGCTCACACCAACTGGTATGACACATGATGATGATGATATAAAGTACACATTTGTTTACCGTTAGAATATAGACGTTGTTTCTCCCCCTCTCCCCCATCTGTATTCAGTAACTGTGAGAATATAGTTGCTCAGAAATATGCCGAAGGAACATATCTATGTATCTATTGACCTTTCGAGCCGTAGCCGGCCCATAGGACGTAGACCAAGATATACCTTCTCCTATCTGAATTTTTGTTCTACCAGTTTTCTTTTAAAGATATTTTATCAAATCTCGCCATTTGTCTCTGTTGTGTGCAAGCAGCTCTATCTCATTGAGGGAGCCGAATCCTGATGCTCTTGCCTCTCTCATCAATGTTCTTCTCAGTGTCTCCCTGGGTCTTCCTCTTTTTCCCTTACCTGTTGTTTCCCATATGAGGGCTTGCTTTGCTATTCGAAGGAACATAGCCTCTCTTTAATTGTGTCTCTGAAGTCAAATCGGCTTCACTTAACGTTGTCCTGTTTTTATTTATTTATTTTTTAAATCTTAACGTTAATTGAGACGAGACATGTACTACCTGTTACAGATTGCAGCACCTGAACCCTCAATTATCCCCCTGGTTTAATCTTTTGCTAGCGAATACGGTTCTGGCATTAAAACTATCTTAAATTAATTCTCGCTCTTTTCAACCAATGAAGTGCTGTCCTTCACCCCCATAATTTTAGGGGGGGGGGGGGGTTATTGCAGCGCTAAGGTTAGATTGCTCTCATATTGTTGAACTTTGTTTCACTACTCTTAACAACAATGGTTACTCTGGTTTGGCCACGTACATCGTATGAAAGATGGCCGCACATCAAAAGATATACTCTACGGGACAACTAGCAGATGGCAAAAGGACTAGGGGGCGTCCTAAACTTCAATTTGTAGAAGTGTGTAAACGCGACACGAAGACTCTGAACATAAACACTACAGCCTGGGAAGACATAGCTACAGACCGCAATCTCTATAAACACACTCGAAAGGTCCACCTCAAACAAGAAGCAGACAGATTCATAGAAAATTAGAACACACGACGAAAGGAAAGAAAAGAAAAAATAACATTTCTAGGGGCGCTGAAAAATCCATAGTCGACTATGACTGACGAAGACTACTACTACTTTGTTCGGATCCTATTATCGTTTTTTTTTTCTTGGCTTGTTTGCGTTCACCTTATAACTGAAATATACAGCTCTTCATCATCAATCCCTTATAAGGTTAGTGTGGATACCTAACACTGTTTTGGAGTAGAATTTTGACACGTATGCCTTTCGGCCAAAAACATCCGACTTCAGCACTGCATTTTTGAGTAGGGAGTTGCATTCCCTCTCGGTCCCTATTTACTAGACAAGCCAGACTAGACTGGTTGGTCTGTGTTTAGGGGACCGCGAAGAGGTGGAGTAGGGTCTGGGTTGTTCTGGCTCACTGATCCAGGCTGTCAGCTATGATTCACTAACTTGTCATTGTCAGTCTGAGGAACCTGTAGATTATCTTCACACCCTAGATTAACATTTTCACCCGTCTCACAACTTCCGTCCATGGCTCACACTGAGGCTCTGTGACGACCATCCTTGTGTTCATCCCTCCAGGTCGGGGAGTCAGGCAGGGTTCATATCGGCCCATTCCCCACCACCTACTCTACTGACCCATTCCCCACCACCTACTGTCAACTGACCCATTCCCAACCACCTACTGTCAACTGACCCATTCCCCACCACCTACTGTCAACTGACCCATTCCCAACCACCTACTGTCTACTGACCCATTTCCCCACCACCTACTGTCTAGTGACCCATTTCCCCACCACCTACTGTCTACTGACCCATTCCCTACAACCTACTGTCTACTGGTCCATTCCCCACCACCTACTGTCAACTGACCCATTCCCAACCACCTACTGTCTACTGACCCATTTCCCCACCACCTACTGTTTACTGACCCCTTCCTCACCACCTACTGTCTACTGACCCATTCCCTACAACCTACTGTTTACTGGTCCATTCCCCACCACCTACTGTCTACTGACCCATTCCCTACAACCTACTGTCTACTGGTCCATTCCCCACCACCTACTGTCTACTGACCCATTTCCCCACCACCTACTGTTTACTGACCCATTTCCCCACCACCTACTGTCTACTGACCCATTTCCCCACCACCTACTGTCTACTGACCCATTTCCCCACCACCTACTGTCTACTGACCCATTCCCTACAACCTACTGTCAACTGACCCATTCCCAACCACCTACTGTCTACTGACCCATTTCCCCACCACCTACTGTTTACTGACCCCTTCCTCACCACCTACTGTCTACTGACCCATTCCCTACAACCTACTGTCTACTGGTCCATTCCCCACCACTTACTGTCTACTGACAAATTCCCCACCACTTACTGTCTACTGGCCCGTTCCCCACCACTTTCTCTCTACTGGTCCATTCCCCACCACCTACTGTCTACTGACACATCCCCACCACCTACTGTCTACTGGCCCATTCCCCACCACTTTCTGTCTACTGGCCCATCCCTCACCACTTTTGTATACTGACCCATTCCCACCACTTTCTGTCTACTGGCCCATTCCCCACCACTTTCTGTCTACTGACCCATTCCCCACCACTTTCTGTCTACTGGCCCATTCCCCACCACTTTCTGTCTACTGACCCATTCCCCACCACCTACTGTCTACTGACCCTATTCCCCGCCACCTACTGTCTACTGACACTATTCCCCGCCACCTACTGTCTACTGACCCTATTCCCCGCCACCTACTGTCTACTGACCCTATTCCCCGCCACCTACTATCTACTGACCCTATTCCCCGCCACCTACTGTCTACTGACCCTATTCCCCAACACCTACTGTCTACTGACCCATTCCCCACCACATACTGTCTACTGACCCTATTCCCCGCCACCTACTGTCTAATGACCCTATTCCCCGCCACCTACTATCTACTGACCCTATTCCCCGCTACCTACTGTCTACTGACCCTATTCCCGCCACCTACTGTCTCATCACCCTATTCCCCGCCACCTACTGTCTACTGACCCTATTCCCCGCCGCCTACTATCTACTGACCCTATTCTCCGCCACCTACTATCTACTGACCCTATTCCCCGCCACCTACTGTCTACTGACCCTATTCCCCGCCACCTACTATCTACTGACCCTATTCCCCGCCACCTACTGTCTACTGACCCTATTCCCCGCCACCTACTGTCTACTGACCCTATTCCCCGCCACCTACTGTCTACTGACCCTATTCCCCGCCACCTACTGTCTACTGACCCTATTCCCCGCCACCTACTATCTACTGACCCTATTCCCCGCCACCTACTATCTACTGACCCTATTCCCCGCCACCTACTATCTACTGACCCTATTCCCCGCCACCTACTGTCTCATCACCCTATTCCCCGCCACCTACTGTCTCATCACCCTATTCCCCGCCACCTACTGTCTACTGACCCTATTCCCTGCCACCTACTGTCTACTGACCCTATTCCCGCCACCTACTGTCTCATCACCCTATTCCCCGCCACCTACTGTCTACTGACCCTATTCCCCGCCACCTACTATCTACTGACCCTATTCCCCGCCACCTACTGTCTACTGACCCTATTCCCCGCCACCTACTGTCTACTGACCCTATTCCCCGCCACCTACTATCTACTGACCCTATTTCCCCGCCACCTACTGTCTACTGACCCTATTCCCCGCCACCTACTGTCTACTGACCCTATTCCCCGCCACCTACTGTCTACTGACCCTATTCCCCGCCACCTACTATCTACTGACCCTATTCCCGCCACCTACTATCTACTGACCCTATTCCCCGCCACCTACTGTCTACTGACCCTATTCCCCGCCACCTACTATCTACTGACCCTATTCCCCGCCACCTACAATCTACTGACCCTATTCCCCGCCACCTACTGTCTACTGACCCTATTCCCCGCCACCTACTGTCTACTGACCCTATTCCCCGCCACCTACTATCTACTGACCCTATTCCCCGCCACCTACAATCTACTGACCCTATTCCCCGCCACCTACTGTCTACTGACCCTATTCCCCGCCACCTACTGTCTACTGACCCTATTCCCCGCCACCTACTGTCTACTGACCCTATTCCCCGCCACCTACTATCTACTGACCCTATTCCCCGCCACCTACTGTCTCATCACCCTATTCCCCGCCACCTACTGTCTACTGGCCCGTGTTTCGCTTCTTCACGGGTATCATATATAGGCCAAATGTACTGACAGAGGATCGGCACGCCCTGGGCTAGTTGTGTCTGTGATATACCGCAGCCTGATGGAGATAAAACACGATGGTCTTCTCATTAAATTGAAGCCGCCAGTCCCTCTGTGTGTGCCTGTAGCGAGTCTGGGGGATTTAGGAACTGCAAACTTCACCCCGCCTACACGGGGTTTTTACAGAGGCAGTATATAGACATAAGAAATGGACACTCGCTCAAGAGAGAGTAGGTTGAGTGGATGAGGGTTGCACCACGCACTTGTGGGCTCTGGTCCTGCATGTATAGGAGCTCCCCTCCTCCCTGTCCAATTATTACATCGGGAACTCTGTCACACCCAAGACTAACTTTGCAGAAACGGGAGAGGGGGGGGGGGGGGGCCACGTTCAGGTTTGGTTTTTGGGCGCAATAGTGCAGTGGTGTCAAATTGAGGCCTACTAGAATCACGGAGACGCTCTTGCCATGCGGTCACCGCAGGGCCTGGTGAGTGAGAGGCTGTGCACACATTGACCTTTGGGTGGGGGGGGGGGTGTGCGGGGGATGGGTGGTGTAGAGGTAAGACGTCAGCCTCTAGACAAGAAGGGCCTGGATTCGATTCCCACCACAGGCGTTTAGAAAAAAAAAATAATAATCGAATCCATGGCTTGACTCTCCCCTGGTCTCTGGGTAGTGAGATCCGATGTCTAACCCTCTCTGGATAGTGAGATCCGATATCTAACCCTCTCTGGGTAGTGAGATCCGATGTCTAACCCTCTCTGGGTGTGAGATCAGATGTCTAACCCTCTCTGGGTAGTGAGATCAGATGTCTAACCCTCTCTGGGTAGTGAGATCCGATGTCTAACCCTCTCTGGGTAGTGAGATCCGATGTCTAACCCTCTCTGGGTAGTGAGATCCGATGTCTAACCCTCTCTGGGTAGTGAGATCCGATGTCTAACCCTCTCTGGGTAGTGAGATCCGATGCCTAACCCTCTCTGGGTAGTGAGATCCGATGTCTAACCCTCTCTGGGTAGTGAGATCCGATGCCTAACCCTCTCTGGGTAGTGAGATCCGATGTCTAACCCTCTCTGGGTAGTGAGATCCGATGTCTAACCCTCTCTGGGTAGTGAGATCCGATGTCTAACCCTCTCTGGGTAGTGAGATCCGATGTCTAACCCTCTCTGGGTAGTGAGAACAGATGTCTAACCCTCTCGGAAAACGCGAAAAACCAGAGGTCCCGTGCAAGTTGAAGAAGCCTTGACAGTTGAAAATCGGAAAAAAAAAGTAGGCAAATAAATGGCCGCTGTCGGGTAAACATTAATATGAAAAATAATACCCAAAAACTCTCGACCGTAAAAATATGAAAAATGTACCCAAAAACTCTCGACCGTAAAAATATGAAAAATGTACCCAAAAACTCTCGACCGTAAAAATATGAAAAATGTACCCAAAAACTCTCGACCGTAAAAATAAGAGTGTGCCTCGGAAGTCGGAGATTATCTGCCTTTATGGCGGGGGACACCTGAACATAGGAAAAAGTGATATTCACGTAAAATCCTGTTCCTCGGGACTTGGCTGGAAGTATAAAGCTGGTGAAGAGAAACAAACAACGTTTATCTTTTGGTGGTGTCAAGAGCAAACATCCCCCCTCCCATCCATTCGCTAACAGTTGTCCCCTTTTTGTGCTGACAGTTGTCCCCTTTTTGTACTGAAAGTTGACCCCTTTTTTGTTCTAACAGTTGTCCCCTTTTTGTACTGACAGTTGTCCCCATTTTTGTACTGACAGTTGTCCCCATTTTGTACTGACAGTTGTCCCCATTTTTGTACTGACAGTTGTCCCCATTTTTGTACTGACAGTTGTCCCCTTTTTTGTACTGACAGTTGTCCCCTTTTTGTACTGACAGTTGTCCCCTTTTTTGTACTGACAGTTGTCCCCTTTTTGTACTGACAGTTGTCCCCATTTTTGTACTGAAAGTTGTCCCCATTTTTGTACTGACAGTTGTTCCCTTTTTTGTGCTGACAGTTGTCCCCTTTTTTGTGCTGACAGTTGTCCCCTTTTTTGTGCTGACAGTTGTCCCCTTTTTTGTACTAACAGTTGTTCCCCTTTTTGTGCTGACAGTTGTTCCCTTTTTTGTTCTGACAGTTGTTCCCTTTTTTGTGCTGACAGTTGTTCCCTTTTTTGTGCTGACAGTTGTCCCCTTTTTCGCGCTAACAGTTGTCCCTCTTTTTTTGTTCTAACAGTTGTTCCCTTTTTGTGCTGACAGTTGTTCCCTTTTTTGTGCTGACAGTTGTCCCCTTTTTTGTGCTGATAGTTGTCCCCTTTTTTGTACTGACAGTTGTTCCCCTTTTTGTGCTGACAGTTGTCCCCTTTTTTGTGTTGACAGTTGTTTCCTTTTTTGTACTGACAGTTGTTCCCTTTTTTGTGCTGACAGTTGTTCCCTTTTTTGTGTTGACAGTTGTTCCCTTTTTTGTGCTGACAGTTGTCCCTTTTTTGTACTAACAGTTGTTCCCCTTTTTGTGCTGACAGTTGTCCCCTTTTTTGTCTAACAGTTGTCCCCTTTTTTGTGTTGAACAGCACTTCGGCGCCCTAATCGTTTCCTATTTTTAACTTTTGAGTGCCAGAAACGTCCCCTAGAGCACTGTTGTTAAAAGTGGTTTGAAGTTTGAATCCAGCCACAGGCGGTGAGAATTTGTCACTTTCACACTCGTGTTTTATTTTGTTTGTTTGACTTGACCCACTCCTGGTCTCTGGGTAGCGAGATCCATTGTATAGTCTTCTCGGATAGCGGCAAAAAACAGGAGGTCATGTGTGCAATCTGCGCACGTTAAATAACCCTTGGTGGTTGGAAATAAAAGGCAGCTCCTAAAAAACATCAGAAAGAAACAATTAACATTTTCGGGCACATCATGAGAAGAGGAAAGTTGAAATACTTGGTTACAACTGGCAAAATAAAAGGAAAGAGAGATTGCGGACGACAAAGAGAGAAAATACTGGATAGCTTGGTTTCATGGCATGGAAAACAGTCAACAACAGAACTGATACGATGCACTGTAGATAGAAGATTGTGGACGGACATGGTCGCCTACGCCAACCAGTATGGGACATGATGAGTTGGAAATCGAGAAAAGTATGAACAATATACACACGAATCTGCTGAAAGTAGACAGACTAGTGTGACCAAGTGAGTTTGGATCGGGGAGGGAAAGAAATTCGGTACTACAACTACAATGTTGATGTCGGACGTTCTGGGCGGAAAGGCGGAGATATCGCAATTTGCTGTATTAAACATTACAAAACGCAGCTACGCCAGCGAACGATGAAAAAGAGAAGACCTCGGGCTAGTGCAGTGGAAGAATTCAAATGCTTAGACCTGTCGGAAGCGGATTGTAAAGCGTAGGTTGCCTAGGTTAAAAAATGAATGATACTTATCACACCTGATCGTAATGTAAAAATGGTGTTAGCACTCATACCATGACTTATAAATGGGTGAGTGTGGTCAGTACAACGTCACACCGCACTACTTTTTCACAAGGAGATGGCACACATATAAAATATATAATACATGAATATTAAATATCATGCGGGGCACGAGTAGAGCTGTAGAAAACATGGGAAATAAACATAAAATGGTATTGAGCAGGTAAACCTGTAGAGAGACAAGACAAACTACGATGTTTCGGCAAAAGTCTTCATCAGATATATTTATCTGTCGTCCTTTCGAGTCAAAGGCGGCACATAGGGCAGACATTCAAAACTCTTTCTGCTAGACGATCTTTGTGATCAAGGGTCAGACCTTGCACGGGACCCGTATCTCGCCACTTGTCTGTGTTCTGGGCAAGTCGTTCCATCTCGTCGAGGGAGCTGATACCTACTCCTCTTACCTCTCGCCTCAATGTTCTTTTTAATTAGGTTGATCCTATTTTCTTTTAGGAGTGGGGGAAGGGGGTTGGTTACGGCAAAGAAATTCATATGAATGCATAAAAAGGCGAAGTTGCAGTAAAGCTAAATTACTCTCTGGCTCCTATTTCAAGACCTGTTTACCTGCTTTGAGATTCTCTTGTTGTCTATTCTCATCTTATGGCCAACACTTGAGAACCTTTATTAGATACTTCTTCTTTCCTTCCTCATTTGCCTTTCTGCGTCGAGAGGAGATATAATTTGCGATCGTGTGTTCTTCTGTTCGCCTCTGCTGCTGTTATGTTTCCTAGTGTTTCTAATATTCCGTCAATCCATCTTTTTCGTGGCCGACCCTTGGACCAGGTGTTCTCGCAACGTTTATTGAAGAATCGTTGTGTTTTTTTTTTCACTCCGCCTTGTTACGTGGCCAAACCATTTTATCTGTTATTTCTTTATATATTCTATGGCGGGAGTTATTCCTAGCTTTTATGAGATACAAGACAACAAATACAAAATCACAGGAATTAACTTTGCAGTACGACGATGTGAATCATTGGACTCTTGGAGTCAGCAGACTAATTTCCACCTTCCTGAGACCATTGACTCCCATTGTCGTGCTCTCCATAAAATCTCAATTTTAAGAATGAAAGGATTGCACCAGTTTCAGGGTATTCTAGGAAGGCTTGTATCATATGGTCGTCTGTCGTGATGTAAGGGGGGCTCTCTCCAGACGGAACACCCCTCATAGAATTCTGATATAGACGTTATAGACTTGGACAAGGACTCGTAGACAGCTATAAACATTCTTGGACAGCAACATCCCCATGTGATATATCTAGAGACTGGCTCCACAGACCAGTACTCCAACAGGTTTAATGGCATGTAACATCCTAGGCAAACAATTACAAAGACCTGCAATCACATCACACTCACACATTCCAGAGTCAAACATTCAAATCTCTACAGCTGCTCCTTAGTTGTCTCTAACTGGCTATCTCTAACAGAACTTCTAAGTCTTTTAAAACTATCTTGGATGAACCAAAAATACTAGTTAATTCTATATCAAGCTAGTTGGCTACTTCAATTCTAGTTTTATCCTATCCTGATGTCAGCCATCCACTGTTCCGCCTCCGCAATTCTTGATCTAAACCTACATCTTGTCTGGTTCGAGGTACTGACGGAAAACGGGTCCGACCCTCTAGTTTGGCTCGTCGACTTTGGTCACGTGACTATAGCCAAATCACACGATCTCGAGATGTCCATCAAACTTACCAGTGTTCTAAGTAGCTGAATAACTTAAGTCTTCCAGTCATTCCCGTGTTAACTTTATTAACCCACACTCTCTTTGCACATAGTTTAACCTCCTCAAACCGAAAATCCAGTACAAGAGTATCTTCATCCATATAGGCTGTTAAATTTCCAAGATTATAACTAATATGCCATTTTAAATTGAAAATAAACAGCCGTGTGCAATGTCGATTTGGTTGTGTCATTATGTTACACGTTTTCCCCCACCCGCAATGATATTAATTATCTAATTAAAAATGGTTTTGCGGTAGCCATTGGTGCAATAGAATTCATATTCTGTTCTGGGACTTGTCACATTAGTAGGACTTCATAGATTGCAACATTAATGAGCTTTATTTAAATGCAACCGGGACGGGTGGGGGATTGGGGACGGGACTGGTTGGTCTTGATGCAAGACTCCGGCCTCGAGACTGAGAGGTTGTGGGTTCAAATCTCGGCTGCACCAAGTTGGGATTTTTATTTATGATTTCTCTCTACGGCAACCACCCCTGGTCTCAGCAGCGAGAAACGTCAATTACTCATGGGCGGAAAAAAATATGAGTACCTCCGAAGACGGAGTTATCTGCCTGTGCGTCTTGGGACCCCTGTGCACACGGCTGCCAAGGGAAAAAATTGATTAACACGCAAAATTCAGGTCCTCTCTAGGGACTTCGTCAGAGGTAAAAGCTGGTGAACGCAAAAAAAAATTATTTTTAATGCAACGACGATGAGTCTTGTATGTAAGGAGGGGAGAAGGAGATAACTCTAGTTGGAATGTCAGGCTGTTGCTGAGTTAAAAGTCAAAGATTGTCATGCGTGAAAGTTGCTATGGCAACGCTCTATCAGCCAGGAATTTAAGAACTGGGAAATGTTGCCAATTAAGAAATGAAGTGGCGCAGTAATTTAGTTTTGTCTGTCTTGAATTTGTCGTCGTGTGTCTCATATTTTCAACTACTGTGTCATTTAGTTTTTTTTTTATATTCTAAAATTTGTCTTGAATTCATCGTCATTGAATGCCGTCTCCGCATCGAAGGTTGAATACCATGGAGCGCTATTCCACTCTGTCTCTTGCTTTGATAGGGCAGGTTGTCTTAGGCTGACTTGTCCATCCTTTGAGTTTACTCGTCCATGTTAGTCTTTGCCTCCTTTATCTTGTTTTTCCCTTCCAAGATTTCTACTTTTAGAAGGCTGTTGTCTTCTAACATGTCCCAAAAATCTAATTTCCGTTTTATGTATCTAATTTGTATAGTGTGTTTGTCCGATGAAGGCTTTTGTCGAAACGTAGTCTTTCTTGTCTTTCTATCTATTAGTTTATCCGCTTCATACCATTGTTATGTTTATTTTATATGGTCATCCCAGAAATGAAATATCAAATAAATGCTGCAGATAAAGTGAGGAGAGACAAAATTGAAGATGAAATTAACTTCGTGAGCACAAATTAGGGACAAAACGAGCAGCACAAGAAGACACAAGGAAAACCAACAAATGTTAAAGAAAGCAGACGTTCTGGAACCCAGCGCAATTTCCGTTTCTACTGTGTGTTCAATCTATATTGATTCATCACCCAAGCAGGGATCTATTCGTGACTTCAACACGGCCCATATGTAATGCTTCATCAACACGTGATGTTGATAAGTAAAGTGCTAGACACTGGCTGTTTATATAATTCACCGCTGCTCTTTATAGGGCGCTGCTATATTTTACTGCTCTTTATGGGATTGATTCAGTTTGACGCTTTAGTAGGCATAGTATCTGTCTACCCACCTACCTACCTACCTACCTACCTACCTACCTACCTACCTACCTACCTACCTACCTACCTATTATCTGTCTGTCTTTCTGTCTGTTTGTCTGCCTGTGTCTGTCTGTCTATCTATCTATTTCTGTCTGTCAATCTATCCGTCCGTTCACCCAACCCACACACAGCACAGTCAACTATTAAGAAGACCAGATGTCAGAAAAGGGAAACCTCAGAAAACTCCAACTAGCGTGACGTCATTATCTATGCGAGCTATAGACAGCGGAAGTGAATCTACTCACAACCGTCCCTGACGTAAAGCTGAAAACGTCACAAGAGTTTGTTATTTCCGGGGTTTCCTATTTTTCCCTCAGGTCTTATCTATACCTGGCTGTTTTGCCCCTGATGAAAGCTTTATAAGTTGTAACGTTGACTTTAATCCTGAGAAGGACAATGTGGTCCACACCCACCTCCCTAGAAGAGAAACTATACGGGGAAACCGAATCACTTAAACAGACAGTTGCCTTCATAAGAGAGTCTGGAATCCTAGTCTGAATGAGCCATGATGTCAGAAGAAGAATTTCTGTAAACTATAACATACAGTTTGGAGCCGCGATAGCTCAGTGGTTAGTGAACTGGACTACAAAGGACACAAGGAAGGATACGATCCCAACTGACGGCTTCCGGTTCACCCAGCCTTTAAAGGGTACCTGATTTTTTTTCTGGGAAAGTAAAGCGGCACGGGCGTAATACCGACCACATTACCCCAAAAATCATGTGCCGAGGGTCTGCAAAATTTATGGTTACTAACACCATATTCCCAATACGCTACTTGGCGTAACGGGGATACTTTAATTTTTTTTTTATAACATACAGTTTATGTTTTTTTTTTGTTGTTCCTTATTCAACTCTTTATGTCCTGAATTATTCGTTTGGAATAAATGATTCATCTTGAAACTATGAACCAGAAAAATGTCATCAAGTGCAAACGTTTATCTCAATTGTTTTGTTAATTTAAGTTTGTCAACGCGTTAATGAAATTAGTGATTCACTCTTGCAGCGCCTGAGGTCCTGTATGGTTATGGTTAATCGAAGGTCCCGGTATCACTGCAAACGAATTAAAATCCATAATTACCAAACCGCCCGTGCCAGTGGAATCATCCGAATTAAAACTCATGTCTTTGAAGGATCCAAACAATTAAAGGCAGCTGCAATCCTCATCTTAGCAGCTACAGCACACGCCTAAATACATAAGACCAAGCGGCACCAAAAGCAAACGCAGCTGAACTGTCCTTCGTCATACGATATCATCATTCATCGTACGCAATCGGAGTATCGAAACACGGTCCGGATGAAAAACACAGCTCACAGTGTGCACAGAGCAATAACTCAGTAGCTCCGGTAACAAGCCGGACTTGGAATATGAGAAAACTGCAACAAGAAACACTTTTCAGACTGAGCCTCAATGGTCCTTGCCGCCTATCTGCCATATTGACCAGTATTCCAATTTCCTGTATGTATCCCCTGGCATAATTCAGTGTTGGGCTAATGCCATTGAGATAGTTTTTTTTCACCTTATGTTGCACAACAGAAACATTGAGATAATGTTTTGTTTTCCACCTTATGTTGCACAACAGAAACATTGAGATAATGTTTTGTTTTCCACCTTATGTTGCACAACAGAAACATTGAGATAATGTTTTGTTTTCCACCTTATGTTGCACAACAGAAACATTGAGATAATGTTTTGTTTTCCACCTTATGTTGCACAACAGAAACATTGAGATAATGTTTTGTTTTCCACCTTATGTTGCACAACAGAAACATTGAGATAATGTTTTGTTTTCCACCTTATGTTGCACAACAGAAACATTGAGATAATGTTTTGTTTTCCACCTTATGTTGCACAACAGAAACATTGAGATAATGTTTTGTTTTTCACCTTATGTTGCACAACAGAAAAAAAAACAGAGGATTGGTAGATCACAGAATTGAATTGAGCACTTGAATTAAAAAAAAAAAAATCATTATGGTAGGCAGAGTTAAGTCATTAGGAAAGACTTCAGCAGAAAGCAGTACCTATCGCAACAAAGAAACATCTTTTTGCGGAGTATATTCATTCCCACGGTGTGCTATCAATGCCAAACTTGGACACTTACGATTGAACATAAAAGAACGATTGTCCGCACAAAGATGTTGAGAAAAAGCACTTGGAGTGTCCAGAAAAGACAGAATTAAAAATGATATCTTATCTCTTTCCTTACAGCAGCATGCAGCTTTCGGTCGTGTACGTTTAGCCGCACAGTGCGTCACTCTCAATTTGATTAATGTAAACTGTCATAAAACCATATTCTTTTTACATGCCTTGTATTATCTTTAGAAGTGAGAAAGAGAGTTCATCGGTGCTATATAGAACCAATTATGACCCATGGAAGCGAATCATGGACAGTAGACAAACAAATGAAAAGACGATTAGAGACCACAGAGATGGGATTTCTCAGAAGAATGTTGAAAGTTCGCTGGACAACTAAAAAGACCAATGAAGAAATTCTCAAAGAGGCCAACACAAAAAGGGAACTCCTAAAAAAACATCAGAGAGAAACAATCAACATTTTTTTGGGTCATTATGAGAAGAGGAAAATTGGAATACTTGGTTACAACTGGCAAAATATAAGGAAAGAGATTACGCGGACGACAAAGGGAGAGAATACTGGATAGCTTGGTTTCATGGCATGGAAAACAGTCAACAACAGAACTGATACGATGCACCGTAGATAGAAGATTGTGGAGGGACATAATCACCTACGCCAACCTGTATGGCACATGATGATAATGATGTATCATCTTAGTATTGGTAACATCTAAAACCGTGCTCAATTATCTAAAAATCAGATATCATATGTTAAGTGTTGACAGACTAAACCAAATTGGACAGACAAGATCATGTAAACTAGACATAACTTGACAATGGTTGAAGCCACCAAAAGAGCCAGAGATGGACTAAACCAAGATGGACAGACAAGATTATATAAACTAGACATAACTTGACAATGGTTGAAGCCACCAGAAGAGCAAGAGACAGACTAAACCAAATTGGACAGACAAGATCATGTAAACTAGACATAGGTTGACAATGGTTGAAGCCACCAAAAGAGCCAGAGATGGACTAAACCAAGATGGACAGACAAGATTATATAAACTAGACATAACTTGACAATGGTTGAAGCCACCAGAAGAGCAAGAGACAGACTAAACCAAATTGGACAGACAAGATCATGTAAACTAGACATAGGTTGACAATGGTTGAAGCCACCAGAAGAGCAAGAGACAGACTAAACCAAATTGGACAGACAAGATCATGTAAACTAGACATAGGTTGACAATGGTTGAAGCCACCAAAAGAGCCAGAGATGGACTAAACCAAGATGGACAGACAAGATTATATAAACTAGACATAGGTTGACAATGGTTGAAGCCACCAAAAGAGCCAGAGATGGACTAAACCAAGATGGACAGACAAGATTATATAAACTAGACATAGGTTGACAATGGTTGAAGCCACCAAAAGAGCCAGAGATGGACTAAACCAAATTGGACAGACAAGATTATATAAACTAGACATAGGTTGACAATGGTTGAAGCCACCAGAAGAGCAAGAGACAGACTAAACCAAATTGGACAGACAAGATCATGTAAACTAGACATAGGTTGACAATGGTTGAAGCCACCAAAATAGAGATGGACTAAACCAAATTGGACAGACAAGATCATGTAAACTAGACATAGGTTGACAATGGTTGAAGCCACCAGAAGAGCAAGAGACAGACTAAACCAAATTGGACAGACAAGATCATGTAAACTAGACATAGGTTGACAATGGTTGAAGCCACCAGAAGAGCAAGAGACAGACTAAACCAAATTGGACAGACAAGATTATATAAACTAGACATAGGTTGACAATGGTTGAAGCCACCAGAAGAGCAAGAGACAGACTAAACCAAATTGGACAGACAAGATCATGTAAACTAGACATAGGTTGACAATGGTTGAAGCCACCAGAAGAGCAAGAGACAGACTAAACCAAATTGGACAGACAAGATCATGTAAACTAGACATAGGTTGACAATGGTTGAAGCCACCAAAAGAGCAAGAGACAGACTAAACCAAATTGGACAGACAAGATCATGTAAACTAGACATAGGTTGACAATGGTTGAAGCCACCAGAAGAGCAAGAGACAGACTAAACCAAATTGGACAGACAAGATCATGTAAACTAGACATAGGTTGACAATGGTTGAAGCCACCAGAAGAGCAAGAGACAGACTAAACCAAGATGGACAGACAAGATTATATAAACTAGACATAGGTTGACAATGGTTGAAGCCACCAGAAGAGCAAGAGACAGACTAAACCAAATTGGACAGACAAGATCATGTAAACTAGACATAGGTTGACAATGGTTGAAGCCACCAGAAGAGCAAGAGACAGACTAAACCAAATTGGACAGACAAGATCATGTAAACTAGACATAGGTTGACAATGGTTGAAGCCACCAAAAGAGCAAGAGACAGACTAAACCAAATTGTGAAGACAAGATCATATAAACTAGACATAGGTTGACAATGGTTGAAGCCACCAGAAGAGCAAGAGACAGACTAAACCAAATTGGACAGACAAGATCATATAAACTAGACATAGGTTGACAATGGTTGAAGCCACCAGAAGAGCAAGAGACAGACTAAACCAAATTGGACAGACAAGATCATGTAAACTAGACATAGGTTGACAATGGTTGAAGCCACCAAAAGAGCCAGAGACAGACTAAACCAAATTGGACAGACAAGATCATGTAAACTAGACATAGGTTGACAATGGTTGAAGCCACCAAAAGAGCAAGAGACAGACTAAACCAAGATGGACAGACAAGATCATATAAACTAGACATAGGTTGACAATGGTTGAAGCCACCAAAAGAGCAATAACCAGAACTTTGTATCTTCCCCGACACCCGAACGGGTACAAGCGCAAGTGAAGAAAAAAGAGTTTGGTAGCAGTAGCCTCCGTCAGTCATAGTTGACTATGGATTTTGTAGTAGTAGCCTCCGTTAGTCATAGTTGACTATGGATTTTGTAGTAGTAGCCTCCGTCAGTCATAGTTGACTATGGATTTTGTAGTAGTAGCCTCCGTTAGTCATAGTTGACTATGGATTTTGTAGTAGTAGCCTCCGTTAGTCATAGTTGACTATGGATTTTGTAGTAGTAGCCTCCGTTAGTCATAGTTGACTATAGATTTTGTAGTAGTAGCCTCCGTCAGTCATAGTTGACTATGGATTTTGTAGTAGTAGCCTCCGTCAGTCATAGTTGACTATGGATTTTGTAGTAGTATCCTCCGTCAGTCATAGTTGACTATAGATTTTGTAGTAGTAGCCTCCGTCAGTCATAGTTGACTATGGATTTTGTAGTAGTAGCCTCCGTCAGTCATAGTTGACTATAGATTTTGTAGTAGTAGCCTCCGTCAGTCATAGTTGACTATGGATTTTGTAGTAGTAGCCTCCGTCAGTCATAGTTGACTATGGATTTTGTAGTAGTAGCCTCCGTCAGTCATAGTTGACTATGGATTTTGTAGTAGTATTCTCCGTCAGTCATAGTTGACTATGGATTTTGTAGTAGTAGCCTCCGTCAGTCATAGTTGACTATGGATTTTGTAGTAGTATTCTCCGTCAGTCATAGTTGACTATGGATTTTGTAGTAGTAGCCTCCGTCAGTCATAGTTGACTATGGATTTTGTAGTAGTATTCTCCGTCAGTCATAGTTGACTATGGATTTTGTAGTAGTAGCCTCCGTCAGTCATAGTTGACTATGGATTTTGTAGTAGTATTCTCCGTCAGTCATAGTTGACTATGGATTTTGTAGTAGTATCCTCCGTCAGTCATAGTTGACTATGGATTTTGTAGTAGTATTCTCCGTCAGTCATAGTTGACTATGGATTTTGTAGTAGTATCCTCCGTCAGTCATAGTTGACTATGGATTTTGTAGTAGTATCCTCCGTCAGTCATAGTTGACTATGGATTTTGTAGTAGTATCCTCCGTCAGTCATAGTTGACTATAGATTTTGTAGTAGTATTCTCCGTCAGTCATAGTTGACTATGGATTTTGTAGTAGTATCCTCCGTCAGTCATAGTTGACTATGGATTTTGTAGTAGTATCCTCCGTCAGTCATAGTTGACTATGGATTTTGTAGTAGTATCCTCCGTCAGTCATAGTTGACTATGGATTTTGTAGTAGTATCCTCCGTCAGTCATAGTTGACTATAGATTTTGTAGTAGTATTCTCCGTCAGTCATAGTTGACTATAGATTTTGTAGTAGTATCCTCCGTCAGTCATAGTTGACTATGGATTTGGTAGTAGTATCCTCCGTCAGTCATAGTTGACTATAGATTTTGTAGTAGTATTCTCCGTCAGTCATAGTTGACTATAGATTTTGTAGTAGTATCCTCCGTCAGTCATAGTTGACTATGGATTTGGTAGTAGTATCCTCCGTCAGTCATAGTTGACTATGGATTTGGTAGTAGTATCCTCCGTCAGTCATATTTGACTGGATTTTGCAACGCTTCTAGGAAGTGTTATTTTTTCTTTGCTTTCCCTGTGTATTCTCTTTTTCTGTGAATCTGTCTGCTTTTTGCTTGTGTTGGAGCTTTAGAGTGTGTTCCAAAGCTTGCGGTCTGCAATGTATTCTCAAGCTGCAGGTTCAGTCTTCATGTCACGTTTATGCACGTCTATAAATCGGAGTTTTTAGCGCCCCCTCGTTCTTTTGCTATCTGCTAGTTGTCCTTAAAGTATATCCTTTGGTAAGCGGCCATCTTTCATACGGTGTAAGTTGTCAAGCCAGCGTAACCTACGTTGTTTGAGCAGCGTGTAGATGTTCGGTGAGCCTGTGCGAGTGAGGACCTAATCCTTTGTCACTTTGTCCTTCCAGGTGATACCACGAATACGAAAAGAGAAAACGGTTAGCCTAGAAACATATATAAAAGGGGGAAGGAAATCATGGATCCATTTGTAAAGTCTAGAATGAAATATAGACCTACATAAACGGAACAGCGAGGTTATAAATATAGCAGGAGAGACTATAATGAAACACAGATCTATAGTGACAGCGAGGTCATGGATATAGCAGGAGAGACTATAATGAAACATAGATCTATAGTGACAGCGAGGTCATGAATATAGCTGGATAGACATTAATGAAACATAGACCTATAGTGGCAGCGAGGTCATGGATATAGCTGGATAGACATTAATGAAACATAGACCTATAGTGGCAGATATAGCAGGAGAGACTATAATGAAACATAGACCTATAGTGACAGTGAGGTCACGGATATAGCTGGATAGACATTAATGAAACATAGACCTATAGTGACAGTGAGGTCACGGTTATAGCTGGAAAGACATTAATGAAACATAGACCTATAGTGACAGTGAGGTCACGAATATAGCTGGAAAGACATTAATGAAACATAGACCTATAGGAACAGCGAGGTCATGGACAAACATAGACCAGGAAAGATTAGCACATATAAACAAACATCGTATAATGCTTGTTGAAAGAGTTTGTGACGTGACATCGTGTCAGACGACGCCATGCCTAGACAGCACTGGGAGGGTGTATCAGAACTACCAGAGTTCATCTGGTATAAAAAGGGGGAGGGGTCCCACATATAGGTCAGGTTTTATGCCCTCGACAATGAAAAAGTCACGAGCAATCGATTTGACATTTTTCATTTCACTCCAGTTTGCTGGAATCGAGCAACACACGAATTTGAGCAGTCTCGCTCCTTAGTCAAGTCGCGAGCTATAGAGCGAGTGCTACTTGCTTCGTATTGACCGAGTCGTTTGTGGAAATTGTGCGACGTAATTCTGGGGTAGAAAGTTCTGTTAACAGTGCAGTTTGTTTATTGCTATCATTTACTTTGTCTTTGAAGTCCGACTGGTAACATTAGCGAATCGCCTCTGACTTAATAGTTTCTTCTTAAGAGCCGGTGAGTGCATTTTAAAATTTTATCTGGAATTTTGTTTGGAATATTGACTTTACGACGCTGGCGCGCGAATACGTAAATGTGTCTTAACCTTTACAGAAATTATGTAAGTAAAGGCAAACTGACAGATGGACGAATGCAAGGACAGACACAAAAGAAGAAAATACACACTCCATCATTCCTTGAGTGTTGGAGTGGGTATATGGTTTCAGTGTGCATATATATTTTTACACCACGGGTACATTTTTGCACGGTCAGCACTACGCCAGTACTTTATCACTCCTCTTCCCCCCCCCCTTTTTTTAAAAATGTATTATATATTTTTCTTTCTTTCCAATAAAAAATGATATTTAATCCCGTTTAAGGCTGGGTGAGCCTAGAAGCTGATTAGTCAGGTGATCACTCTCGGTCTCTTGTGTGGACAGAAAAGCATATGTGCTGTATGCTCATCTATATGTTTCTTTTCTTGTTCATATATATATATATATATATATATATATATATATATGGGCAAATATGCACATATATATATATATATATGGGCAAATATGCACATATATATAATAGCGTGCTGGGGCACTATGAAGCTGGTTGAGACGCATTAAAAATATATATAACAATTTTATAAAACAACTTTACTTTCAAGAAGTCAGCACAGCATTATTATAAATGTTTCGGCCACATACCTTCGTCAGTATGGACGAATGTGCTTATGCTCAACTTTCAAATTTTAAATACTATGTTGGCCCATCAAGGCTCCTAGCTTTGTCTGTCATCAAGGCTCCTAGTTTTGTCCGTCATCAAGGCTCCTAGTTATGTACGTCATCAAGGCTCTTAGTTTTGTCCGTCATCAAGACTCCTAGTTTTGTACGTCATCAAGACTCCTAGTTTTGTACGTCATCAAGACTCCTAGTTTTGTCCGTCATCAAGGCTCCTAGTTTTGTACGTCATCAAGACTCCTAGCTTTGTCCGTCATCAAGGCTCCTAGTTTTGTCCGTCATCAAGACTCCTAGTTTTGTACGTCATCAAGGCTCCTAGTTTTGTCCGTCATCAAGGCTCCTAGTTTTGAACGTCATCAAGGCTCCTAGTTTTGTACGTCATCAAGGCTCCTAGTTTTGTCCGTCATCAAGGCTCCTAGTTTTGTCCGTCATCAAGGCTCCTAGTTTTGTACGTCATCAAGGCTCCTAGTTTTGTCCGCCATCAAGACTCCTAGTTTTGTACGTCATCGAGGCTCCTAGTTTTGTCCGTCATCAAGGCTCCTAGTTTTGTACGTCATCAAGGCTCCTAGTTTTGTCCGTCATCAAGGCTCCTAGCTTTGTCCGTCATCAAGGCTCCTAGCTTTGTCCGTCATCAAGGCTCCTAGTTTTTATCTGCCACAAGACTCCTAGTTTTGTCCGTCATCAAGGCTCCTAGTTTTGTCCGTCATCAAGGCTCCTAGTTTTGTACGTCATCAAGGCTCCTAGTTTTGTCTGTCATCAAGGCTCCTAGCTTTGTCCGTCATCAAGGCTCCTAGTTTTGTCTGTCATCAAGACTCCTAGTTTTGTCCGTCATCAAGGCTCCTAGCTTTGTCCGTCATCAAGACTCCTAGTTTTGTCCGTCATCAAGGCTCCTAGCTTTGTCCGTCATCAAGGCTCCTAGTTTTGTACGTCATCAAGACTCTTAGTTTTGTACGTCATCAAGGCTCCTAGTTTTGTCCGTCATCAAGGCTCCTAGTTTTGTCCGTCATCAAGGCTCCTAGTTATGTACGTCATCAAGGCTCTTAGTTTTGTCCGTCATCAAGGCTCCTAGTTTTGTCCGTCATCAAGACTCCTAGTTTTGTACGTCATCAAGGCTCCTAGTTTTGTCCGTCATCAAGGCTCCTAGTTTTGTACGTCATCAAGGCTCCTAGTTTTGTACGTCATCAAGGCTCCTAGTTTTGTCCGTCATCAAGGCTCCTAGTTTTGTCCGTCATCAAGGCTCCTAGTTTTGTACGTCATCAAGGCTCCTAGTTTTGTCCGCCATCAAGACTCCTAGTTTTGTACGTCATCGAGGCTCCTAGTTTTGTCCGTCATCAAGGCTCCTAGTTTTGTCCGTCATCAAGGCTCCTAGTTTTGTACGTCATCAAGGCTCCTAGTTTTGTCCGTCATCAAGGCTCCTAGCTTTGTCCGTCATCAAGGCTCCTAGCTTTGTCCGTCATCAAGGCTCCTAGCTTTGTCCGTCATCAAGGCTCCTAGTTTTGTACGTCATCAAGACTCTTAGTTTTGTACGTCATCAAGGCTCCTAGTTATGTACGTCATCAAGGCTCTTAGTTTTGTCCGTCATCAAGGCTCCTAGTTTTGTCCGTCATCAAGACTCCTAGTTTTGTCCGTCATCAAGGCTCCTAGTTTTGTACGTCATCAAGGCTCCTAGTTTTGTACGTCATCAAGGCTCCTAGTTTTGTCCGTCATCAAGGCTCCTAGTTTTGTCCGTCATCAAGGCTCCTAGTTTTGTACGTCATCAAGGCTCCTAGTTTTGTCCGCCATCAAGACTCCTAGTTTTGTACGTCATCAAGGCTCCTAGTTTTGTCCGTCATCAAGGCTCCTAGTTTTGTCCGTCATCAAGGCTCCTAGTTTTGTACGTCATCAAGGCTCCTAGTTTTGTCCGTCATCAAGGCTCCTAGCTTTGTCCGTCATCAAGGCTCCTAGCTTTGTCCGTCATCAAGGCTCCTAGTTTTTATCTGCCACAAGACTCCTAGTTTTGTCCGTCATCAAGGCTCCTAGTTTTGTCCGTCATCAAGGCTCCTAGTTTTGTACGTCATCAAGGCTCCTAGTTTTGTCTGTCATCAAGGCTCCTAGCTTTGTCCGTCATCAAGGCTCCTAGTTTTGTCTGTCATCAAGACTCCTAGTTTTGTCCGTCATCAAGGCTCCTAGTTTTGTCCGTCATCAAGGCTCCTAGTTATGTACGTCATCAAGGCTCTTAGTTTTGTCCGTCATCAAGGCTCCTAGTTTTGTCCGTCATCAAGACTCCTAGTTTTGTACGTCATCAAGGCTCCTAGTTTTGTCCGTCATCAAGGCTCCTAGTTTTGTACGTCATCAAGGCTCCTAGTTTTGTACGTCATCAAGGCTCCTAGTTTTGTCCGTCATCAAGGCTCCTAGTTTTGTCCGTCATCAAGGCTCCTAGTTTTGTACGTCATCAAGGCTCCTAGTTTTGTCCGCCATCAAGACTCCTAGTTTTGTACGTCATCGAGGCTCCTAGTTTTGTCCGTCATCAAGGCTCCTAGTTTTGTCCGTCATCAAGGCTCCTAGTTTTGTACGTCATCAAGGCTCCTAGTTTTGTCCGTCATCAAGGCTCCTAGCTTTGTCCGTCATCAAGGCTCCTAGCTTTGTCCGTCATCAAGGCTCCTAGTTTTTATCTGCCACAAGACTCCTAGTTTTGTCCGTCATCAAGGCTCCTAGTTTTGTCCGTCATCAAGGCTCCTAGTTTTGTACGTCATCAAGGCTCCTAGTTTTGTCTGTCATCAAGGCTCCTAGCTTTGTCCGTCATCAAGGCTCCTAGTTTTGTCTGTCATCAAGACTCCTAGTTTTGTCCGTCATCAAGGCTCCTAGCTTTGTCCGTCATCAAGACTCCTAGTTTTGTCCGTCATCAAGGCTCCTAGCTTTGTCCGTCATCAAGGCTCCTAGTTTTGTACGTCATCAAGACTCTTAGTTTTGTACGTCATCAAGGCTCCTAGTTTTGTCCGTCATCAAGGCTCCTAGTTTTGTCCGTCATCAAGGCTCCTATCTTTGTCCGTCATCAAGGCTCCTAGCTTTGTCCGTCATCAAGGCTCCTAGTTTTGTACGTCATCAAGGCTCCTAGTTTTGTCCGTCATCAAGGCTCCTAGTTTTGTCCGTCATCAAGGCTCCTAGCTTTGTCCGTCATCAAGGCTCCTAGTTTTGTCTGTCATCAAGACTCCTAGTTTTGTACGTCATCAAGGCTCCTAGTTTTGTCCGTCATCAAGGCTCCTAGTTTTGTACGTCATCAAGACTCCTAGTTTTGTACGTCATCAAGGCTCCTAGTTTTGTCTACCACCGAGGCTCTTAGACTTGTCCACCACCGAGACTCCTAGTTTAGTCCACCACCCTTGCTCTTAGACTTGTCCACCACTGAGGCTCCTAGTTTTGTCCACCACCGAGGCTCTTAGACTTGTCCAACACTGAGGCTCCTAGCTTTGTCCACCACTGAGGCTCCTAGCTTTGTCCACCACAAGGCTCCTAGTTTTGTACGTCATCAAGACTCCTAGTTTTGTACGTCATCAAGACTCCTAGCTTTGTCCGTCATCAAGGCTCCTAGTTTTGTCTGTCATCAAGGCTCCTAGTTTTGTCCACCATCGAAGCTCTTAGACTTGTCCAACACTGAGGCTCCTAGTTTTGTCCGTCACAAGGTCCTAGTTTTTTCCGTCATCAAGACTCCTAGTTTTGTCTGTCATCAAGGCTCCTAGTTTTGTCTACCACCGAGGCTCTTAGACTTGTCCACCACCGAGGCTCCTAGTTTTGTCCACCACCCTTGCTCTTAGACTTGTCCACCACTGAGGCTCCTAGTTTTGTCCACCACTGAGGCTCTTAGACTTGTCCAACACTGAGGCTCCTAGCTTTGTCCACCACTGAGGCTCCTAGCTTTGTCCACCACAAGGCTCCTAGTTTTGTCCATCATCAAGGCTTCTAGTTTTGTCCACCACTGAGGCTCCTAGTTTTGTCCACCACCGAGGCTCCTAGTTTTGTCCACCACTGAGGCTCTTAGACTTGTCCACCACCGAGGCTCTTAGACTTGTCCAGCACTGAAGCTCTTAGACTTGTCCAACACTGAGGCTCTTAGACTTGTTCACAACCGAGGCTCTTAGACTTGTCCACCACCGAGGCTCTTAGACATGTCCAACATTGAGGCTCTTAGACTTGTCCACAACCGAGGCTCTTAGACTTGTCCAACACTGAGGCTCTTAGACTTGTCCACAACCGAGGCTCTTAGACTTGTCCACCACCGAGGCTCTTAGACTTGTCCAACACTGAGGCTCGTAGTTTTATCTGCCACAAGACTCCTAGTTTTGTCTGTCATCAAGACTCCTAGTTTTGTCTGTCATCAAGGCTCTTAGTTTTGTCCACGACAAAAAAAAACAAAAAACATAAACCATAAATCTGCTTTAAGAAATTTTGTGAGATAATTTTTGTTGTTGTTACGTTAACTTTTGTCCCACCAATATGTTAAAAGTGAAAAATAATTTTTTTTATGTACGTTGTCAGAATATGTTAAAAGTGAAAAATAATAATTTTTTTTATTTTCAAATCAATAGGATGAGCTACAGCTGATATCCAGACATCCTTAATGTGCTGTCTTCCCAAAGTTGTCATCAATTCGGATTTGGCAGTTTGAATCAACTTCTTCGTGTGATATCATGACATATGGAGTGTGAATATTCTCTTTTATTGATATGATATCGTGATTGTCTTTTAGTAGTAGAGGTGCGCGTGGCCGTGCGGCTAAAACCACTGTTCCGCTGGCTGAAAAGCCGGCGCATGGTGTTCGAAGCCCGCGGTAGACAGAAAGGATTTTTTCTATCAGGGTTGAAATAAAAATCCTGAGTCTCACACCTCGTGGCGACTGCTTTGACCAACCGACCTTTATCCCTCTGGTTCTATCGTTGCCCCCACGACATACACCAGCAATGGTACTATGTGTCGTAAAGATAGTTTATTGTTGAAAGATTGATTTGAGCCATTTTTGGCAATGTCACGACTTTGACAGTGTAATCTACTTATTTGGTGATGGTCATCGGTATTTTGAATCTACTCATTTCTTGATGTCGTGACGTTTGCCAGCGATTTTGTTTACCAAGTCTGTTAACATCATAGTGTTGATGTTTTTAAGTGAAATTAACATGTTGACCTCCGTGCAGGTTTGACACAACTCAAGCAGCAAGTTCAGATGACAAACTGGAATATAGAATACAGATCTTTCAACTCTGTAAAAATAATCAATAACAGCAGAATAATCAATAACAGAAAATAATCAATAACAGAAAATAATCAATAACAGCAAAATAATCAATATTAGCAAAATATTCAATAATAGCAAAATAATTAATAATAGCGAAATAATCAATAATAGCTAAATATTCAATAACAGCAAAATAATTAATAATAGCGAAATAATCAATAATAGCGAAATATTCAATAGCAGTAAAATAATTAATAATAGCGAAATAATCAATAATAGCTAAATATTCAATAGCAGCAAAATAATTAATAATAGCGAAATAATCAATAATAGCTAAATATTCAATAATAGCGAAATATTCAATAACAGCAAAATAATTAATAATAGCAAAATAATCAATAATGGAGAAATATTCAATAATAGCGAAATGATCAATAACAGCAAAATAATCAATAATGGCGAAATAAATAATCAATAACAGCAAAATAATCAATAACACTGTAGAATCGTACCTCAGCTAAATGGTCTTTGTGAGAGAATTTGGACAGTTCTAATTACAAGTTATGATTTAACAGAAAGAACTAGAAATGTAACGCATTTATAACGGAAACTGAATTCAGAGGTCATCATGGAATTTATCATGGATTAGAAAATGTGGCGTAATTCATTGTGATTTATCATAACTTAAAGTCATATATTTATATAATTTACAAAACATGGTATAACCCGTTCTAAATTCACAGAACTGAACTGTCAATAATTCACATACTTGAATAGATGATCTTGAATTCATAGAATGTGAATTTGTTTTTTTTTAACGCATCTTGAAATAAATCATTGTGAATTCTCAAATTACAGAGTTTTGACATCCATAATTCACAAAATGTGAATTTAGTAATCACGTTTTACAATATATGAAATTTCTGACTCTGAATCGGCAAAACATGAAACAGGGAATCTTGAATTCACAGAAGTGAAAAAATAATATTGAATTTATATAGCACACACACACACAAAATTATGATAATTCACAAATTCCTAAGTAATTCTTCATTAATACAAAAAATATAAAGTACGCTATCATGAATTGTACAGAACAGAAAGTTCTGTAAACTTACCCAGAAGGCAATATTTGCAGTACGTTAGCATATGTCTCGTTGATGAGGATGGTGATAACATATGATTATGTTCTGTGTTTGAAAATGAACTTTGAAATGTAGACAAAATGTAAATATTGCATTGAAGTGACAATAGAAGAGATCGTGTTGAAAATGTGAGCACAGATATTTCAATTGGTCGTCGGACATCTCATATCATAAATACACTTTTCATCTTGTAAAAATATTTCGTGGGAAAAGTAAATGAGTACTAACTGGAATGTAACAAAATTAATTTGGATACAAATGATTAATTATAGATAAAATCTATGGTCTAAAATGTTATTGATAAAATTGAAAAGATATTTGAACATTAAATGGTTATAAATGATTATTCTGGAGAATTATGTGAGATCTTTTACATCACCACAATAAACACTGATGTATGTAAAAACAAGAATGCATAAGAAAAATGAACATTGTAAGTATTACAGTAATGAGAGTTCGACATATAAGAACAAAGAACTGTAAAAAATAAACACAAAAAATTATTGGCAGCCGTTTGTAATATTTTTAAAATAACCACTGATGTCCTCGCTGGCATATCAGAAATGCCCATTATTATTTTATCAATAAGGAATTTATTCAGACTTTATTGATATTTTGTTTCTCTGCAAGAACATGGGTTGTCGTCAGAGTCACGTGTATGACCCAGATAATCCAAACGTGGAGCCACTTCATTACAAAAGTCGCAGACCAACAAAACTGAAGAAAAGCAGAAAAAAAAGTGGCAAACAAAATGCATGCCAGAGTCAGAGTATAGCAGAAGAGAATGAAGAAAACCAAGAAGGGAATCCTGACGCATCGTCAGCAAACAGACAAGGGAAGAAGAAAACAAAAGATATTAATGAACATGTCCAGATTTTTGGTAACAAAGCAGCCAAAAGTGCATTAACAATGACTGTTGATACACCAGAAGCAGCTGAAATGGAAGCCAAACAAGGAAAGTTTGGGACCAAACATGTTTTTCCAGTTTGGGAATCCCACAACAATGAGACATGCAAGTGTGTAAATCTTGATTTAAATGACGTGTCTTCCAACGGAGATGGTGGGCGGAAGAGCAGTATATCTACCGCACATCTATGCAACCATTGTTCACAGGTCATCCTGAATAATAAACGAGGGTTTTCCAATAACAACAATGCGGTTGTTGAAGCCAATGGGGGCGTTGATGGTAATGCTGCCTCAGGAAGTGGTGATGTAGCCATTCAAAAAGATGGGATAGGTCTTATTCTTCAGGACACGTCCAAGCAGAGCCAGATAGTAGCTATTGTCAATCTTTTAGCCTTGGTAAGTGATTCATGGTTTCTGTGTTTCTTTAATTAAGTTGATCAATTTCTGCCTTGCATAATTCTTTGTTTTGCTGTTTGTGTGTTTTATTTGTTAGGTCTTTGCTGTTTGTGTGTTTTATTTGTTAGGTCTTTGCTGTTTGTGTGTTTTATTTGTTAGGTCTTTGCTGTTTGTGTGTTTTATTTGTTAGGTCTTTGCTGTTTGTGTGTTTTATTTGCTAGGTCTTTGCTGTTTGTGTGTTTTATCTGCCAGGTCTTTTGCAGTTTGTGTATTTTATCTGCCAGGTCTTTGCAGTTTGTGTATTTTATCTGCCAGGTCTTTGCAGTTTGTGCATTTTATCTGTTAGGTCTTTGCAGTTTGTGTATTTTATCTGCCAGGTCTTTGCAGTTTGTGTATTTTATCTGCCAGGTCTTTGCAGTTTGTGTATTTTATCTCTTAGGTCTTTGCAGTTTGTGCATTTTATCTGTTAGGTCTTTGCAGTTTGTGCATTTTATCTGTTAGGTCTTTGCAGTTTGTGTATTTTATCTGCCAGGTCTTTGCAGTTTGTGTATTTTATCTGCCAGGTCTTTGCAGTTTGTGCATTTTATCTGCCAGGTCTTTGCAGTTTGTGTATTTTATCTGTTAGGTCTTTGCAGTTTGTGCATTTTATCTGTTAGGTCTTTGCAGTTTGTGTATTTTATCTGCCAGGTCTTTGCAGTTTGTGTATTTTATCTGCCAGGTCTTTGCAGTTTGTGTATTTTATCTGCCAGGTCTTTGCAGCTTGTGTATTTTATCTGTTAGGTCTTTGCAGTTTGTGCATTTTATCTGTTAGGTCTTTGCAGTTTGTGTATTTTATCTGCCAGGTCTTTGCAGTTTGTGTATTTTATCTGCCAGGTCTTTGCAGCTTGTGTATTTTATCTGTTAGGTCTTTGCAGTTTGTGCATTTTATCTGTTAGGTCTTTGCAGTTTGTGCATTTTATCTGCCAGGTCTTTGCAGTTTGTGCATTTTATCTGTTAGGTCTATGCAGTTTGTGCATTTTATCTGCCAGGTCTTTGCAGTTTGTGCATTTTATCTGTTAGGTCTTTGCAGTTTGTGCATTTTATCTGCCAGGTCTTTGCAGCTTGTGTATTTTATCTGTTAGGTCTTTGCAGTTTGTGCATTTTATCTGTTAGGTCTTTGCAGTTTGTGTATTTTATCTGCCAGGTCTTTGCAGCTTGTGTATTTTATCTGCCAGGTCTTTGCAGTTTGTGCATTTTATCTGTTAGGTCTTTGCAGTTTGTGCATTTTATCTGTTAGGTCTTTGCAGTTTGTGTATTTTATCTGCCAGGTCTTTGCAGCTTGTGTATTTTATCTGCCAGGTCTTTGCAGTTTGTGCATTTTATCTGTTAGGTCTTTGCAGTTTGTGCATTTTATCTGTTAGGTCTTTGCAGTTTGTGTATTTTATCTGCCAGGTCTTTGCAGCTTGTGTATTTTATCTGCCAGGTCTTTGCAGTTTGTGCATTTTATCTGCCAGGTCTTTGCAGTTTGTGCATTTTATCTGCCAGGTCTTTACAGTTTGTGTGTTTATCTGTTAGATCTTTACAGTTTGTGTGTTTATCTGTTAGATCTTTACAGTTTGTGTGTTTATCTGTTAGATCTTTACAGTTTGTGTGTTTTATCTGTTAGATCTTTACAGTTTGTGTGTTTTATTTGTTAGATCTTTACAGTTTGTACTAACTACTCTGTTTAACATATTTTTTTTGTCGGTCTACTCTTTGTAAGAGGTCTTTATTTGTCTATTTACTTTGTCTAACAGATCTTTATTTATCAATCTACTACATGTAACAGATATTTATAGTAACCTGTTTTCTGTGCTAAATCTTACCCATCTCTTTGATGCATTAGAACTTCAGCTAGAGGTAAGCTCTGAAATCTCTGTGGTGCAGCTGAACTTTCGCAACCATTACCACGATCGATACCTCATATTTCTCCTTCTCTTTTTCTAATTATTCTCCACTTATGTTACTGGGTAGAGATGTTTCTGCTTTCATTGATTGGATAAGACTGGAGCATATGTGTTTGTATTCTTTCAAAGCTAAGTATCTTCTTCTTATTCTTCCTCTTTTTTTTTCTACCTTTTCAGCTCCCTTCAGAGTATAGGTCTTCATCAAACACTTTCCAAGCCGTTCTGTTTCTTGTCAATATTTTAAGATCAGTACATGTCTTCCCGATCATCTTCATCTCTGCTTCCATCTGTCTTCTCCAAGAATATTTTAGTCTTCCTCTCTGTAAGCTAAGTATCATCATCATCAAGTACCGGGCCTGCTGGCATAGGTGATCATGTTTCTCCACAACTTTTGATCTCAACAGTTATTTATCATTTCTGTTGTTGACTTTCTGCCAAGGCATTCTCTTAAGCTGTCTGGTATCTTTTCACTTTGCTTCCCTCCATCTCTTCATCCCTCAATTTTTCCAGTTGTCACAATATATTCCAGTTGTTCTCTTCTCATTGCATGGCCAAAAAGTGATGATTGTTTCTTCCTGATATTGGAAATTAGCTCTAAGCTAAGTATACTCACATATAAATAATGCAATGTTAGCTAAGTATACTCACATATAAATAATGCAATGTTATGTTTGTTTTGTTAGTCTTTTATTATCTTGTCTGGTGTTTTGTATCAGAGATATGTTTTTTTTTTGAGTGGAATCAAAATTCTTTAAATTTTTTAATCTAAAAATGTTTTTTATCCCCACCATAAATATGTTTTTGACTCCAGACCAACATTCTTGACAATTTGAATATAATAAAAATAATTTTCTGTTTACAAAGAGCTTATTGTATTATTTGAAGATAATGATATGTTCTTTTGTTTATAAAGAGCTTATTGTATTATTTGAAGATAATGATCTGTTCTTCTGTTTATAAAGAGCTTATTGTATTATTTGAAGATAATGAACTGTTCTTCTGTTTATAAAGAGCTTATTGTATTAGATCTATCCATCTATTAACCATTCGAGCCGTAGTTGGCCCATAGGGCATAGACCCAGATACTCTTTCCCTGTTTCAAAATTTTCTTTCTAGCAGTCTCAATCCTTGCAAAGATCTTTTAGCAATATATTTATTCTATATTGCTTGCACAGAACAGAGCCACTTGTCTCTATTCTGTGCAAGCATCTCATTTTCATTGAGGGAGCTGATTCCTGCTGCCTTTGCCTCCCTGATCAATGTTCTTCTCAGTGATTTTCTGAGTCTGCTTTTTTTCCTCCTACCTGTTGTTTCCCACATGAGGGCTTGCTTTGCTATTCAGTTATTATTTCTTTTCATCACATGTCCAACGTCTTTTCCTGATTACTTATTGTATTCATCATCATCATTGAGTGCCGTCTCCGCATCGAAGGTTGGCTACCATGGAGCTCCATTCCACTCTGTCTCTTGCTTTGATGGTGTAGATTGTCATAAGTTGACTTGTCCATCTTTTGATGTTACTCGTCCATGTTAGTCTTGGTCTGCCTCTGCCTCTTTTACCTTGTATTTTCCCTTCCAATATTACTTTTATTAGGCTGTTGTGTCTTTTAACATGCCCCAAAAATATTTTATTTGTCTTGTTCTAAGTGTGTTTAGTAGTTCTCTTTTCATTTTTAGTTGTTTTAAAACTTCATCATTTGTTTTCTTTTCTTTCCATCCAATTCTACCTATTCTTCTATAATTCCACATTTCAAAGGCTTCAATTTTCTGTTCTGTTTTCTTGTCTAATGTCCATGTTTCTGCACCATACAGGAAAATATAGAAACGATGTAACATTTTATCATTCTTAGTTTTAGCCCTGGTGATATTTGTTTTGATGTTAGTATATTTTTCATGGCATTAAAATTACTTTTTGCCATACCTATTATTTTGTTTATTTCAGTTGTACATTTTCCATCACTAGTTATAGTGTGTCCCAGGTAGTTGTAGTTCTGAACTGTCTCCAGGTCTATTCCTTCAACTTTGATATTTAATTGTAGGTCTTCAGAATTGTCTATGTTTATGATCATAGTTTTAGTCTTTTTGATATTCATATCTAGTCCATATATTTTGCTTGTCATGTTTATTCATCATCATCATCAAGTACTGGGCCTGCTGGCGTAGGTGATCATGTCTCTCCACAACTTTTGATCTCGACAGCTATTTTTCATTTCTGTTGTTGACTTTCTGCCAAGCCATTCTCTTAAGCTGTCTTTAATTTTTTCTCTTTGCTTCCCTCTATCTCTTCGTCCCTCAATTTTTCCAGTTGTTACAATATATTCCAGTTGTTCTCTTCTCATTACATGGCTAAAAAATGATGATTGTTTCTTTCTAATATTGGAAATTAGCTCTCTTTTTGCTTTGACCTCTCTCAGAACATCTTCATTACTCTTCTTAGCTGTCCATGGTATTCTCAACATTCTTCTGTAAAACCACATTTCTACAGACTCCAGGCCTGGCATCTCTGAGATTTTTTTAAAGATTTACTCAGTGTATAGATTGAACATGTTTGGTGATAGGATGCATCCTTTATATTTGTATTATTTGAAGTTAATTACAAACTTTGATCGTGCACAGGCAGCCCTTGACCTGTCTGCACCTGCTAGTTCTGTTCTTGTGAAGAATAGAAAGAACGCCTGGATTCAGTTGGCAGGCCATCCTGGTAAGTTTATTGAATCATGTTCTTGTTTGTTGGTGTTTCATTAATTGGATTTGAGATTACCACTCTCAAATGTTTGTCGATATTTTAGTAGGTTTGGTAAATTTCCGCAGCTCTGAGTTTTATCTTGATTATAATCCTGCTATGGTCCGTTAAAAATTATATTAAGAGATGCTATAATTTAAATGCTTACATTATTTGTGGTTAAAATCTGATTATTTTACACCAGAAAGGGTCAAATTTGTTCAATTTTGAAATTGTTGTTCTCATAAACTTTATTGGACTCAAATCATCATCATCATCAAGTACCATGCCTGCTGGCATAGGTGATCATGTCTCTCCACAACTTTCGATCTCGACAGTTATTTATAATTTCTGTTGTTGACCTTCTGCCAAGCCATTCTCTTAAGCTGTGTGGTATCATTTCTCTTTGCTTCCCTCTATTTCTCAGTCTCTCAATTTTCACAGTTGTCACAATATATTCCAGTTGTTCTCTTCTCATTACATGGCCAAAAAATGATGATTGTTTCTTCCTAATATTAGAAATTAGCTCTCTTTTTGCTTTGGCCTCTTTCAAAATGTCTTCATTACTCTTCTTAGCTGTCCTTGTTATTCTCAACATTCTTCTGTAAAACTACATTTCTACAGACTCCAGTGATTTTCTTGTTTGTTGTCCTATTGTCCATGATTCACATCCATATGTTAAGACTGGTTGGACTCAAATATCTACAGCATAAAAATGAACTATTCTAGAATACTCATATTTTTGTAGTGTCACAAATTTGAACTCATCATCATCATTGAGTGCCATCTCCACATTGAATGTTGGCTACCATGTAGCGCCATTCCGCTCTGTCTCTTGCTTTGTTAGTGCAGCTTGTCATAGACTGACTTGTCCATCTTTTGATGTTACTTGTCCATGTTAGTCTTGATCTGCCTCTGCCTCTTTTCCCTTGTATTTTTCCTTCCAAGATTACTTTTAGAAGGCTTCTTTTAACATGCCCCAAAAATCTCATTTGAATTGTTTGAATTCCTCCCTATAGCTTTCTTTGGGATAGTACGTAATGAGACTCTAATCTCTTTCACGGTGGTCAGCCATATTCTTCTTTCATGTCCTGAATACGCCTCTTGTGTACCACACACTTTGCTGTTTTCACTTTCTGAGCCATTGATCACTTCTGATTCTTCCTACCCCATCTACTGTCACAGACTTTGTACATCTGGGAGGGACAGTTCCTGGTAGGCGTCATTGTTATCAAAATAGATGTTTGCCTGTCGAACCACAAACACATATTGGCCTATCCAAACACATTGACACAAGAAGAATAAATAATATTGCACTGAGATATGACAATGACTTGAGAGGAAGGAAGGGAGGGAGGAAGGGAGGAAGAAAGGAAGGAAGGAAGGGAGGGAGGGAGGAAAAGTACTAGTCAGCTTAAAAGATCAATAACAAAACATTGATGAGCACCAGAAAACATGGAGGAACTTATGCCCATGCATATGTCACTAGATAATAATTAATTTGTAGATCATCATCGTCATCATCATCATCATCATCATCGTCGTCGTCGTCATCATCATCATCATCATCATCATCATCATCATCATCTGACTTGTCCTTGTTGGAACTATACTCCCATGTCAGCTACTCTGAACTTTTCACCCTCCTGCGCGAGTTGTCCAGCGTATGCATCAGTCAATCCCAGCTCGTCTGTGATATCTTGCATCCACCTTCTTTTAGGTTTTTCTCTCTCTCATTTATCTGGAACTATGCAAAAAACCCCCCCCCCACCACACCACACACACACACACACACACACACACAATTGTAATTATTTTCTCTAGGCGATTATGTTATTGTACATGACCACAAAAAAATTCATTGTTCTTGTTTTTTATATTCTTTATCAACCAATGTATCTTCCTGATACCAACGTACAGGTTGTGAATCATGGACAGTCTTGCAAGCTGCAAGCAGCAAGGAAGGAAATCTATTCATTTGAAACAAAATGCTACAGAAAAATCCTTAAACTGCACCTTGGCTAATGAAAAAGAACAGTGAAGGCATATAAAAGATTTAAACATGAAAATGAACTGGCTTAAAACATTATTCTATGGAGGGAATTAAAATACTATGGCTATGTCAAAAGACACAGCAGACTGGAGAGAACAATAATGGAAGGCGTGGTTCCTGGGTGACACATCAGGGGCAGACCAAGAAAAAGGTGGTTTCAAGAAACAGAGAAGAATTTGAACGTGGCAATAGAAGAAGTGGGAGATCTGGCTAGAGACAGAGATTCTTCAGATGGGCTGTGGTGAATACAACGCTCTGTGGGAGATCTGGCTAGAGACATAAATTCTTTCAGACGGGCTGTGGTGAATACAACGCTCTGTGGGATATCTGGCTAGAGACAGAGATTCTTTCAGATGAGCTGTGGTGAATGCAACGTTTTATCAAATGACATGCGATGTGGTGGTGATAATTATTAACCAGTCTTGTATAATTTTAAGTAATTTGTAAATAGAAGTTACAAAGAATGTGCTACTATGATTTTACTGTAACACATTTCCTGTTGTAAGAATGTGCTACTATGATTTTACTGTAACACATTTCCTGTTGTAAGAATGTGCTACTATGATTTTACTGTAACACATTTCCTGTTGTAAGAATGTGCTACTATGATATTACTGTAACACATTTCCTGTTGTAAGAATGTGCTACTATGATATTACTGTAACACATTTCCTGTTGTAAGAATGTGCTACTATGATATTACTGTAACACATTTCCTGTTGTAAGAATGTGAATCTCAAATAAAATAATTAATTTTACATTTTTAAACAGGCTCTTTTGCCCCGGCGGGCCCAAACACCATCTGGAAAAAGAGAATCTCAAAAGAGAACTACGAGGTGTTGGCATATACAGCATTGAGTGAATATCCCCAGTCACAGAACATGATGCCAGCGTTCTCTCGTGAAGTTGAGTTCAACGGAGAATGTATCCTTTACATTTGTGATATTAGGTTAAGTCACATTTGTGTTATTAGGTAAAGTGACGTTTGTGATATTAGATTAAGTGACATTTGTGATATTATATTAAGGGACATTTGTGATATTATATTAAGGGACATTTGTCATATTAGATTAAGTGACATTTGTGATATTATATTAAGTGTTTGTTGAAGACCTATGCTCCACAAGGAGCTGAAAAGGTAGAAGAAGAAGAAGAAGAAGAAGAATAAGATGCAACATCTGAAGCTGAGGAGGCCAGAGCTTTCCATCAATGTATTACTTACTTTTAACATATGGATGTGAATCATGTACAATAGGACAACAGATAAGAAAATCACAGGAGTCTGTAGAAATGTGGTGTTACAGAAGAATGTTGAGGATACCATGGACAACTAAGAAGAAAAATGAAAATGTTCTGAAAGAGGCCAAAGCAAAAAGAGAGCTAATTTCCAATATTAGGAAGAAACAATCATCATTTTTTGGCCATGTAATGAGAAGAGAACAGCTGGAATATATTGTGACAACTGGGGAAGGTGAGGGACGAAGAGATAGAGGGAAGCAAAGAGAAAAGATACCAGACAACTTAAGAGAATGGCTAGGCAGAAGGTCAACAACAGAAATGATAAATAACTGTCGAGATCGAAAGTTGTGGAGAGACATGATCACCTACGCCAGCAGGCTTGGTACTTGATGATGATGATAATGATGATGATGATAACTTACTTATCATATCCACATATGCCATGAGGTATTATATGTAAATCAATGTGTTAGCCAAGAATAAATTAATTTTCTTCTTAACCTGAGCACAGACTTCATAGAAATGGAGGATTTGTTGCACCATTTCAGTGATCCCAGCATCATGGATATTAAAATGGGTACTAGGTTAGTTCTGAGAGTGTCTTCCCTTTGTTGTTATAATTTCATTTTGTTAATATTGGTAGATCTTAACACACCCCGTACCAGGAGCCACAAAACACACTCTAGTGACTAATGTGAGAAAACTAGCAGATACCGAACACAGCTCTAGTGACTAATGCGAGAAAACTAGCAGACACCGAACACAGCTCTAGTGACTAATGTGAGAAAACTAGCAGACACCGAACACATCTCTAGTGACTAATGTGAGAAAACTAGCAGACACTGAACACAGCTCTAGTGGCTAATGTGAGAAAACTAGCAGACACCAAACACAGCTCCAGTATCTAATGTGAGAAAACTAGCAGTGACCGAACACAGCTCCAGTATCTAATGTGAGAAAACTAGCAGTCACCGAACACAGCTGTAGTATCTAATGTGAGAAAACTAGCAGTCACCGAACACAGCTCTAGTAACTAATGCGAGAAAACCAGGAGCCACATAACACAGCTCTAGTAACTAATGCGAGAAAACCAGGAGCCACAAAACACAACACTAGCTGACTAACGTGAGAAAACCAGGAGCCAATTTTTTTTGGCTTTTAATTTATTAATATTTCTGCAAATATTTCCACTAAAACTTTTTAAAAATCCATTTTAAATGTAAAAACATTAGCAAAAAATGGCCGTGCCAGTGTTTTAAACACCTTGGTAGCGAATGTGTCAAGTTAGAACCAAGTGTGTTTTTGTTTCGTTCTCATTATTTAATTGTGTTTAAATTGTGTGGTAATAATTCTATAATAAGTGAACACCAGTTTTTTAGAAGCAGTGATCTCTGTAATATGTGCCATTTTGGCACGCGCGGTTTCTGTTTTTGAGATTGTGGTTCTGCTCTATATGCCGTCTTGGGCTTGAAAGGACGATGGATAGATAGATAGAAACACCAGTTATGTTTACTCTTTGTTGTAATTATTTCATTGTGTTTAAATTGTGTGGAAATAGATGAATTACAAGTGAGGGTTAGGTGTGTTTTTCACTTTATAATAATTAGTTCCTGTGCTAAACTTATGTCCCTTTCAAATTTTTTTGAAGAAAAGCTGAGTGGGGACTAGTACAACACGGCGAAAGCTCTATAATAACCACTTGGCAAAGAAGGCAAATGGGAGATGTCATCTGCAAACATGAAAATGAAATGGTACCATCATCATTATCATGTGCCATACCGGTTGGCATAGACGATCATGTCCTTCCACAATCTTCTATCCACAGTGCATCATATCAATTCTGTTGTTGACTGTTTCTATGCTATGACTCCAAGCTATCTAGTATTTTCTCTCTTTGTCATCTGCGATCTCTCTTTCCCTGTATTTTGCCAATTGTAACCAAGTATTAAATGAGAAAGATGGTTACCAAATGGAAAGATGGATACCAAGAAAAATGGTAGGAATAAAACCCTGCCAAGAATATATAGAGCAACAACAACTTAAATGGTTGGGCCACCTGGTCAGAATGAATCCTTACCAATCACCATCAAGGGCGTTCTTCTCGAGAATACATGGAAAAAGACCAAGAGGAAGACCTAGAAGAAGATGGATAGATGCAGTGATAGAGACATGTAACAACAAAGGAAAATCACTAATTCAGACAGTTTGAGCAGCTCAAGAACGACAGATGATATAAACCACAACACCTTTTAGGTATCAGTGAGAAAGAGAAAAGTGGAAAGAAAAGAAGAACCAAGTATTCCAACTTTCCTCTTCTCATGATGTGCCTGAAAAATGTTGATTGTTTCTTTCTGATATTTCTTAGGAGCTTCCTTTTTGTGTTGGCCACTTTGAGAATTTCCTCGTTAGTCCAACAGCAACATTTTAAAAATGTAAAGCAGCTATAGTTAGAAGATGAAAAACAAAATAAGAAAGAAGTGACACTTTAAGGCATACATTTGTCTTCTTTATTCTGTTTTTATTGTTTTGTTCATTGGTGGTCTTCCGTCGTTCTCCTTAGAACATTTATGGAAGCTGAGGTGAAGAATCCAGTTTTGCGGAAGGACCTGTTTGAGAAGATGATTAAGGTGGATCCCAATGCTCCGACACCTGAGGAGAGCGCAGAAGGTGCAATAACGAAACTCAGATATATGCAGGTATTGAACTTCTCAAAGCTTCCTCTAAATCTCTGTCTAGCCTTCACTTTGTATCTTACATTTACTGCTCAATTTTCTGTAACTTTTTGTGTGAATCTCTTTAATTTTCTTCACATAGTTTTTTTTAAAGCTAATATTCACAGTGAATTTATTACAGTTTGTTTTTTTCCAATTTGTTTCATTGAAACTTTTTATGTGAATTTCTTTAGAACTTTCTCTGTAAGTTTTTCAGTGTTTATTATGTGTATGTGAGGTTATGTCAACAAATCTCCAGTCTCTTTACCCCATTTATCTGTACACGATTCAGTCAATGATTTCTGCAGTTTAAAACATATTTTTCTGTACACAAATTAAAATACAAATATAAATTTGTATTTATTATAAAATTGTTTATATTTAAAAAGAAATGTTTAAATTGATCTTTTCAGTTCAGAGAGCAGGAGAGTTCTACATCCGGTCTTGGGTTTAGAATAGAGGCAATACGAGTAAGTCCCTGCATCATCCGTAAAGCACAATTGTCCCAGTGTATCGATGATTGCATGTTTTCAATATGGAGTTCTCATTAATATTTATATACATCCACATATCTCTCTCTCTCTTTCTTTCTCTCTCTCTGCGATCAAGTCTCAATCAGAGTAGGATTCCAGACTCTCTTATGAAGTCAGCTGTCTGTTTAAGTGAATCGATTGCCCCATATAGTTTCTCTTCCAGGGAGGTTGGTGTGGACCATGCTGTTCTGATTGAATACCTGTTAGAACATCCACTTATGGTAGAGTCATTGAAGAAGTAAAAAATAGGTAATGTCACCTTTGTTTATGTCTCTGGACATGTGGGAATACGTGGAAATGGAAGAGCAGACTGGTTGGCTGGCTGCGCTGTCATTGACGACAATCAACCATTGGATTGGGCAGACACCATCAATGCCCTCCGAGACGTTGGAAGAACACAGGACTTTGACAACCATGAGTCCACGTCACTCCTTCGAATGAAAGAGATGGGAGTTAAGATGGGCACAGCCAGAAACAAGAAACATAGTAAGAAGACTTATCAACCAATGCAGAACTGGAGTTCTCAGTTGCTGGACACTGTAAGAGATTGCTGAGGAGGAGATCTGAGCACCTATGGACATGTCATTGGTTATGGAAGGCCTCGGCATCACTGCAAACGAATTAAAATCCATAATTGCTCAACCGCCCGTGCCAGTGGAATCATCCGAATTACTAACTCATCTCCCAAACAAAGAAAGGTAACTGTAGTCCCCATCGTAGCAGTCTCAGCACACACCAAAAGACATAAGGCGAAACCGCGCAGAAAGTGAACACCAACTATTCCCTGTCATACGATAGCATCATTCATCGTAAACAAGCGGGATATCGAAACAGGATCAAAACGGATGAGACACACAGCTCACCTATGGACATGTGTGGAGTACAATGATGATGACCCACAAATAACTCAATAACAATACATCCATTCTTGTATTTTTTTTGTATGTAGTCTCATGTTTATACTATGTTATCTATCCATTTATAGACTCTTCTGTTTGCTGCTTCCTGTTATTTCAGCCAAACAGGACAGTTCCAATATATAAAACAAGGAATCAGACAAGGCTGTGTTCTGTCACCAGATTTGTTTTCACTTTACAGCGAACATATTATGAGATCAATAGTAGACAAAAAAAAAGGAATTGAAGTCAACGGTCTCAGCATAAACATTTTGCGATATGCGGATGACACACAGTCTTAATAGCAGAGACAGCGAACGAACTACAAAAATTTATAGACATAATAGTTAAAGAATGTATAAGAAAGGTCTCATTCCGAATAGTAAGAAAACAGAAGTAATAGTCATATCGAAGAAACAATCATCACCATCTTGCAGCATAAAAAATAAGGACAAATCTGAAAGAAGGCATCAAATAATACTAGGGGACAACAATAACATCAGATAGAAGATGCACCACACAAATAAAAACCAGAATAACTCAGGCCAAAATAGAATTTCAGAAAATGAAATATATCTTATGCAACAAATCTATGTCTATAGAAGTGAGAATGAGAGTTCATCGGTGCTATATATAACCAATTCTAACCTATGGAAGTGAATCATGGACAATAGACAAACAAATGAAAAGATGATTAGAGGCCACAGAGATGGGATTTCTCAGAAGAATGTTGAAAGTTCCCTGGACAGCTAAAAAGGCGAACAAAGACATTCTCAAAGAGGCCAACACAAAAAGGGAGCTCCTAAAAAACATCAGAAAGAAACAATCAACATTTTTCGGGGACATCATGAGAAGAGGAAAGTAGAAGCACTTGGTTACAACAGGCAAAATACAGGGAAAGAGAGATCGTGGACGACAAAGAGAGAAGATACTGGATAGCTTGGTGTCATGGCATAGAAAACAGTCAACAACAGAATTGATACGATGAATAATGTATAGAAGATTGTGGAAGGACATGATCACCTACGCCAACTGGTATGGCACATGATGATTATTCATGATTTCTCTTGTATATTCAGTGTCTCTTGGTTATCCATGATTTCTCACTTTCAGTATCTTTCTCCTATTTATTCATGATATTTATTCATATTACCGCTGTTTATTTATTGTCTTCTGTTTATACATTGCTTTCTCTTTATTTATTTTCTCCTGTTTCTATTGTGTTCAGTTTATTCACTGCTCCTAATTATTGTCTATGATGTCTTTTGTTCATTGTTCATGTATCTTATTTTTTATGATGTATCGTAATTATTCATGATGTCTTCTATTTATCCATTGTCTTCTTTTTATTCCTGATGTCTTCTTTTTATCCATTATGTCTTCTATTTATTCATGATGTCTTCTATTTATTCATGATGGCTTCTATTTATTCCTGATGTCTTCTATTTATTCCTGATGTCTTCTATTTATTCCTGATGTCTTCTATTTATTCCTGATGTCTTCTATTTATTCATGATGTCTTCTATTTATTCATGATGTCTTCTATTTATTCCTGATGTCTTCTATTTATTCCTGATGTCTTCTATTTATTCCTGATGTCTTCTATTTATTCATGATGTCTTCTATTTATTCCTGATGTCTTCTATTTATTCATGATGTCTTCTATTTATTCATGATGTCTTCTATTTATTCCTGATGTCTTCTATTTATTCCTGATGTCTTCTATTTATTCCTGATGTCTTCTATTTATTCATGATGTTTTCTATTTATTCATGATGTCTTCTATTTATTCCTGATGTCTTCTATTTATTCCTGATGTCTTCTATTTATTCCTGATGTCTTCTATTTATTCATGATGTCTTCTATTTATTCCTGATGTCTTCTATTTATTCATGATGTCTTCTATTTATTCATGATGTCTTCTATTTATTCCTGATGTCATCTATTTATTCCTGATGTCTTTCTATTTATTCATAATGTCTTCTATTTATTCCTGATGTCTTCTATTTATTCATGATGTCTTCTATTTATTCATAATGTCTTCTATTTACTCATAATGTCTTCTATTTATTCCTGATGTCTTCTATTTATTCATAATGTCTTCTATTTATTCGTAATGTCTTCTATTTATTTGTAATGTCTTCTATTTATTCATAATGTCTTCTATTTATTCATAATGTCTTCTATTTATTCATGATGTCTTCTATTTATTCCTGATGTCTTCTATTTATTCATAATGTCTTCTATTTATTCATGATGTCTTCTATTTATTCATGATGTCTTCTATTTATTCCTGATGTCTTCTATTTATTCATGATGTCTTCTATTTATTCATGATGTCTTCTATTTATTCATAATGTCTTCTATTTATTCCTGATGTCTTCTATTTATTCCTGATGTCTTCTATTTATTCATGATGTCTTCTATTTATTCATGATGTCTTCTATTTATTCATGATGTCTTCTATTTATTCATGATGTCTTCTATTTATTCATGATGTCTTCTATTTATTCATGATGTCTTCTATTTATTCATAATGTCTTATATTTATTCATGATGTCTTCTATTTATTCATGATGTCTTCTATTTATTCATGATGTCTTCTATTTATTCATAATGTCTTCTATTTATTCCTGATGTTTTCTATTTATTCATTATGTCTTCTATTTATTCATGATGTCTTCTATTTATTCATGATGTCTTCTATTTATTCATGATATCTTCTATTTATTCATGATGTCTTCTATTTATTCATAATGTCTTCTATTTATTCATGATGTCTTCTATTTATTCATGATGGCTTCAATTTATTCATAATGTCTTCTATTTATTCATAATGTCTTCTATTTATTCATCATGTCTTCTATTTATTCCTGATGTCTTCTATTTATCCATGATGTCTTCTATTTATTCATAATGTCTTCTATTTATCCATGATGTCTTCTATTTATTCATGATGTCTTCTATTTATTCCTGATGTCTTCTATTTATTCATGATGTCTTCTATTTATTCATGATGTCTTCTATTTATTCATAATGTCTTCTATTTATTCCTGATGTCTTCTATTTATTCCTGATGTCTTCTATTTATTCATGATGTCTTCTATTTATTCATGATGTCTTCTATTTATTCATGATGTCTTCTATTTATTCATGATGTCTTCTATTTATTCATGATGTCTTCTATTTTATTCATGATGTCTTCTATTTATTCCTGATGTCTTCTATTTATTCATAATGTCTTATATTTATTCATGATGTCTTCTATTTATTCATGATGTCTTCTATTTATTCATGATGTCTTCTATTTATTCATAATGTCTTCTATTTATTCCTGATGTTTTCTATTTATTCATGATGTCTTCTATTTATTCATAATGTCTTCTATTTATTCATGATGTCTTCTATTTATTCATGATGGCTTCAATTTATTCATAATGTCTTCTATTTATTCATAATGTCTTCTATTTATTCATCATGTCTTCTATTTATTCCTGATGTCTTCTATTTATCCATGATGTCTTCTATTTATTCATAATGTCTTCTATTTATCCATGATGTCTTCTATTTATTCATGATGTCTTCTATTTATCCATGATGTCTTCTATTTATCCATGATGCAATGTGGCTACCCTTCCCTTTTTGAACAAGCTTCCCTCATGTTTTATTTATCCATGATGCAATGTGGCTACCCTTCCCTTTTTGAACAAGCTTCCCTCATGTTTTATTTATCCATGATGCTATGTGGCTACCCTTCCCTTTTTGAACAAGCTTCCCTCATGTTTTATTTATCCATGATGCTATGTGGCTACCCTTCCCTTTTTGAACAAGCTTCCCTCATGTTTTATTTATCCATGATGCTATGTGGCTACCCTTCCCTTTTTGAACAAGCTTCCCTCATGTTTTATTTATCCATGATGCTATGTGGCTACCCTTCCCTTTTTGAACAAGCTTCCCTCATGTTTTATTTATCCATGATGCTATGTGGCTACCCTTCCCTTTTTGAACAAGCTTCCCTCATGTTTTATTTATCCATGATGCTATGTGGCTACCCTTCCCTTTTTGAACAAGCTTCCCTCATGTTTTATTCAGATGTCAGGAGAGCCTCCTAACACTAGTCTGAAGAAAGTCAAGACCAAAGAAGAGGTGAGCTCATTTTAGAATGTCATAAAGTGTAGTGTAAATGTCATTTAATTCAGTTGTCATTTACAAGGAAACAAGTATCTGACTTTCAACACTTACAAGATGGCATTATATTGAACTTGAGCTGTGATAGCTCAGTGGTTAGTGAACTGGATCACAAAGGACAAGAGGTAGGGTTCGATCCCAACCGACGGCTTCTTGTTCACCCAGCCTTTAATGGGTACCGGATTTTTTTCTGGGAAAATAAAGTGGCACGGGCGTAAAACCGACCACATTACCCTACAAATCATGTGCCAACGGTCTATAAAATTTATGGACACTATCACCATATTCCCTATACGTCACTTGGCGTGACGGGGGTACTTGACTTTTTACTATTATATTCAACTTACACTTAGAACTAAAATCCCCACTTTATATTGGATTCATAGATTACGAAAAGGCATTTGATAGTTTAGACAGAAGAATGCTTTGGAAGTTGCTGAGTCATTATGGAATCCCCATAAAGTTTATTAACCTGATAAAAACAATGTATGAAGGAACAAAATGTAGTGTGGTGCATGAATGACAGCTTACAGAAGCATTTGAAATAAGAACAGGAGTAAGGCAAGGATGCCTTCTGTCTCCATTTCTCTTTCTACTGGCCATAGATTGGATTATGAAAATAACTCAAAACAACAGAAATGGGATCCAGTGGTCACTGACCAAACAACTTGATGATTTAGACTTTGCTGATGACATAGCTCTCCTATCACACAGCCACCAACAGATGCAAGATAAAATGAGTATATTAGATGAGAGATCACAACAGCTAGGACTAAAGATTAATAGAGATAAGACCAACATTATGAGAATTAATGCAGTTGGCAATAACCAAATAAAACTAGGAGAAATACCTCTACTAGACGTACAATCTTATATATATCTGGGCAGTAATATAGATAAAGAGGGAGGAACAGAAAACGATACCAAAATAAGGATATCAAAAGCAAGAGGAGCTTTCATTGCACTGGGAAACATATGGAAATCCAAAGAAATTAGGCTAAATACAAAAATACAAATTTTCAACTCCAATGTTAAGTCGGTTCTATTATATGGCTGTGAAACATGGAGAATAACAAAATTGACAATCACGAAGGTACAGACTTTCATTAATGGATGCTTGCGCAGAATAAAGGGATGGAAATGGCAGGACAAATTCACAAACTTGGAATTATGGAAATGTACCGGTCAAATACCAGTGGATAAAGAAATACAGCGAAGACGATGGCGATGGATAGGACACACACTACGGAAACCAACTGAGAGTATTACACAACAGGCCCTTTTTTGGAATCCCCAGGGGAAAAGACAAAGAGGAAGACCAAGGAATTCTTGGAGAAGACAGATTGAAGCAGAGATGAAGATGATGGGGAAGACATGGAATGATCTTAAAAGAATTGCAAAAAACAGAACGACTTGGAAAGTGTTTGTTGAAGACCTATGCTCCACCAGGAGCTAAAAGGTAAAGAAGAAGAAGATTCAACTTACACATTGTGTTATATCTCAATTTACGCATTTACAAAATAGTATTATATCTCAATTTACACATTTATAAAATAGTATTATATCTCAATTTACACATTTACAAAATAGTATTATATCTCAATTTACACATATATAAAATAGTATTATATCTCAATTTACACATTTATAAAATAGTATTATATCTCAATGTACATATTTACAAAATAGCATTATATCTCAATTTACACATTTATAAAATAGTGTTATATCTCAACTTACAGATTTACAAAATAGTGTTATATCTTAATTTACAGATTTACAAAATAGTATTATATATCACATTACACATTTACAAAATAGTGTTATATATCACATTACACATTTACAAAATAGTGTTATTACTCAACTTACACATTTACAAAATAGTGTTATATATCACATTACACATTTACAAATTAATGTTATATCTCAACTTGCGCATTTACAAAATAGTGTTATTACTCAACTTATACGTTTACAAAATAGTGTTATATATCACATTCTACATTTACAAATTAATGTTATATCTCAACTTGCGCATTTACAAAATAGTGTTATTACTCAACTTATACGTTTACAAAATAGTGTTATATATCACATTCTACATTTACAAATTAGTGTTATATCTCACCGTCTACATTTACAAAATAGTGTTATTACTCAACTTATACCAACTTATACGTTTACAAAATAGTGTTATATATCACATTTTACATTTACAAATTAGTGTTATATCTCACCGTCTACATTTACAAAATAATGTTTCAACCACATTACCCCAAAAATCATGTGCCGAAGGTCTGAAAACATTATGGTTACTATCACCATATTCCCTATACGCCACTTTGTGTGATCGGGCACTTTAGCACTTTAAAAAAAAAATATATTTACATAGAATGATGTTGTTGTCTCCCTTCAGGTGTCTTATTTCTTGGAGACTTTCTTACGTGGCCATGAAGAGGTGATGTCAACACTCCACGATCGGCTCTTTGACATTAGGGCTAAGTTTGAATCCATTCCATTTTTCAATTCACACGAGGTGAGCTAGTGATCCTTTTGTTGCAAAGTTAAACATCAGTTTATGGGAAGATGCTGTAAAGCTGGCGTAGAGAAAGTATAGGGCGAGGGATTATTTTTAAATGTATCTTTCCAAATGAAAGGATGATTAGAGGTCACAGAGGTAGGATTTCTCTGAAGAATGTTGAGAGTTCTCTGGACAGCTAAAAAGACCAATGAGGACATTCTCAAAGAGGCCAATACATAAAGAGAGCTCCTAAAAAACATCAGATAGGAATGATTTTCACTTTCATTCTTGGATGATAATGTTGGTCTAATATAACTTGGGAGACTTAGTCTGAGGTTGAACGGATTGTGCATTGCCAAGATGTAGGCAAAACCACCAAGATACAGCAACAACAAAACAGAGCTCATTAAAACATCAAAAAAGATACATTCAACATTTTTATGGCACATCATGAGAAGAGTAAAGTTGGATACTTGGTTACAACTGTCAATATACAGGAAAAGAGAGATCGTTGATCTTTTATAACACTGTTACCCTGCCTGCAGATTGGTTGTAACATATATTGTTAAATTTGTCTAGCAAAAAAAAACAAAAAAATTTATCGGTGTGTACTTTATTTGTCAGTGTGTAAATTGTGTGAACATGCTAACTAAGCTTGAGACCTACTTGCACTCGGCAGTGGATGAGAGAGGTATTATTTAGGGAAACTAAAGCATATACAGCACAAATTATGGCTGGGGATGGAGAAATAAGTGTGTTTTAATTGGATTGTCCGGTAGGCTTTCATCTTAAAGACTGAACATTGGCACACATATAATTCTTGACACGCTTGTTCAAATCTGTTCACAAATAATCAAATTTGTTACTGCGATGGCTTCCAGTACTGGCAAGAAACACTTAGTGCATATCAATTTAAAACAAAAGTTATGATGATAGAGAAAGTTGACAAAAAATAAAAAACAGATATATCTTCTTCTTCTTTCTTATTTTGCCTTTCAGCATTGAGTGGTGATATAATGTGTGGTCTTTTGCTCTTCTGTTGGCCTCTCCTGCTGTTACATCTAGTGTTTCTAATATTCCATCTTTTGCTCTTCTGTTGGCCTCTCCTGCTGTTATATTTCCTGGTGTTTCTAATATTCCATCAATCCATCTTTTGCTCTTCTGTTGGCCTCTCCTGCTGTTACATTTTCTAGTGTTTCTAATATTCCATCAATCCATCTTTTGCTCTTCTGTTGGCCTCTCCTGCTGTTACATTTTCTAGTGTTTCTAATATTCCATAAATCCATCTTTTGCTCTTCTGTTGGCCTCTCCAGCTGTTACATTTTCTAGTGTTTCTAATATTCCATCAATCCATCTTTTGCTCTTCTGTTGGCCTCTCCTGCTGTTACATTTTCTAGTGTTTCTAATATTCCATAAATCCATCTTTTGCTCTTCTGTTGGCCTCTCCTGCTGTTATATTTCCTAAGTATTTATAATATTCCATCAATCCATCTTTTGCTCTTCTGTTGGCCTCTCCTGCTGTTACATTTTCTAGTGTTTCTAATATTCCATCAATCCATCTTTTGCTCTTCTGTTGGCCTCTCCTGCTGTTATGTTTCCTAAGTATTTATAATATTCCATCAATCCATCTTTTGCTCTTCTGTTGGCTTCTCCTGCTGTAACATTTCCTAGTGTTTCTAATATTCCATCAATCCATCTTTTGCTCTTCTGTTGGCCTCTCCTGCTGTTACATTTCCTAGTATTTCTAATATTCCATCAATCCATCTTTTGCTCTTTTGTTGTTGGCCTCTCCTGCTGTTACATTTCCTAGTGTTTCTAATATTCTATCAAACTATCTTTTGCTCTCTACTGCTGTTACATTTCCTAGTGTTTCTAATATTCCATCAATCCATCTTTTGCTCTTCTGTTGGCCTCTACTGCTGTTACATTTCCTAGTGTTTCTAATATTCCATCAATCCATCTTTTTCATGGTTGGCCCTTGGATCTGGTGTCGTTGCAATGTTTATTGAAGGCTCTTTGTGTTTTGTTTTGATCCTTCTGCCTTATCATATGGCCAAACCATTTTTTCAGTTGTTTCTTTATGTACTCTGTTGTGGGATTTATTCCTAGCTTTTTTCACCTTCTTCATTTCTGATCTTACCTCTCAGGCTATTTCCTGTTGTGTTTCTAACACATTTCATCTCAATGGTGGTTATTTTTCTTATTGTTCCTGCATCTAGGGTCCAGGACTGGCATTGGTAGCACATCGTTGGAATGAAGATTGTATTGTAGTGTCCATTTTGCATGTAGAGTTATTTCCTTGTTGGACAATAGTGGTGATAGCTGTCTGATGATTTGACAAGCTTTGTTGCATCATGAATCTATTAAATATGCAGAAATATGTAGGAACTTGATTTTTTGTCAGCACCCTACCTACAATTCTGATGATCAGAAACAAAATTATTTCATCATCACTGCACATAATATTGAATTTTTACAAGGGATGTAACTGCTCAATATTTCTAATTTTATATAGTTCATTCCCCTTTTATTAAATATAAAGTGTATATTATGAGATATGGTTATAATGACAATATTTTTTTGATGGTCCCCTTGATCTCATTATAACCGTATTCAACTGTATTTTTTTGTCAGCCCTCTTTATCATATTCTCATATTGTGTCCGTATAATTATGATCACCAGTCATTCATCATCATCATTGAGTGCCGTCTCCGCATCAAAGGTTGGCTACCATGGAGCGCCATTCCACTCTGTCTCTTGCTTTGATGGTGCAGATTGTCATAGGTTGACTTGTCCATCTTTTGATGTTACTCATCCATGTTAGTCTTGGTCTGCCTGTGCCTCTTTTACCTTGTATTTTCCCTCCCAATATTACTTTTATTATGCTGTTGTGTCTTTTAACATGCCCCAAAAATGCCATTTGTCTGATTCTAATTGTGTTTAGTAGTCCTCTTTTCATTTTTAGTTGTTTTAAAACTTCATCGTTTGTTTTCTTTTCTTTCCATCCAATTCTACCTATTCTTCTATATATCCACATTTCAAAGGCTTCAATCCTCTGTTCTGTTTTCTTGTCTAATGTCCATCTTTCTGCACCATACAGGAATATTGAGAAGATATAACATTTTGCTATTCTTAGTTTTAGCCCTGGTGTTATATTTGTTTTGGTGTTAGTCACCAGTCATTACTAATTTTTAAATAATTGTAATTTGGCATTAAGAAACTTGACCGCACATGAGTGAATTAATCTGTCTATGTTTTGCGTGTCCATTGTGTAAACAGATCATCGGCAGCAGTCTTCTGATCATGTACGATAATGGCAACCACGCAGGAGCGTGGATGATTGACTTTGCCAAAACGATACCTGTTGCTGATGTTACCCTCAATCATAGGTAAGATGTGTTTGGAATGCAGTAACAATTGTTTTATAGAATGAAAATAATAAAGTAACAATTGTTTTATAGAATGAAAATAATAAAGTAACAATTGTTTTATAGAATGAAAATAATAAAGTAACAATTGTTTTATAGAATGATAATAATAAAGTAACAATTGTTTTATAGAATGAAAATAATAAAGTAACAATTGTTTTATAGAATGAAAATAATAAAGTAACAATTGTTTTATAGAATGAAAATAATGCAGTAACAATTGTTTTATAGAATGAAAATACAAAAAAAATATTGTAACTATCTTGTTGTTCAGACTTTTCATTTCATTCAATGACTAAAGGACATGACCCTTACTAGACCTCAGAAAGACAGTGAGAAACAACATTTGTACTTTCACCCCAACTACAGTCACAATCCTAAGATAATATATAACACTTAAATGTACAAATTTCATGTTTTTTTATGTTTTTTAAAAATATATAGCATAAAACATGCATATTTTTATTTTCAATTTTCACTTGAGTACAACGTTTAAGTACTTGGGCACAATAACATCAGATGGAAGATACACCACAGAAATAAAAAGCAGAATAGCTCCGGCCAAAATAGCATTTCAGAAAATGAAAAAAGTCTCGTGCAACAAATCTATGTCAATAGAAGTGAGAAAGAGAATTCATCGGTACTATATCGAGCCTATTCTGACCAATGGAAGCGAATCATGGACAGTAAATAAACAAATGAAAAGACAATTAGAGGCCTCAGAGATGGGATTTCTCAGAAGAATGTTGAAAGTTCCCTGAACAGCTAAAAAGACCAATGAGGAAGTTCTCAAAGAGGCCAACACTAAAAGGGAGCTCCTAAAAACATCAGAAAGAAACAATCAACATTTTATCATTTATATGTTAATGAATGTTCTTCTAGTTGAATGTTCTTGTCTTGTTAACATCATGAGTTATATGTTAATGGTTGTTCTTCTAGTTGAATGTTCTTGTCTTGTGGAGAATATCATGGACTGCATGTTAATGGTTGTTCTTCTAGTTGAATGTTCTTGTCTTGTTAACATCATGTATGTTAATGGTTGTTCTTCTAGTTGAATGTTCTTGCCTTGTGGTGAACATCATGGGCTGCACGTTAATGGTTGTTCTACTAGTTGAATGTTCTTGTCCTGTGGTGAACATCATGGGCTGCATGTTAATGGTTGTTCTTCTAGTTGAATGTTCTTGTCTTGTTAACATCATGTATGTTAATGGTTGTTCTTCAAGTTGAATGTTCTTGTCTTGTGGAGAACATCATGGGCTGCATGTTAATGGTTGTTCTTCTAGTTGAAAGTTCTTGTCTTGTTAACATCATGTATGTTAATGGCTGTTCTTCAAGTTGAATGTTCTTGTCTTGTGGAGAACATCATGGGCTGCATGTTAATATTTGTTCTTCTAGTTGAAAGTTCTTGTCTTGTTAACATCATGTATGTTAATAGTTGTTCTTCTAGTTGAATGTTCTTGTCTTGTGGAGAACATTATGGGCTGCATGTTAATGGTTGTTCTTCTAGTTGAATATTCTTGTCTTGTTAACATCATGTATGTTAATGGTTGTTCTTCTAGTTGAATGTTCTTGTCTTGTTAACATCATGTATGTTAATGGTTGTTCTTCTAGTTGAAAGTTCTTGTCTTGTTAACATCATGTATGTTAATAGTTGTTCTTCTAGTTGAATGTTCTTGTCTTGTGGAGAACATTATGGGCTGCATGTTAATGGTTGTTCTTCAAGTTGAATGTTCTTGTCTTGTTAACATCATGTATGTTAATGGTTGTTCTTCTAGTTGAATGTTCTTGTCTTGTTAACATCATGTATATTAATGGTTGTTCTTCTAGTTGAATGTTCTTGTCTTGTGGAGAACATCATGGGCTGCAGGTTATATCTGATCCCAACTAGCTAAAGTAGGATTCTAGATGTGACCAAAATATTGCTAAGCCCGTCTTTATCAATGGAAATAAGAAAAAGAGTTTCTTGGTGTTGAAAAGTGTTCCTTGCTAGGCGTATGGAGAATATGGCGTTAGTGACCATATTTTCTTGTGACCATGGCATATTTTTGGGTGATGTGTTCAGCATTACTCCAGGCCACCTTTACTTTCCTGGAAAATCTCTAATACCCAATTTTTGAGACTGGGGGAACCCAGGAGCCTTGTTCATGATCAAACCCGGTCCCGCCTTGTCAGGAAGTGAGTGCACTAACCTCTCAGTCACTGAAGCTTCAAACATATTATGACAGCTGGAAAATTCAAAGGAAAAAGAGATAAAAGGAAACAGAGAGAAGAGATACTAGACAACTTAAGAACATGGCTTGATTAGAAGTCAACAGCTGAATTGATAAATAGCTATGGAGACAGAATATTGCGAAGGGGCATGATCACCTATACTTCAATGTTAAGCTAGTCCTACTATATGGCTGTGAAACATGGAGAACAACAAAAATGGCAATCATGTAGATACAGACCTTCATTAATGGATGCTTATGCAGAATAAAAGGATGGAAATGGCAAGAAAAAACCATAAACATAGAATTATAGAAAAGTACCAGTCAAATTACAAAGAGCAAAACCAAGGAATTCTTGGAGAAGACAGATAGAAGCAGAGATGAAGATGATGGGGAAGACATTGAATGATCTTAAAAGAATGACAAAAAGCAGAACAACTTGGAAAGTGTTTGTTGAAGATCTATGCTCCACTGGGAGCTAAAAAGGTAGAAGAAGAAGAGACCAGTCAAATACCAGTGGATAAAGAGATACAGCAAAGACAATGGCGCTGGATAAGACACACACTGTGGAAGCCAACTGAGAGCATTACACAACAGGCTCTTTTTTGGAATCCCCAAGAAAAAAGACAAAGAGTAAAACCAAAATATTCTTGGAGAAGACAGATGGAAGCAGAAATGAAGATAATGGGGAAGACATGGAATGATCTCAAAAGAATAGCACGAGACAGAACAGCTTGGAAAGTGTTTGTTGAAGACCTATGCTCCACAGGGAGCTGAAAGGTAGAAGAAATGATCACCCATGCCAGCAAGCATAGTACTTTTGTAATTTTGCTATTTTTCTCTAACACACAGGTCACCGTGGAAGCCAGGTAATCATGAAGACGGATACCTATTTGGATTGGATAGCTTAATAGATGTAAGTAAAGTTAGTCTTGATGAATTAACAATATCATCTCTGTGTGTATTTAGTTTAATCTTCTTCTTCTAAAGTTTCAGCTCCCTGTGGAGCATAGGTCTTCAACAAACACTTTCAGCTCCATGTGGAGCATAGGTCTTCAACAAACACTTTCAGCTCCCTGTGGAGCATATGTCTTCAACAAAACACTTTCAGCTCCCTGTGGAGCATAGGTCTTCAACAAACACTTTCAGCTCCCTGTGGAGCATAGGTCTTCAACAAACACTTTCAGCTCCCTGTGGAGCATAGGTCTTCAACAAAACACTTTCACCCTGGTGGTCTTTAGGGCACCACTAACAGACTTAGTCACCCTGGGGGTCTTTAGGGCACCACTAACAGACATAGTCACCCTGGGAGTCTTTAGGGCACCACTAACAGACTTAGTCACCCTGGGAGTCTTTAGGGCACCACTAACAGACATAGTCACCCTGGGAGTCTTTAGGGCACCACTAACAGACTTAGTCACCCTGGGGGTCTTTAGGGCACCACTAACAGACATAGTCACCCTGGGGGTCTTTAGGGCACCACTAACAGACATAGTCACCCTGGGAGTCTTTAGGGCACCACTAACAGACTTAGTCACCCTGGGAGTCTTTAGGGCACCACTAACAGACATAGTCACCCTGGGAGTCTTTAGGGCACCACTAACAGACTTAGTCACCCTGGGGGTCTTTAGGGCACCACTAACAGACATAGTCACCCTGGGGGTCTTTAGGGCACCACTAACAGACATAGTCACCCTGGGAGTCTTTAGGGCACCACTAACAGACTTAGTCAACCTTCTTCATTTCTCTCTATCTTCAGCAATTCTTTGGGACTCTGCAATGTCAATGCCCATCTATTCTTTAATGTTATCTTCCCATCCCGTTCTCTTTCTAAGTCTACTTCTTCCTACATTGACATTTCCTTGCAGGAAGTTCTCTACTAGGCCAGATGGTCAAGAGACGTGACCAAATCATTTCATTTTGTATTTCTTCACAATAACCAAAAACTCATCATGTACTCCGATTGCTTGTTGTATCCTTTTGTGAACTTTTTTGTGACACGATCTAAGTAAGAGATGCTCAAAACCTTACAGTAATGTTTCATCTACTTAGCTTATATTGTCTTCTGTCGTCTTCCTGTTAGGATCCAAGTTTTGCAAGCGTATAGAAAAATTAAACAACAAAGAACACTTAAACAAACTCAACAGCTCAGGCATAAAATAGAACATGAAAATCAACATCAACAAAACAGAGGTCATGAATGTCGCCAAAAATAAACAGAATATCAACATAACTATAGAAGGCAGGCAACTAAAAGAAGTAGAGGAATTTCAATACCTAGTAAGTTTAGTGACAAATGGTAATTCACAAACAGCAGAGATAGAATCAAGATGCAACAATGCTTGTGAAATCATTGGACAATTATCACCACTATTGTCCAACAAGGAAATAACTCTGGAGGCAAAACGAGCACTATACATCATATCTTCATCCCAACGTTGTGCTACCCACGCCAGACCTTGACCCTAGATGCAAGAACAATAAAAAAAATAACCTCTACTGAGATTAAATGTGTTAGACGATTGACGGGAAACAGTAAGAATATATAAGGAAACAACAAATAAAATGGTTTGGCCACGTGACAAGGCAGAAAGATCAAAACACAATACAATGAGCCTTCACCAAATGTTGTGAGACCACCAGACCTAAGAGTTGACCATGAAAAAGATGAATTGATGGAATATTAGAAGCACTAGGAAACATAGCAGCAGAGGCAAACAGAAAAGCAAAAGACCGCAAATTATATCTCCCCTCGACGCTGAAAGGCAGATGAGGAAGGAAAGAAGAAGAAGAAGATAGAAAAATGTATATAGCAGTGATTACAAGGTCACTCTGAAAGTGTCCCATAGGATATGATGAAAGAGAGAAAAAAAGAGGGAAAGAGAGAAGATAGAGGTGGCAAGGGGGGAGAAGAGAAGGATGTATAAAACAGATAACATTGGGAGGAAGGAATAGGATAAGGCACAAGAAAGAATTTTGTGTTTGATTGACATGTTGCGTTGTATATTTCAGATCTTCAGTGGTCTTGTAGAGAAGCACAGAGAGTCAGCTGTCAATCCAAGCTGACTCAAGGCTGACTCTCACTAGGTTGGCAGCGGTGGTTGCATTTGTTTTTGTGATGAATTAAGTTATACCCAAGATCTTTCATAGACCCCAGAACATGGAAATTATAATCTTGACTGGATCAAGATCAATTTTTGTAGCTTGAAAATAGACAAAGATTGAAGTATTAAACATAGAAAAAGATTGAAGTATTAAACATGGACAAAGATTGAAGTATTTAGCATGGACAAAGATTGAAGTATTAAACATAGAAAAAGATTGAAGTATTGAACATAGACAAAGATTGAAGTATTAAACATAGACAAAGATTGAAGTATTGAACATGGACAAAGATTGAAGTATTTAGCATAGACAAAGATTGAAGTATTAAACATGGACAAAGATTGAAGTATTGAACATAGACAAAGATTGAAGTATCACACATAAACAAAGATTGAAGTATTAAACATAGACAAAGATTGAAGTATTAAACATAGACAAAGATTGAAGTATTGAACATAGACAATGATTGAAGTATTAAACATAGACAAAGATTGAAGTATTAAACATATACAAAGATTGAAGTATTGAACATAGACAAAGATTTAAGTATTGAACATAGACAGAGATTGAAGTATTAAACATAGACAAAGATTGAAGTATTGAACATAGACAAAGATTGAAGTATTAAACATAGACAATGATTGAAGTATTAAACATAGACAAAGATTGAAGTATTAAACATATACAAAGATTGAAGTATTGAACATAGACAAAGATTTAAGTATTGAACATAGACAGAGATTAAAGTATTGAACATAGACAGAGATTGAAGTATTGAACATAGACAGAGATTGAAGTATTGAACATAGACAGAGATTGAAGTATTGAACATAGACAGAGATTAAAGTATTGAACATAGACAGAGATTGAAGTATTGAACATAGACAGAGATTGAAGTATTGAACATAGACAAAGATTGAAGTATCAAACATAGACAAAGATCGAAGTATTAAACATAGATAAAGATCGAAGTATCAAACATAGACAAAGATCAAAGTATCAAACATAGACAGAGATTGAAGTATTGAACATAGACAAAGATTGAAGTATTAAACATAGACAAAGATTGAAGTATTAAACATAGACAAAGATCAAAGTATTGTTCACACATTGACAATGTCTTCTTACACATTTGTCTGTCATTGATGGTGTTTGTATTAAATATTCTTTAGTCCCTGACATTGTGTACAATTAACATATGTCCATGTGCCATGAAACATACAGCAGTTATCAACAGTGTCTATAATGAACATACTAGAGATCATTAATCATAAATCATTGATGTTTTGGGCCAAGCAAAGAAATGCACATAAATACATCCAAATGTGAGGCTACAGTAAAGCTAATAGTGAGAAAAAATGAAACAAAAATAAGTATATAGAAAAAAATATATAGAAAAATATATATATATATATATATATATATATATATATATATATATATATATATATATAAAATATATAGAAAAAAATATAGAGGAAAAAATATATAGTAAAATATATATATAAAAAAAATGGTGTGGATAAAGCTTCACGTAACAAGTGGACAACACAAACCAGAATGATGTTTCAGCGCAATAGGCCTTCAACAGGACAAAACGTACAACAACGTACAAATATGTATTTAAAATTTAAAAATGTTAATATTATTTAATTTATTTTTAAATAATTCAAAGATCAGTGTCTGAAATTAACTTTCATGGGAAAGGTGGTGGGGGGAGTTTAGAGGTAAGCCGTCGACTTCAAGACAATTTAGGGTCGGGGTTCGATTCCCACCACAGCTGGTGGAAAATAAAGATTAAAACAAAAACTGAATCCATGGTTTCTTTGTGGCTTTACCCTCCCCCGGTCTCTGGGTAATGAGGTCCGATGTCTAGCCTTCTCTGGGTAATGAGGTCCGATGTCTAGCCTTCTCTGGGTAATGAGGTCCGATGTCTAGCCTTCTCGAGTAATGACAAAAAACAGAAGGTCCTGTGTGCAGAAAGCACCACATTAAAGAATTCATGGTACTTGGAAATCTAAAAGAGTAGGCCAAAATGGCTGTTGCCCAGGCCAAAATGCTAAAACTCTTGGTGATAATTAGAGTACCTCTAAAGTCAGAGAATATCTGCCTTTATGGCGGGGGACACTTGAGCACATGGTGTGAAAAATATGAACTAATTATATTCACACAGAATTCAGTCCTTTGGGACTTTGCTGGAGATACTAAGCTGGCAAAAACAAACAATATTCACCATCCGTTGACAGTGTCTAAAACTAACATGCACCAGCTGTTGACAGTGTCTAAAACTAACATTCACCATCCATTGGCAGTGTCTAAAACTAACATTCACCATCTGTTGACAGTGTCTAAAACTAACATGCACCAGCTGTTGACAGTGTTTAAACTAACATTCACCATCCATTGACAGTGTCTAAAACTAACATTCACCATCCATTGACAGTGTCTAAAACTAACATTCACCATCCGTTGACAGTGTCTAAAACTAACATGCACCAGCTGTTGACAGTGTCTAAAACTAACATTCACCATCCATTGGCAGTGTCTAAAACTAACATTCACCATCCATTGGCAGTGTCTAAAACTAACATTCACCATCCGTTGACAGTGTCTAAAACTAACATGCACCAGCTGTTGACAGTGTCTAAAACTAACATTCACCATCCATTGGCAGTGTCTAAAACTAACATTCACCATCCATTGGCAGTGTCTAAAACTAACATTCACCATCCGTTGACAGCGTCTAAAACTAACATGCACCAGCTGTTGACAGTGTCTAAAACTAACATTCACCATCCATTGGCAGTGTCTAAAACTAACATTCACCATCTGTTGACAGTGTCTAAAACTAACATTCACCATCCATTGACAGTGTCTAAAACTAACATTCACCATCCATTGACAGTGTCTAAAACTAACATTCACCATCCATTGACAGTGTCTAAAACTAACATTCACCATCCATTGACAGTGTCTAAAGCTAACATTCACCATCCATTAACAGTGTCTAAAACTAACATTCACCATCCATTGACAGTGTCTAAAACTAACATTCACCATCCATTGACAGTGTCTAAAACTAACATTCACCATCCATTGACAGTGTCTAAAACTAACATTCACCATCCATTAACAGTGTCTAAAACTAACATTCACCAGCTGTTGACAGTGTCTAAAACTAACATTCACCATCCGTTGACAGTGTCAAAAACTAGCATTCACCATCCATTAACATTGTCTAAAACTAACATTCACCATCCGTTGACAGTGTCTAAAACTAACATTCACCATCCATTGACAGTGTCTAAAACTAGCATTCACCAGCCATTGGCAGTGTCTAAAACTAACATTCACCACACATTGACAGTGTCTAAAACTAGCATTCACCACACATTGACAGTGTCTAAAACTAGCATTCACCAGCCATTGGCAGTGTCTAAAACAAACATTCACCACACATTGACAGTGTCTAAAACTAACATTCACCATCTATTGACAGTGTCTAAAACTAGAATTCACCATCCATTGACAGTGTATAAAACTAACATTCACCATCCATTGACAGTGTCTAAAACTAACATTCACCATCTATTGACAGTGTCTAAAACTAACATTCACCATCCATTGACAGTGTCTAAAACTAACATTCACCATCCGTTGACAGTGTCTAAAACTAACATTCACCAGCCATTGGCAGTTTCTAAAACTAGCATTCACCAGCCATTGACAGTGTCTAAAACTAACATTCACCATCCATTGACAGTGTCTAAAACTAGCATTCACCAGCCATTGGCAGTGTCTAAAACTAACATTTACCAGCTGTTGACAGTGTCTAAAACTAACATTCACCATCTATTGACAGTGTCTAAAACTAACATTCACCATCCATTGACAGTGTCTAAAACTAACATTCACCATCCATTGACAGTGTCTAAAACTAACATTCACCAGCCGTTGACAGTGTCTAAAACTAACATTTACCAGCTGTTGACAGTGTCTAAAACTAACATTCACCATCCATTGACAGTGTCTAAAACTAACATTCACCATCCATTGACAGTGTCTAAAACTAACATTTACCAGCTGTTGACAGTGTCTAAAACTAACATTCACCATCCATTAACAGTGTCTAAAACTAACATTTACCAGCTGTTGACAGTGTCTAAAACTAACATTCACCATCCATTGACAGTGTCTAAAACTAACATTCACCATCGACAGTGTCTAAAACTAACATTCACCTGTTATTGACAGTATCTAAAACTAACATTCACCATCCATTGACAGTGTCTAAAACTAATATTCACCAGGCATTGACAGTGTCTAAAACTAATATTCACCAGGCATTGACAGTGTCTAAAACTAATATTCACCAGGCATTGACAGTGTCTAAAACTAAAATTCACCAGGCATTGACAGTGTCTAAAACTAACATTCACCAGCCATAAACAGTATCTAAAATTACACATTCACATACCATAAACAGTGTCTCAAATTACACATTCACATACCATAAACAGTATCTAAAATTACACATGCACCAGCCATAAACAGTGTCTAAAATTACACATTCACATACCATAAACAGTATCTAAAATTACACATGCACCAGCCATAAACAGTGTCTAAAATTACACATTCACATACCATAAGCAGTATCTAAAATTACACATTCACCAGATGTAGAGAACAGATAAATGTTGGTACACTATGAACATAGATTGTTGTTCTAGTACATATTTTGAAAATTGTACAAATCTCCAAGATTTTTCAGAATGTGTTCATTTATAAAGTACTTTTTTTTGGAACATGTGCATTTATTGCTTTTCAAATGTGTATATTTATCAATGAAATTTGAAATAATTATATTTATAACAGAGTTTTTGGAATATGCTTATTTATATTCTAGCTTTTGAAATGTGTATGATTTGGATCAAGCTTTATATCTCATACTTTGCTCATTTAAAATAGAGTTTTGAATTATGTACACTAAATGTATAGTTTTTAGCGTACATTTATATTTGTAAAGCCTTTAGTTGTGTACATTAATAAGAGAACATTTTGAGTTTAGAGTTTTCTGGCAGAGCTTTGAGAGAATGTATGTTTGATGTGTAAATGAGTACTTGATCAATTTAATGTGGAATTATTACAGAAGTTTATTAGGGCCTGTGATAGCTCAGGGGTTAGTGAACTAATAACAACTTGATCAACGGCTTCTAGGTTCACCCAGCCTTAAATGGGTACTGGATTTTTTTTTGGAAAGTAAAGCGGGATGGGTGTAATACCGACCACATTACACCAAAAAATCATGTGCCGAAAGTCTATAAAACTTATGGTCACTAACACTATATTCCCTATACACCACTTGGTGTGATAGGGCTCTTTACTTATTATTTATGAGAATAGGAAATTTGGAGTACTTGGTTACAGCTGGTAGAATGCAGAGGAAGAGAGATCGCAGATGACAAAGAAAGAAGATACTAGATAACTCGGTGTCATGGCACGGTAAACAGTCAACAATAGAATTGATATGACGTACCGTGGAAGGACATAATCGCTTATGCCAACTGAGATGGCACATGATAATGATATTGGTTTCAATTCTCAATCACTTTATTGATGGGTGGATGTGTGGAGTGGATGAAAGAATTGATGGATGAATGAACGAATAAAATGGGACCACTAATTCTCTTTAAAATAGTCTATTTTATTATCAAGCAGCGTGATGTCAAATTCAGAATTCCCTCGTTAAAGTCTGACCTCATTGTTTGTGTAGCCTGCCACTCCCAGAAAATTCCACTAGGACTATATAATTTATATGAATGAGTGAATGAATGAATGAATGAGTGAATGAATGAATGAGTGAATGAAAGAGTGAATGAATGAATGAGTGAATGAATGAATGAGTGAATGAATGAATGAATGAGTGAATGAATGAGTGAATGAATGAATGAGTGAATGAATGAATGAGTGAATGAATGAGTGAATGAATGAATGGGCATTGTCCTGAATACAGTGATGATGATTCTACAATCTTGTACAAGAATACAGGGTCACTCTGTCCTGAATACAATGATGATGGTTCTACAATCTTGTACAAGAATACAGGGTCACTCTGTCCTGAATACAATGATGATGATTCTACAATCTTGTACAAGAATACAGGGTCACTCTGTCCTGAATACAATGATGATGGTTCTACAATCTTGAACAAGAATACAGGGTCACTCTGTCCTGAATACAATAATGATGATTCTACAATCTTGTACAAGAATAGAGGGTCACCCTGTCCTGAATACAATGATGATGGTTCTACAATCTTGTACAAGAATAGAGGGTCACCCTGTCCTGAATACAATGATGATGGTTCTACAATCTTGTACAAGAATATAGGGTCACTCTGTCCTGAATACAATGATGATGGTTCTACAATCTTGTACAAGAATAGAGGGTCACCCTGTCCTGAATACAATGATGATGATTCTACAATCTTGTACAAGAATACATGTTCACTCTGTCCTGAATACAATGATGATGGTTCTACAATCTTGTACAAGAATATAGGGTCACTCTGTCCTGAATACAATGATGATGGTTCTACAATCTTGTACAAGAATACAGGGTCACTCTGTCCTGAATACAATGATGATGGTTCTACAATCTTGTACAAGAATAGAGGGTCACCCTGTCCTGAATACAATGATGATGGTTCTACAATCTTGTACAAGAATAGAGGGTCACTCTGTCCTGAATACAATGATGATGATTCTACAATCTTGTACAAGAATAGAGGGTCACTCTGTCCTGAATACAATGATGATGATTCTACAATCTTGTACAAGAATAGAGGGTCACTCTGTCCTGAATACAATGATGATGGTTCTACAATCTTGTACAAGAATAGAGGGTCACCCTGTCCTGAATACAATGATGATGGTTCTACAATCTTGTACAAGAATATAGGGTCACTCTGTCCTGAATACAATGATGATGATTCTACAATCTTGTACAAGAATACAGGGTCACTCTGTCCTGAATACAATGATGATGGTTCTACAATCTTGTACAAGAATATAGGGTCACTCTGTCCTGAATACAATGATGATGATTCTACAATCTTGTACAAGAATACAGGGTCACTCTGTCCTGAATACAATGATGATGGTTCTACAATCTTGAACAAGAATACAGGGTCACTCTGTCCTGAATACAATAATGATGATTCTACAATCTTGTACAAGAATACAGGGTCACCCTGTCCTGAATACAATGATGATGATTCTACAATCTTGTACAAGAATAGAGGGTCACTCTGTCCTGAATACAATGATGATGATTCTACAATCTTGTACAAGAATAGAGGGTCACCCTGTCCTGAATACAATGATGATGGTTCTACAATCTTGTACAAGAATACGAAATGACTTCAATGGTCATCATAATGGTTCCCTGGACCGGCCGTGCACAAATCTTACGGTCTGCTGTTTGATGTGCGATGGGGATAATTTGTCGACTGACTGTGTGTCTATATGTTCGAAATTGGAGTCATCAACGATGGCCTAACATCACCAAGTGCTACGACGATCATCATTTTCAAGAGGACATGACTTACCGGCATATGGTTATGGGCGGTGGGAACAGTTGGAGGCTGTGCATGAAGGGTGTTCCTTGTTGCAGTTTCCTCATATTACAAGTCGCATGTCTGTGTTAGTCACCTCTAGTGACTCGGGTAGATGGTGCTCGTAAATCTGGGAGGGCCGACCATCTAAGGGCAGAATCCCCCTACAGAAAAGATCATCTGCTGCCTTGCATGGAAGATTGGGGACAATCAAAGGCTAAGGAAAGCAAACCTGAACAAAATGCTGGCTGAAATCAGATGCACAGGGCAACTGGCGCAGAACACAGTGCAACATTTTAACAGGTATTCAGGGGGAGTAGATCTAACAGGCTTAAACAGACAGCTGTCTTCGTGCGAGAGTCTGGAGTCCTACTCTGATTGAGTCCTGATCGTAGAGAGAGAGAGAGAGAGAGTACAAGAATATAGGGTCACTCTGTCCTGAATACAATGATGATGATTCTACAATCTTGTACAAGAATATAGGGTCACTCTGTCCTGAATACAATGATGATGATTCTACAATCTTGTACAAGAATATAGGGTCACTCTGTCCTGAATACATTGATGATGGTTCTACAATCTTGTACAAGAATAGAGGGTCACCCTGTCCTGAATACAATGATGATGATTCTACAATCTTGCACACGAATACAGGGTCACTCTGTCCTGAATACAATGATGATGGTTCTACAATCTTGTACAAGATTACATGTTCACTCTGTCCTGAATACAATGATGATGGTTCTACAATCTTGTACAAGATTATAGGGTCACTCTGTCCTGAATACAATGATGATGATTCTACAATCTTGTACAAGAATACAGGGTCACTCTGTCCTGAATACAATGATGATGATTCTACAATCTTGTACAAGAATACATGTTCACTCTGTCCTGAATACAATGATGATGGTTCTACAGTCTTGTACAAGATTATAGGGTCACTCTGTCCTGAATACAATGATGATGGTTCTACAATCTTGTACAAGAATACAGGGTCACTCTGTCCTGAATACAATGATGATGATTCTACAATCTTGTACAAGAATACATGTTCACTCTGTCCTGAATACAATGATGATGGTTCTACAATCTTGTACAAGATTATAGGGTCACTCTGTCCTGAATACAATGATGATGGTTCTACAATCTTGTACAAGATTACAGGGTCACTCTGTCCTGAATACAATGATGATGGTTCTACAATCTTGTACAAGATTACATGTTCACTCTGTCCTGAATACAATGATGATGGTTCTACAATCTTGTACAAGATTATAGGGTCACTCTGTCCTGAATACAATGATGATGGTTCTACAATCTTGTACAAGATTATAGGGTCACTCTGTCCTGAATACAATGATGATGGTTCTACAATCTTGTACAAGATTACAGGGTCACTCTGTCCTGAATACAATGATGATGGTTCTACAATCTTGTACAAGATTACAGGGTCACTCTGTCCTGAATACAATGATGATGGTTCTACAATCTTGTACAAGATTATAGGGTCACTCTGTCCTGAATACAATGATGATGGTTCTACAATCTTGTACAAGATTACAGGGTCACTCTGTCCTGAATACAATGATGATGGTTCTACAATCTTGTACAAGATTACAGGGTCACTCTGTCCTGAATACAATGATGATGGTTCTACAATCTTGTACAAGATTATAGGGTCACTCTGTCCTGAATACAATGATGATGGTTCTACAATCTTGTACAAGATTACAGGGTCACTCTGTCCTGATTACAATGATGATGGTTCTACAATCTTGTACAAGATTACATGTTCACTCTGTCCTGAATACAATGATGATGGTTCTACAATCTTGTACAAGATTATAGGGTCACTCTGTCTGGAATACAATGATGAAGGTTCTACAATCTTGTACAAGATTACAGGGTCACTCTGTTTACAATGTTATAGGCAATTTTTTGTTGTAAATTAATTAATTATTGATTGTTTTTTGTTGGTTAATTATTATAATTGTATTTATGTTTGTAATAATGAATACTTTTATTAACTTATATATTTCTAATTGTTATGTTAAATTTGTTAAAGAATTATCAACTATTTCATGTAATTTTTACAAATTGTGTATTTAAAAAAAAAAAAACTATTTAATTGATTGCAGCTTGAATTTGGTAAAACATCGGTATGGTTTGCAAGATTGAGCTTGTACAATATTTTGTTGTATAGAAACAGAGACAATATTTTGTTGTATAGAAACAGAGACAATATTTTGTCCTTTAGAATGGATGAAATATTTATTTAACTCTAGATTATGTGAACTGGACTACAAAGGATAAGGGGTAGGGTTCGATCCTAACCAATGGCTTCCAGGTTCACCCAGCCCTGGGTACTGGATTTTTTTCTGGGAAAGTAAAGCAGCACGGGCGTAATACCGGCCACATTACCCCAAAAATCATGTGCTGAAGGTCTGTAAAATATAGGGTCACTAACACCATATTTCCCTATACGCCACTTGGCGTAACGGGGGTACTTTACTTTTTACTAGATTATGACATCTAGCTATGATTAACGTTTTTAATGACATTTTCATCACAGTGATGAACGTGAATTGTTACATTTGGAGTTTGGGAAATAATATTTCCTCTGAGCTTTAGCTGCAGAGTTTTGTATTTACCTGAGATGAGATATGGGAGTCAGACCTGGTAATCATTTCATGGCTTAGGGTAGATTTAGCTGTGGCTTTTAGTTCTTCTTCCTCTACCTTTCAGCTCCCTGTGGAGCATAGGTCTTCAACAAACTCTTTCAGCTCCACAAGGTCTTCAACAAATACTTTCCAAGCCATTCTGTTTCTAGCCATTCTTTTAAGATCATGAATTAAAAATATTAAATGAGTTTAATTATCTCTATACATGTTAGAAGAACTAATTTTATGAAATGAAATGAGTGAGATCATTTGTGTGCAGCACCAAATATTTGAAATAGTTTATTTTGTTTCATATTGTATTGAAAATGTTTTCTTGATAAGTTGTTTGTTTTAGAAATTATCGGAAAGTTTATTCTTCGGTCAACAAATATTAATTCCAAATGCTAAGATTAAATTGAGCTAAAAGAGCAGCAGCGCAATAAAAATGTCCCTCCTGTCTCATTCACCTGATGACCAGGCACCATACCTTGGAGTGTACATTACACCTCACTACTGGTTCCTTGCTAGCAGCTTTACCGCAGCACTGCAATTAGTTGTCTGTTCCCCATCTGATGACTACCAAAGGAAAGGATAATCCTCCGTCATTAAAAGGACGTTAAATGGGTATATATGCATTGTATTGTGGTTCATTTTTCTCCTTTCAGCATTTCCTTTTTTGAGGTATACATGGTTGTGCAGCGAAAATCACTTGTTTCTCTGACTGAAAAGCTGACGTACACTGTTCGAAGCCCGTGGTAAGCAGAAAGGATTTTTTTCTATCTGGGGTGAAATAAGAATCTTGAGTCACCACATGTCGTGGCAACTGCTTTAACTAAACGGCCTTTATTTCTCTGATCCCATCGAAAGGTGTATTGTCCTAAATTGAAGGTGTATCACAAAACACAATAGCTGATATATCTCTATCTATCTATTGTCCTTTCAAGCCGAAGACGGCACATAGGGCAGAACCACAATCTCAAAAACAGAAACCTTGCGTACCAAAGTGGCACATATTGCAGAGATCACTGCTCTAAAATATATGGTGCTGTTTCCATAACAATACTTTTTACAATGACAGCTTGTCAAGCCTTCGATCAACCTCCTTAGTCACCTCTTACGACATGCCTGGAAGGTCACAGTGTCACTATTCTTTACTTCCCTCATAATGAAGCTCCGGTAACACACAGGAAATAGTTTATATATACACAAAGTGTATCACAAAACACAATAGCTTATATATACACAAAGTCTTTTACAAAATTTTGAAAAATATAATTGTTTATAACCTGTGTGGACATAATGCATGCATGTGGCCTCAGAAAGAAAGAAGAAGTATATGGGTAAACATATGCTAGTCGTTTTGTACGCTAGTTTGTTCACAAGATTGTTGTCTGTTATGTTTTTGAGGAAGTCTAAAGCATACAACATAATAGTGTTCTTGTATTGTTGAGAAAAACAGACAATCAAACAGACAATCAAACAGACAATCACTAGTAGTTCATTTGTGTTTCTGCAGCATTTTGTAATTTTCTGTGTGTAGGTTGCTGGCCCAATGCCAGAAGATTCTAAATATCCATTGGGATCAACATGAACAAAGAACCGGCTAGAAGATCAGGCATCAAGAAGTGAATAGAAGATATGGCTAGGCCACATTCTATGAATGGAACGAGTCTAGCATTAACATGGACACCACCTAGCATTAACATGGACACCACCTGGCATTAACATGGACACCACCTGGCATTAACATGGACACCACCTGGCATTAACATGGACACCACCTGGCATTAACATGGACACCACCTGGCATTAAACATGGACACCACCTGGCATTAACATGGACACCACCTGGCATTAACATGGACACCACCTGGCATTAACATGGACACCACCTGGCATTAACATGGACACCACCTGGCATTAACATGGACACCACCTGGCATTAACATGGACACCACCTGGCATTAACATGGACACCACCTGGCATTAACATGGACACCACCTAGCAAACGAAGAAGAAGCAGACCATCCAGGACATGGTGACTGACCAACTTTACAGTGGCTGGCAGGTCCCGGTGAGAGTTGTCCAAACTTGCTCCAGATCGGATTAGGTGGAGATTCCTTGTGAGTGCCTTATGCTCCAGCCAGAGTTCAGAGGGTTAAGAAGGAGAAGTAATTCATAAGGACAATTCACATACAGATGTCAGAATTAATATATGCTTTATGTGAGTAATCTCCATTATGTTTGACAGATTTCACAATGCTATTATTTCTCCATTCTCATCATATGTCCAACATCTCAGTAATCAAGAAAAGAGTAATGGTAACAACAAAGAAAAAGACATCACCTCAGTGCAAAATAAAGAAAAGTGGAACAATATTAAAACAGGTAAATTAATTTAAATATTTGGGAACTTTGTTAACCTCAGACGGAAGATGTACAACAGAGGTGAGATGCAGAATGGCTCAGGCAAAAGCAGCTTTCCAAAAAATGAGGAAGATACTATGTAATCCATTTTTGACAATTGAAACAAGAAAAAGAGTTCTTAAAATGTTATGTAGAGTCAGTCTTAACATATGGATGTGAATCATGGACAATAGGACAACAAACAAGAAAATCCCTGGAGTCTGTAGAAATGTGGTTTTACAGAAGAATATTGAGAATACCACGGACAGCTGAAAAGAGTAATGAAAACTTTCTGAAAGAGGCCAAAGCAAAAAGAGAGCTAATTTCCAATATTAAGAAAAAAACAATCATCATTTTTGGGCATTTAATGAGAAGAGAACAACTTGAATATATTGTAACAACTGGAAAAATTGAGGGACGAAGAGATAGAGGGAAGCAAAGACAAAAAATACCAGACAGCTTTAGAGAATGGCTTGGCAGAAGGTCAACAACAGAAATGATAAATAACTGTCGAGATCGAAAGTTGTGGAGAGACATGATCACCTACGCCAGCAGGCCAGGTACTTGATGATGATGATGATTGTTTCTCCTGGTCAAATGTTGGCCATGTAATGAGAAGAGTCAACAAGAGAATCTCAAAGCAGATGCTCAAATGGGAACCACGGGGTAAAAGATAAAAGAGCGCGACCCAGAGAAATACTAAGAATAACACTGTGGCTAGAGAGGCAACTACAGAAGACATCAGCTTCCTTGCCAAGATTGAGTGACTTGCCCTGAACAGAGTCACGTAGTGAGACACAATGTAGGTATCTGCAAAGCCTGACATTTGAACAATCGTTGAACACAAGAAGAGTCTAGACTTTCTGTCCCAAGTGCTATCGTTGAACACAAGAAGAGTCTAGACTTTCTGTCCCAAGTGCTATCGTTGAACACAAGAAGAGTCTAGACTTTCTGCCCCAAGTGCTATCGTTGATCACAAGAAGGGTCTAGACTTTCTGTCCCAAGTGCTATCGTTGAACACAAGAAGAGTCTAGACTTTCTGCCCCAAGTGCTATCGTTGAACACAAGAAGAGTCTAGACTTTCTGTCCCAAGTGCTATCGTTGAACACAAGAAGAGTCTAGACTTTCTGTCCCAAGTGCTATCGTTGAACACAAGAAGAGTCTAGACTTTCTGCCCCAAGTGCTATCGTTGATCACAAGAAGGGTCTAGACTTTCTGTCCCAAGTGCTATCGTTGAACACAAGAAGAGTCTAGACTTTCTGTCCCAAGTGCTATCGTTGAACACAAGAAGAGTCTAGACTTTCTGTCCCAAGTGCTATCGTTGAACACAAGAAGAGTCTAGACTTTCTGTCCCAAGTGCTATCGTTGAACACAAGAAGGGTCTAGACTTTCTGTCCCAAGTGCTATCGTTGAACACAAGAAGGGTCTAGACTTTCTGTCCCAAGTGCTATCGTTGAACACAAGAAGGGTCTAGACTTTCTGTCCCAAGTGCTATCGTTGAACACAAGAAGAGTCTAGACTTTCTGCCCTAAGTGCTATCGTTGAAGACGGCCAACCAATTGATCAGGCGGATGCTCTCCTAGACGCATCAATGATAATGAGCTGCAAATAATTTGTAATCTTTTTTGTCTGATAAACTTTGTTCTATGTTCGTATTTTTTAATATAAAAAATATCTTTGTCTTGCAGCCGCGTTAACCATATGTGGACAAATCAATGTTTTCCTTGAATATGAAATGATACTATAAACATGTCTTCACTTGTAACCATAAGTGTGTGTGTGTGTGTGTGCATGCGTGCGTGTGTGCGTGTGTTAGGTGCGTGGACACATGATACATTATGTTTTTGTTGCTCTGTATCATTGCTTACTATTTGTTACATTCTGTTTTTTTTAATCAAAAGAAATAAATATTTATATTGAAGTTTATTTGATGTGTTTACTCACAGACCTACATTGACATTTCTGTTTGTCTATCTGTCTATCTTATCTATATGTCTTTATCCATCCAACCATCCTTCCACCCACCCATCCATCCATACATACACTGTTTATACTATCCCATCTCACCATATTTTTCGTGGTTGGCCTTTGGGTCTGGTACTCTCGCATAGTTTATTGAAGGCTCGTTGTGTTGTGTTTTTCTGGTCTTTCTGTCTTTTCACGTGGCCAAACAAATTGTATCTGTTGCTTCTTTATCAAGTATATAATTATGTATATTATTCATGAATTACTCCTTTCTTTTTTTCTGTTCTTCATTTCTGATCTTATATCAGACTGCCGTTCGTCTAATACATTTAATCTCGGTAGTGGGTTTTATTGTTTTTGAGTCTAGGTCCAACGTCATCATCATCATCATCGAGCACCGCTTCCGCAACGAAGGTTGGCTACCATGGATCGCCATTCTACTCTGTTTCTTGCTTTGATGGTGCAGGTTGTCATAGATTGACTTGTCCATCTTTTGATGTTACTCGTCCGTATTAGTCTTGGTCTGCCTCTGCCTCTTTTACCTTGTATTTTCCCTTCCAATATTACTTTTAGTCGGCTGTTGTGTCTTTTAACATGGCCCAAAAATCTCATTTGTCTTGTTTGAACTGTGTTTAGTAGTTCTCTTTTTTTTAGTTGTTTTAAAACTTCATCGTTTGTTTTCTTTTCTTTGCATCCAATTCTACCTATTCTTCTGTAAATCCATATTTCAAAGGCTTCCATTTTCTGTTCTGTTTTCTTGTCTAATGTCCATGTTTCTGCACCATACAGGAACATTGAGAAGATGTTACATTTTGCTATTCTTAGTTTCAGCCCTGCTGATATTTGTTTTGTTGTTAGTATATTTTTCATGGCATTAAAATTACTTTTTGCCATACCTATTCTTTTGTTTATTTCAATTTTACATTTGTCCATCATTATAGTTCGCTTCAGATTTTTTGCCTCACTTCAAAAAACCACAGCTCAGCAACCATTTGTGCTACAGTGCTGATATTTTGCATGTAACCTACTGAATCTCATAACGTAATAGAAAAAATAAATTCATTGCAAACAAACTGCTGGTTTTTCTTGTGCGCTTGCTTACCAGGAGGATAAAAGTATGATTAAACTTGGGCACATTTGAATCAAAATTTACGAGCATTTACCCCTTCCATATCACTTCAAGAATGATTTAAACATCTTCATTTGGGAATTTCCTTTATATGTTGGTGGGTAAAGGCACCGGTTTACACTATTGAATTGCAAATGTCAGATTTTTGTCAATATTTGCACATATGTCTAGCAAATTTCTCTTATATTCGGTGCGCAATTCTGGTTTTGCACTTACTGGATTAAAATTGTCAACTTTTTGTATCACGTCATTAGTATAACGTCACCAAAAATACAAAATCAAATTATTTACATAGGCGTGTTTTGTGAGTTGTGCCCTTAACAATGAGTTTAAAGTTGAAATTTGTTACTGAACAAAATATTACAAAGAAATTATATTTATATTTTTGTAGAGAGGCAAAACGAGGGAGTCTATATCACAGCATATCAAATCCTGAAAAGAGAACTATGCACGTGTTAGGTTTAAGTAAACGGTCGTTTCATAGATCAGTGAAAAATGTTCAATGTGAATGTTCAAGGAAAGAAAGAAGTCGAGGAAGAAAACATTTGTTAGACAGTTTTGACAGAGAACTTGTCCGCAGAGAGATTTGTAAAATGTTTGACTTAGGGGAAGAAGTTACCATAAGGAAACTTAAGATTTGGCTTAAAAAGAACACCAGTATTGATGTATCAAAAACCACACTATGGAGAAGTGTGCGGAGTTTAGGCTTCACTTTTAGAAAATATTCTTGTGGAAGAAACATCATTTGCGAGAAACCTCATTTAGTAGCTGCAAGAAGCAAATATTTACGTGAAGTTAGACAAATGCGTAATGAAGATTATGACATTGTGTACTTGGACGAAACATGGATTAATGCCCACCACACAAATGAAAAAGAATGGCAGTCATTAGATGGGACTATTAAAAGGTATGTACCTAGCAGCAAAGGAAAGCGCCTTATAGTGGCACATGCTGGGAGCAAAAATAATGGCCTGGTGGAGAATGCTGAACTTGTTTTTATTGCAAAGTCAACTGATAACCAGGATTATCATTCAGAGATGAACAGTCATATGTTCAGAGATTGGATTAAAGACACTCTTTTGCCTTTATTAGATCGACCATCTTGTTTGATCATGGATAATGCATCTTACCATAACAAAGTGGCACAAGAAGATAAAGTTCCAACATCATCAAGCACTAAAGCTGAAATAAAGACATGGCTGACAAGGGAACAAATACCATTTAACGATATGTATCTCAAGCCTGAATTACTTTCACTTGTAAAACAGATACAACGGCCAAAGATATTTCAAATAGATAAATTAATTGAAGAACATGGTCATAGATGTTTGAGGCTGCCTCCATATCACTCACACCTAAATCCTATTGAATTAGTTTGGGCAAAGATCAAAGGGCAAGTAGCATCCGAAAATAAAACTTTCAAATTATCTGATGTTAAAGAGCTTACCAATGTTGCTATTTCAAACATAGACAAAGATTATTGGGCTAGTTGTGAAGACCATGTTATGGTTGAGGAAGATAAGTATTGGAGAAACGATGGTCTGTGGGTTATTCAACCAAAAATGGTAATACGTCTATTAGATTCGGCAGATTCTGAATAAAACTCATTTGTTTGAACTTACTGAAGTGACTTTGTTGGAGTTGGAAACTCTGGATACGGACCACTTCAGGAACTGTTTTTTTAGTGAGTTGACGATGTATTCTGTGTTCTTAAAATAAATAATTTCTATTCGGTGAATGTTCGGCCTATTTTGATTTGATTCAATATTAGTTGTATAATTAAAAGAGCCCAATCCAAATGGGTAGCATGTTGTGAAAAAGTGCAATTGTGGCGGTTTATTCCCCTATACACCTTCAGGCATGACAGGAACACTTACTTACTTACTCTCTTATTATAAAGTAATAATGTCCCTTATATAAAAATAAAAGTTACGCCTTTTCCTCTAAAAAGTGTAAAAGATCTTCATTTACCGTACATTCTGTTTTTTGTGTCAAAATAAATACAAATATGAAGGAGATCAAAGGAAGTTGCCGCTTTGAGGAAACGGTAACACATACGATAATTTAAATGATAAATTCGTTACGTCATTGAAAAATCTAAGGTCGCATGCAAAAAATCATGGTATTCCATCAGACGGTTTTCGAGATATTACTGGAATTAGGGAGGCAAACAATCTGAAACAAACTATAGTTATAGTATGTCCCAGGTAGTTGTAGCTCTGAACTGTTCTAGGTTCAGCGTCTGGCTAGGTAATTCAAGTGAAACTGTTCTCCACAATGTCGAGAGTTTTAAATGGTGCTGGAGTGATGGCTGGGACACCTTTTGTTTCAGTAACTATCCCCACATTACGATCAGTACTTCGTTCTGTGTGACGATAACTGTAGGTCTCGTCTTGAATACTAACTCTTTCCGTACGTTTCAACGCACTATGCGCCATGCCGATTTCGGTCGTGTACGTTTAGCCGCACAGTGCGTCACTCTCAATTTGATTAGTGTCAACTGTCATCAACCCATATTCTTTTAACATGCCTTGTATCATCTTGGTATTGGTGAAATATAATTCCTTGTTTAATTATCTATAAATTCATATGTAATATGTTCAGTGTTGGATAAATATAAACATATAAATTGATATTCAGAAACAATAAAAATGTTCTCTCTGAAATCTCTACCGCTAAATTGATAAAAACCTTCCGTACTGAAAGAGTTGACACACACAATAATCGTGGACAAAACATGACATACAGCATCATATAACAGGAAGTTTCTGCCTAACTTAAATGGTTTGGCCACCTGGTCAGAATGAATCCTCACCAATCACCATCAAGGACGTTCTTCTCGAGAATGCATGGAAAAAGACCAAGAGGAAGACACAGAAGAATATGGATAGATGCAGTGACAGAGACATGTAACAACAAAGGAAAATCACTAATTCAGACAGTTCGAGCAGCTCAAGAACGACAAATGATATAACCACGACACCTTTTCGGTACCAGTGAGAAAGAGAAAGAGAAAGAAGATTGCCTGGTAAGAGACTAACTCTTGGATTTCCGGTCAATATGACAGATAGGCTGCAGGAACCGTTGAGGCTCAGTCTGAAAAGTGTTCCTTGTAGTAGTTCCCTCATATTCCAAGTCCAGCTTGCTGTCGGGGCTATTGAGTTTAGTGCTCTGTGCACACCGTAAGCTGTGTTTTTCATCCGGATCGTGTTTCGATATTCCAATTGTTTACGATTAATGGTGATGTAGTGTGACGAAGGACAGTTTGGCTGTTTTCACTTTCGGTGCCGCTGGCCTCATGCCCTTTGCTCTGACGGGGACTGCAGCTGCCTTTCTTTGTTTGGATCCTGACGGGGACTGTAGCTGCCTTTCTTTGTTTGGATCCTGACGGGGACTGTAGCTGCCTTTCTTTGTTTGGATCCTGACGGAGACTGCAGCTGTCTTTCTTTGTTTGGATCCTGACGGGAACTGCAGCTGCCTTTATTTGTTTGGATCCTGACGGGGACTGTAGCTGCCTTTCTTTGTTTGGATCCTTCGATGTGATTAGATGTTAATTCGGATGATTCCACTGGTACGGGCGGTTGAGAAATTCATCATCGAGTGCCGTCTTCGCATCGAAACGTGGCTACTATGATTTCACTGCTGCAATAGCCAATTTTTTAGTTGGCTGCGTGGCAGTGTGCCAAGCGTTCGGCTTCTCGTGGCAAGGCGCGGTGCCACTGAGTACGGGTTCGATCCCACTTCGGACCATATATTGTTCTTCGTTTTTTTCTATTGTTGTTTGTCTGTCAATTTTTTTTTCCGAGTGCTAACACATACTTCTTTGTTCTATTATTTCCTACTATAGAGCGCCATTTCGCTGTGTCTCTTTCTTTGATGGTGCAGGTTGTCATAGGCTGTCTTGTCCATCTCTTGATGTTACTCGTCCATGTCTACCTCTGCCTCTTTTACCTTGTATTTTCCCTTCCTATATTACTTTTAATCCCGTGTGTTACCGGGGCCTCATTATGAGGGAGGTAAAGAATAGCGATACTGTGACCTTCCAGGCATGTCGTAAGAGGCGACTAAGGAGATTGATCGATGGCTTGACAAGCTGTCATTGTAAAAAGTATTGTTATGGAAACAGCGCCATATATTTTTGAGCAGTGATCTCTGCAATATGTGCCATTTTGGCACGCAAGGTTTCTGTTTTTGAGATTGTGGTTCTGCCCTATGTGCCGTCTTCGGCTCGAAAGGACAATAGATAGATATTACTTTTAGTAGGCTGCTGTGTCTTTTAACATGCTCCAAAAATTGTATTTGTCTTGTTCTAATTGTGTTTAGTAGTTAAGCAATCGTGATTTTAATTCGTTTGCAACGATACCGGGGCCTTCGACAAACCAAAACCATAACTAGACTCACTAGACTTATCTTTTGTAACAGTTTGGGTGTCAAGGGAGATACAAAGTTCTGGTTCCCGCTCTTTTGGCGGCTTGACTCATCGTCAATTGATGTAGAGTTTTTTTAATGTTGTCTGTCCATCTTACTATGTGTCTGCCTCTTGCTCCTATTTCTTCTTCTCTTTTCATATAAGCTTTGAATGATAAGGCAACACACGGCATTCTTTCTAGATGGGCAAACCAGTTTATTTGTTCTTTCTGCACACGGATTGTAGAAGGGCAATAATTCATGCTAAACTATTGGTTTTAATAATATTTAAATTATGTCCCTTTACTAACGAACAAATATTTCCAAACAATTGCCTGCAACAGAATGCCACTTTATAAACTATGGTGACCAGACATTCCCGATTTTTCCGGGACAGTCCCGATTTTTTACTGTTTTTTTCACCCGTTGTCCCATATTGTCCGATTTTTTTTAGCTTTTGTCCCGGATTTGTTAAAATACATTAGGGACACAAATGTTTACCAATTTTGCCAATATGGTAAACGTCTCTTCGACTTAAAAAAATAGACATTATTCCGTTGCTGTGTAGAAAATGTTTAAAAAGTTGAACTGGCTGTTCATTTGGCGAAACAATAACTTTAAAATGTGCTCCAAGTTTGAAATCGTGTATGCTGAAACTGAAACTCAACAAGTAGCATCTTTGCGGTCACGACATTCCATATTCTTGTATATTCATTGTGTTACTTTCGTTTGCCGACGAATTAATTCTTTTTATTGTGCTGTTTAGTGATAGAGGTTATTGCACTCATTAGATGTTATTTACATTGTGCTATTGTTCAGTTACTTGACATTTTAATGTTTAAGAACTTATGCTATGAATATGGTACAGTCTTAGAACATTATTAAGGGGTAGGGTTCGATCCCAACCGACGGCCTCCGGGTTCACTCAGCCTTAAATGGGTACCGGATTTTTTTCTGGGAAAGTAAATCAGCACGGGCGTAATACCGACCACATTACTCCAAAAATCATGTGCTGAAGGTCTGTAAAATATAGGGTCACTAACACCATATTTCCCTATACGCCACTTGGTGTGACGGGGGTACTTTACTTTTTTTTTTAGAAAATTATTATTTAAACTATAGTTAGTTTGTAAAGTTTGTAATTGTTGCAACAAATGACATCAAAACGTAAGTGCAGTTTCAATCAAGATTTACAAAAGGTATGTCCCTTTCTAAAAATGTTAACATCAGACTTCACTGTAAGATGCAGTATATGTGCCTATGTGTTTTCGATGAACCGAAGTGGACGTGGTGATATTAAGAGTCACATAAATAGCGCGAGAGAGCCGTCGCTACAGTAGCATCAAGCTCGTCGTTAACAACATTTTCTCGAGCTGAACAGATTTGTGACAAAGAATAACAATTAGCTGCTACAGAAGGTACATTTGCATATCATACAGTGATACACAATCATACAGTGATACACAATCATACAGGGATACACAATCATACAGTGATACACAATCATACAGTGATACACAATCATACTGTGATACACAATCATACATTTAGATCTATGGACTACACATCAAAATTACTTCAGGTTACTTCAGAACCAAGGTTTGCTTGTACACGAACGAAAACAGAAGGCATTATTCGAAATGTGTTCACATCTAATCTGTCCTGGATTAGGGTTTCAAAAATATGGTCACCTTATATAAATAGATGTCACGTCACAGTATAAGAGGTTGTTGTGTCACGTCATTGTATGCAAGGTTGTCACGTCCCCGTGTTTAAGGTTGTCACGTAGCTGTGTAGACAGATGCCTCTTCATGTTTGATAATATGATTGTCACGTCGCTGTATATAAGGTATCACGTCGCGTCACCGTACATAAGGTCGTTACATCGCCATGTAGAAGGATGCCACGTCACCCTAGTTATATGAGATTGTCACGTCACCGTGTAGAAGGATGTCACGTCACCCTAGTTATATGAGATTGTCACGTCACCGTGTAGAAGGATGCCACGTCACCCTAGTTATATGACATTGTCACGTCACCGCGATGAAGGATGCTACGTCACCCTAGTTATATAAGATTGACACGTCACCGTGTAGAAGGATGCCACGTCACCCTAGTTATATAAGATTGACACGTCACCCTATAAACGATTGTCACGTCACTAATGTCACGCTGTGGACGCACCGGACATATGTGCTGACTTCCTGTTTCTCCTGTTTTGACCCGATGCGCGCGCAGTCTCGATATGGCTGTAGATTCATGATCATTGACTGAATCGTTAGTTCTCCCTGGTTCTAGGAGGGCATGCAGAATGTCACCTTGGTCCATTGCACATCCACGCCAACAGTTCCAGCAAGGCTGCCAACTCAATCATTTCATAATTGTTTATTTTTCACTCGGACTGAAAACAGCACATAGGACAGAAGCCATAGCTGTCCACGACTGACGATCTGCTGCTAGTCACTTAGTTCTTGGCTGTTTCTCAGTCCCATGGTTGAGCCTTCCCTAGTAATCGTTCCGCATAGCGATTCTCTTGGTCTGCCTTTGGTTCTTTGGTTATGGAAGGCCCCGGTATCACTGCAAACGAATTAAAATCCATAACTGCTCAACCGCCCGTGCCAGTGAAATCATCAGAATTACTAACTCATCTCCCAAACAAAGACAGGTAGCTGTAGTCCCCATCATAGCAGTCTCAGCACACGTCAAAAGACTTAAGGCGAAACCGCACAGAAAGTGAGCACAGCCCACTGTTCCCTGTCATACGATATCATCACTCATCGTAAAAAATTGGTCTTCATTGTTTTCTTTTACCAGATGGTTTCCACATGAATGCCTGACGGGGAAGTCTTTCTTCATTCATTCTCAGCACATGACCGATGTATTTCCAACACCTTCTTATAAAGCTCGACACCTATTCTTGCTTTAATTCATCTCTTATCTGTTCTTTAGAAATGTATTATTTCCAGCTTATGTTTGAGATCCTACAAAGGCATTTATTTTCAAAGGCGTTTACTTTGTCAGCTGATTCATTTAACAGTTACTAAAGCTAGTGAGACTAATGCCAGTTATGTGAACAAATTCTGAAGCTTGTGCATGGAGGTGTGTTTGCACTCTATAACGGTGCTACACATGTTATGGGATAATCTTTACCTTGATTATCGTGTAATTAATCATTTTTTGGCCATTTAATGAGAAGGGAACAGCTGAAATATATTGTAACAACTGGGAAAATTGAGGGACGAAGAGATAGAGGAAAGTAAAGAGAAAAAAATACCAGACAGCTTAAGAGAATGGCTTGGCAGAAGGTCAACAACAGAAATGATAAATAACTGTCGAGATCGAAAATTGTGGAGTGACATGATCATCTACGCCAGCAGACACGGTACTTGATGATGATGATCGTGTAAAATGTTGTTTTCTTGGTCTTCCTCTTCTTCCTAGTGCCTCGATTTTGTTTCTGTTTCAACTCACGGCTGTTTAATTTCATCTCAGAGTGACATTTTAGTTCTAATCTTGGAAAATGTCCAGCATAGATTGATGCCGTTTTCATGAGCCTAGAACATTCCATTCAGGGGCTTCCGGTCAATGTGGTGGATAGGCAACAGGAACTCCAGCTTCTTGTCAGAGCTACTGAGTTTAGTGTTTTGTGCACACCGTGACATGTGTATTTCACCAGGGTAGTGTTTTGATATTCCTATTGTTTATGATGAATGATAATATTGTATGAATTTGAAGAACAGATTGGCTGCGTTCACTTTCGGTACGTCTACACTATATGTTTTTTTTTTTTTTTTGGCGTGTGCTGTAGCTGCTAAAATGGGGACTGCAGCTGCATTTCTTTGTTTGGATCCTTCAATGAGATGAGATGTAAAGTCGGATGATTCCACTGGCACGGACGGTTGAGCAATAATGGATTTAAATGTATTTGCAGTGATACCGAGGCCTTCGACTATACAAAACCATAACTGTACAACACATGATCATCATCATCAAGTACCGGGCCTGCTGACGTAGGTGATCATGTCTCTCCACAACTTTCGATCTCGACAATTATTTATCATTTCTGTTGTTGGCCTTCTGCCAAGCCATTTTCTTAAGCTGTCTGGTATCTTTTCTCTTTGCTTCCCCCTATCTCTTCGTCCCTTAATTTTTCCAGTTGTTACAATATATTCCAGTTGTTCTCTTCTCATTACATGGCCAAAAAATGATGATTGTTTCTTCCTAATATTGGAAATTAGCTCTCTTATTGCTTTGGCCTCTTTCAGAACGTTTTCATTACTCTTCTTAGCTGTCCATGGTATTTTCAACATTCTTCTGTAAAACCACATTTCTACTGCCTCCAGTGATTATACAAAACCATATCGGTACAACAGATTTTATGGGATAATCTTTACCTTAATTATCCTGCAATTCTGTACAATTTTAATCTCGTAGTCTTCCTCTCCTTCTCGGTGCCTCATTGTTGTTTCTGTTTTAACTCACAGCTCTTTGTTTGTCATCTGAGAGTGGCATTTTAGCTCTTATATTGGAGGTTTTTTTCAGCATCCATTGATGAGTACTTTGAAATGTGGATTTATAGAAAAAAAAGGTAGAATTGGATGGAGAGAAAAGAAAACAAACGAGGAAGTTTTAAAGCAACTAAAAATAAAAAGAGAACTACTAAACACAATTAGAGCAAGACAAATTAAATTTTTGTGTCATGTTAAAAGACAATAAAAGCTATATTGGAAGGGAAAATACAAGGTAAAAGAGGCAGAGGCAGACCAAGACTAACATGGACGATTAAGATCAAAAGATGGACAAGACAATCTATGACAGACTGCACCATCAAAGCAAGAAACAGTGTGGAATGGCGATCCATGGTAGCCAACCTTCGCTGCGGAGATGGCACCCGATGATGATGATGATTGATGAGTCATGAGTCTAGCACATTCCACTCATCATTACAACTGATATTTTTTGGGAGTGGTTCGAATTTCTGACACCAGACACATAACGTAGCATTTGTCAGGTAAAGTCCATATTTATCTTTGAATTATATTTTTAGTAATTAATGTTTAAAGATCATAGCAAAGCAAGCCATCATGTGGGAAACAACAGGTAAGAGGAAAAGAGGAAGACCCAGAGAGACACTAAGAAGAACATTGATGAGAGAGGCAAGAGCAGCAGGAATCGGCTCCCTCAATGAGATAGAGCTGCTTGCACCGAACAGAGAAAAATGGCGAGATTTGATAAAATATCTTTAAAGAAATTGAAAACTGCTAGAACAAAAATCCAGATAAGAGAGGGAGTATCTTGGTCTACGCCCTATGGGCCGGCTACGACTCGAAAGGTCAATAGATAGATAGATAGATAGATAGATAGATAGATAGATAGATAGATAGATAGATAGATAGATAGATAGATAGATAGATAGATAGATAGATAGATAGATAGATAGATAGATAGATAGATAGATAGATAGATAGATAGATAGATTACGTTAGTATTTTGTTGTGTTCCTTTTTCGTAAAGCTGTCACCATGGTTATTATTAGTCGAAGGCCCCGGTATCACTGCAAACGAATTAAAATCCATAATTGCTCAATCGCCCGTGCCAGTGGAATCATTCGAATTAAAAATAATCTCATTGAAGGATCCAAAAAGGCCGAATGCAGTCCCTATCATAGCAGCTACAGCCCACGCCAAAAGACATAAGGCCAAGCGGCACCGAAAATGAACTCAGCTGAACTGTCCTTCGTCAAATGATATTATTATTCATCGTAAGCAATCGAAATATCGAAACACGATCCGGATGAAAAGCACAGCTCACGGTGTACACACCTTGCAGGAGTGTACGTCACACCCCACTACTGATATTAATAATAAAGGATTGAACTAAATGTTCTAACTTCTCCTTACATGTAACAGGTACAAATAGCTTAACTGACTGCCTTAAGGAATATGTGGCTCAAAGTCACGGTGACAATGTGGTTAGTATGCTCAATACTGAGGATAAGTTGTTGAAGATAAGTCACGGTGAGGATAAGTTGCTGAAGATAAGTCACACTGAGGATAAGTTGTTGAAGATTAGTCACAATGAGGATAAGTTGTTGAAGATAAGTCACAATGAGGATAAGTTGTTGAAGATAAGTCACACTGAGGATAAGTTGTTGAAGATTAGTCACAATGAGGATAATTTGTTGAAGATAAGTCACAATGAGGATAATTTGTTGAAGATAAGTCACAATGAGGATAAATTGTTGAAGATAAGTCACAATGAGGATACGTTGTTGAAGATAAGTCACAATGAGGATAAGTTGTTGAAGATAAGTCACAATGAGGATAAGTTATTGAAGACAAGTCACGGTGAGGATAAGTTGTTGAAGACAAGTCACAATGAGGATAAGTTGTTGAAGATTAGTCACGGTGAGGATAAGTTGTTGAAGACAAGTCACAATGAGGATAAGTTGTTGAAGACAAGTCACGATGAGGATACATTGTTGAAGATAAGTCACAATGAGGATAAGTTGATGAAGACAAGTCACAATGAGGATAAGTTGTTGAAGACAAGTCACAATGAGGATAAGTTGTTGAAGATAAGTCACAATGAGGATAAGTTGTTGAAGACAAGTCACAATGAGGATAAGTTGTTGAAGACAAGTCACAATGAGGATAAGTTGTTGAAGATAAGTCACAATGAGGATAAGTTGTTGAAGACAAGTCACAATGAGGATACGTTGTTGAAGACAAGTCACAATGAGGATAAGTTGTTGAAGACAAGTCACAATGTGGGTACGTGTTTACATCCTGATCAGAGGCAAGTTTTACAATCCATCACGAGGTCGATGGGGTTGCATATAAAAAGATGAATCAAATCCTTGAAGGCAATACACGATTAATAGAATTATGGGGACGGATACCAGACAAAACTTGATAACCACTGTTGATGTACACCAGTAGTGTCCAAGCAACAACTTCCCGCATCAGTTATCATGAATAGAGCATTAACTTGATAGCGAGTACACATTTTTACAATTAAAAATAGATTACCTTAAACTATGGGAAAACAGCATGAGAAAGCATACATCAGGGTACGCCTGGGTGATCTGACATTATTCACGAGGTCAACGATCCTCAAATAAAACCGGCAGCTGACCTCAGTCTTTGAGAATTATTTTTTTATTTTTATCAACACAAGCGCGAAACAGCACGTCACGAATCAACATGCGAATAAATGCTATTGTCTTTATCCGTCAGATTAAATATTGCGATCTTTTTGTGACAACGCTGGTTATAAGCATCAAAATAATTTCACGAAATGTGTGGGCTTGTGGCCGATTGTTTGGAGACCATAAAGCTCTTGAGAAAAAAAAAATGGATTAGCGGTAGAAACCGGAAGTGAGCACTAAAGCGGCTAAAGTGTATTTATATTCTTTCGATGTTAGAGAGTTCATATTTTTTGTAACCGTAATTCAAAACGACACGGGTTCCAATATATTATTTTGCAAAAGAGAACAAAGGTTTAAAGTTAGACTTTTTCTTCTTCTATTTCCTACCTTTGTCCGATCATTGCCGTCTTTATTAAATGTCTGCCCACTGAGGGGACCTCCCTAAGTTTGTGACGTTTTCAGCATTGCGAGCAGAAGGGTGGTTGTGGGTAAATTGACGTCAGCTGTCTATAGTAAAAAAAGTAAAAAAAAGTAAAGTATTCCCGTCACGCCAAGTGGCGTATAGGGAATATGGTGTTAGTTACCATACATTTTACAGACCTTCGGCACATGATTTTTGGGGTAATCTGGTCGGTATTACGCCCGTGCTGCTTTACTTTCCCAGAAAAAAAATCCGGTACCCATTTAAGGCTGGGTGAACCCGGAAGCCGTCGGTTGGGATCGGTCCCTACCCTTTGTCCTTTATAGTCCAGTTCACTAACCACTGAGCTATCGCGGCTGCCTAGGTAGTTTACAGCAGTCAGAAAATCCACACATAATCAACAACAGATAATATAAAATAAGAACAATAGACAATCCGAAGCTGGGTCGGACCCATACTCCTCGACACAGCGCCTTGCCACGATATACTATGCACTGTTGTAAACAGCCAATTAGCCAATCTACAATAATCTATCATTTGGGATGTATTTCACGCATGTGTACATGTGACTATACAATAAGATTGTGAACACAACTTGAGAATAAATTGTATATCTGTATTTTCATATTACGACAAGCATCTGCAGCAGAAATAGTAGTTTCCTGTCCTTTACCTTTAGACATAAGACAAAAGTTAATAAATGAATATGGCTACGGATGGAAACTGTAAAGGGAAATGTAACATCGCATCCATTACACCCCTTCTGAAATAATCTCTGTCTCTAGCCAGATCTCCCACAGAACGAGTCATTCATCACAGCCCTTCTGAAAGAATCTCTGTCTCTAGCCATATCCCCTACAGAACGAGTCATTCATCACAGCCCTTCTGAAAGAATATCTGTCTCTAGCCAGATCTCCCACTTCTTCTGTTGTCATTTTCAAATCTCCTTGATGTCTTGAAACCACCTTCTTCTTGGTCTGCCCCTGATGCATCGCCCAGGAACCACGCCCTCCGTTATTGTTCTTTCCAGCCCGCTGTGTCTTTTGACACGGCCATAGTGTTTTAATTTCCTCCATAGAATAGTGTTTATAAGCCAGTACCTTTAATGTTTAAATATTTTATTATGTCTTCGTTGTTCTTTTTTATTGTCCAAGGTTGGTTGTTTATTTCTCTATAGCATTACACTATCCTATAATTGTATTAAAGTAGCAATAATTTCCGTCATACTAGCCGGAGATATAGGATCAGAAATGAAGAACTGAGAAGAAAGTTAGGAATAATTCCCGCCACTGAATGCATAAAGAAACAAAAGATAAAATGGTGTGGCTCCGTGATAAGATCGAAAGATGAAAACACAACACAACAAGCCTTAAATCAATTTTGCAAGAACACCAGACTCAAGGGCTGGGCAGGAATAAGATGGATTGACGAAATATTAGCAACACTAGGAAACATAACAGCAGCAGAGACCAAAAGAAAAAAATTAAAGATCACAAACTATATCTCTCATACACGCTGAAAAGCAAATTAGGAAGGAAAGAGGAAGAGTATTTTTGTAAGAAGGTAAGGAAATTGGGTATATTATGCCCTCTATTATGTCTTCAACTTGGATTGGGTTATTGGCCTGACCTTTCAACTAATTAGTTGTTACCGCCCTTTGTTTGAAGTGGAGCACCAGTGGTTCATTGGTTCATGCATTCGCTTCATTGCTTCATTGGTTCTTTGGTTCATGCATTGGTTCATTGGTTCATTGGTTCATTGGTTCATTGCTTCATTGGTTCATTGCTTCATTGGTTCATTGCTTCATTGGTTCATGCATTCGCTTCATTGCTTCATTGGTTCATTGGTTCATTGCTTCATTGGTTCATTGCTTCATTGGTTCATGCATTTGCTTCATTGGTTCATTGGTTCATTGCTTCATTGCTTCATTGGTTTATTGGTTCATTGCTTCATTGGTTCATTGGTTAATTGCTTCATTGGTTCATTGCTTCATTGGTTAATTGCTTCATTGGTTCATTGGTTCATTGGTTCATTGGTTCATTGCTTCATTGCTTCATTGGTTCATTGGTTCATGCATTCGCTTCATTGCTTCATTGGTTCATTGTTTCATTGCTTCATTGGTTAATTGCTTCATTGGTTCATTGGTTCATTGCTTCATTGGTTCATTGCTTCATTGCTTCATTGGTTCATTGCTTCATTGGTTAATTGCTTCATTGGTTCATTGCTTCATTGCTTCATTGGTTCATTGCTTCATTGGTTCATGCATTCGCTTCATTGCTTCATTGGTTCATTGCTTCATTGGTTCATGCATTCGCTTCATTGGTTCATTGCTTCATTGGTTCATGCATTCGCTTCATTGCTTAATTGCTTCATTGCTTCATTGGTTCATGCATTCGCTTCATTGGTTCATTGCTTCATTGGTTCATTGCTTCATTGGTTCATGCATTCGCTTCATTGCTTCATTGGTTCATGCATTCGCTTCATTGGTTCATTGCTTCATTGCTTCATTGGTTCATTGCTTCATTGGTTCATGCATTTGCTTCATTGCTTCATTGGTTCATGCATTCGCTTCATTGCTTCATTGGTTCATTGCTTCATTGGTTCATGCATTCGCTTCATTGCTTCATTGGTTCATTGCTTCATTGGTTCATGCATTCGCTTCATTGCTTCATTGGTTCATTGCTTCATTGGTTAATGCATTCGCTTCATTGCTTCATTGGTTCATTGCTTCATTGGTTCATGCATTCGCTTCATTGGTTCATTGGTTCATTGCATCATTGGTTCATGCATTCGCTTCATTGCTTCATTGGTTCATGCATTCGCTTCATTGCTTCATTGCTTCATTGGTTCATTGCTTCATTCGTTCGTGCATTCGCTTCATTGCTTCATTGGTTCATACATTCGCTTCATTGCTTCATTGGTTTATTGGTTCATTGCTTCATTGGTTCATGCATTCGCTTCATTGCTTCATTGGTTGATTGGTTCATTGCTTCATTGCTTCATTGGTTCATGCATTCGCTTCATTGCTTCATTGGTTCATTGGTTCATTGCTTCATTGGTTCCTGCATTCGCTTCATTGCTTCATTGGTTCATTGGTTCATTCCTTCATTGGTTCATTGCTTCATTGGTTCATTGCTTCATTGGTTCATTGGTTCATTGCTTCATTGGTTCATTGGTTCATTGGTTCATTGCTTCATTGGTTCATTGCTTCATTGGTTCATTGCTTCATTAGTTCATTGCTTCATTGGTTCATTGCTTCATTGGTTCATTGCTTCATTGGTTCATTGGTTCATTGGTTCATTGCTTCATTGGTTCATTGGTTCATTGCTTCATTGGTTCATTGCTTCATTATTTCATTGGTTCATTGCTTCATTGCTTCATTGGTTCATTGGTCCATTGCTTCATTGGTTCATTGCTTCATTGGTTCATTGCTTCATTGGTTCATTAGTTCATTGCTTCATTGCTTCATTGCGTCATTAGTTCATTGCTTCATTGGTTCATTGGTTCATTGTTTCATTGGTTCATTGCTTCATTGGTTCATTGCTTCATTGGTTCATTGCTTCATTGGTTCATTGCTTCATTGGTTCATTGTTTCATTGGTTCATTGGTTCATTGGTTCATTGGTTCATTGTTTCATTGGTTCATTGTTTCATTGGTTCATTGCTTCATTGTTTCATTGGTTCATTGCTTCATTGGTTCATTGCTTCATTGGTTCATTGTTTCATTGGTTCATTGCTTCATTGGTTCATTCCTTCGTTGGTTCATTGTTTCATTGGTTCATTGCTTCATTGGTTCATTGTTTCATTGGTTCATTGCTTCATTGGTTCATTCCTTCGTTGGTCCATTGTTTCATTGGTTCATTGGTTCATTGCTTCATTGGTTCATTGCTTCATTGGTTCATTGCTTCATTGGTTCATTCCTTCGTTGGTTCATTGCTTCATTGGTTCATTCCTTCGTTGGTTCATTGCTTCATTGGTTCATTGCTTCATTGGTTCATTGCTTCATTGGTTCATTGCTTCATTGGTTCATTCCTTCGTTGGTTCATTGTTTCATTGGTTCATTGCTTCATTGGTTCATTGTTTCATTGGTTCATTGCTTCATTGGTTCATTGCTTCATTGGATCATTGCTTCATTGGTTCATTCCTTCGTTGGTTCATTGTTTCATTGGTTCATTGCTTCATTGGTTCATTGCTTCATTGTTTCATTGGTTCATTGCTTCATTGGTTCATTGTTTCATTGGTTCATTGCTTCATTGCTTCATTGGTCCATTGCTTCATTGCTTCATTGGTTCATTGTTTCATTGGTTCATTGTTTCATTGGTTCATTGCTTCATTACGTCATTGCTTCATTGTTTCATTGCTTCATTACTTCATTGCTTCATTGCTTCATTGCTTCATTGGTCCATTGCTTCATTGCTTCATTGGTTCATTGTTTCATTGCTTCATTGGTTCATTGGTTCATTGGTTCATTGCTTCATTGGTTCATTGCTTCATTGGTTCATTGCTTCATTGCTTCATTGGTTCAATGGTTCATTGGTTCATTGCTTCATTGGTTCATTGCTTCATTGGTTCATTGGTTCATTGCTTCATTGTTTTCATTGGTTCATTGCTTCATTGGTTCATTGGTTCATTGGTTCATTGGTTCATTGTTTCATTGATTCATTGGTTCATTGGTTCATTGCTTCATTGGTTCATTGCTTCATCGGTTCATTCTTCATTGGTTCATGCATTCGCTTCATTGCTTCATTGTTCCATTGGTTCATTGTTTCATTGGTTCATTGCTTCATTGGTTCATTGCTTCATTGGTTCATTGCTTCATTGGTTCATTGCTTCATTGGTTCATTGTTTCATTGGTTCATTGGTTCATTGGTTCTTTGTTTCATTGCTTCATTGTTTCATTGGTTCATTGCTTCATTGGTTCATTGCTTCATTGGTTCATTGTTTCATTGGTTCATTGCTTCATTGGTTCATTCCTTCGTTGGTTCATTGTTTCATTGGTTCATTGCTTCATTGGTTCATTGCTTCATTGGTTCATTGCTTCATTGGTTAATTCCTTCGTTGGTTCATTGTTTCATTGGTTCATTGCTTCATTGGTTCATTGTTTCATTGGTTCATTGCTTCATTGGTTCATTCCTTCGTTGGTTCATTGTTTCCTTGGTTCATTGCTTCATTGGTTCATTGCTTCATTGGTTCATTGCTTCATTGGTTCATTCCTTCGTTGGTTCATTGCTTCATTGGTTCATTCCTTCGTTGGTTCATTGCTTCATTGGTTCATTGCTTCATTGGTTCATTGCTTCATTGGTTCATTGCTTCATTGGTTCATTCATTCGTTGGTTCATTGTTTCATTGGTTCATTGCTTCATTGGTTCATTGTTTCATTGGTTCATTGCTTCATTGGTTCATTGCTTCATTGGTTCATTGCTTCATTGGTTCATTCCTTCGTTGGTTCATTGTTTCATTGGTTCATTGCTTCATTGGTTCATTGGTTCATTGGTTCATTGCTTCATTGGTTCATTGTTTCATTGGTTCATTGCTTCATTACTTCATTGCTTCATTGCTTCATTGCTTCATTGTTTCATTGCTTCATTACTTCATTGCTTCATAGCTTCATTGCTTCATTGGTCCATTGCTTCATTGCTTCATTGGTTCATTGTTTCATTGGTTCATTGTTTCATTGGTTCATTGCTTCATTACTTCATTGCTTCATTGCTTGATTGTTTCATTGCTTCATTACTTCATTGCTTCTTTGCTTCATTGCTTCATTGGTCCATTGCTTCATTGCTTCATTGGTTCATTGTTTCATTGCTTCATTGCTTCATTGGTTCATTGTTTCATTGCTTCGTTGGTTCATTGTTTCATTGGTTCATTGTTTCATTGGTTCATTGTTTCATTGGTTCATTGCTTCATTGTTTCATTACTTCATTGCTTCATTGCTTCATTACTTCATTGCTTCATTACTTCATTGCTTCATTACTTCATTGCTTCATTACTTCATTACTTCATTGCTTCATTGCTTCATTGCTTCATTGCTTCATTACTTCATTACTTCATTGCTTCATTGCTTCATTACTTCATTACTTCATTGCTTCATTATTTCATTACTTCATTACTTCATTGCTTCATTGCTTCATTGCTTCATTACTTCATTACTTCATTGCTTCATTGCTTCATTGCTTCATTACTTCATTACTTCATTGCTTCATTACTTCATTACTTCATTACTTCATTGCTTCATTGCTTCATTGCTTCATTACTTCATTGCTTCATAGCTTCATTACTTCATTACTTCATTGCTTCATTACTTCATTACTTCATTACTTCATTACTTCATTGCTTCATTACTTCATTACTTCATTGCTTTATTACTTCATTACTTCATTGCTTCATTGCTTCATTACTTCATTACTTCATTACTTCATTGCTTCATTACTTCATTGCTTCATTACTTCATTGGTTCATTACTTCATTACTTCATTGCTTCATTACTTCATTACTTCATTACTTCATTACTTCATTGCTTTATTACTTCATTACTTCATTGCTTCATTACTTCATTACTTCATTACTTCATTACTTCATTGCTTCATTACTTCATTGGTTCATGCATTCGCTTCTTGGTCAGAAAGCTCCGAGTTGAAATCCCAGAAGTATAATATACTTTTGAGACTGACAAGGCTCCGGGTTTCACCCAGCCGCTAAAATTGCGTAACATATACTTTTCTGATGTAAGAATGGCCTGGCATAATACCGACCATATCACAAAAAAAATGTACCAGTAGAGAGAGATGGGAAGATAACATAAAATGAACAGACCACGACTTTGAAGAATGACTAAAGATAGAGAGAAGTGGAGAAGGTGGACGAAGTGCGCTATCTGTGCCTCAACAACCCCCGAGCTATGGGATAATAATAAAAAGAAGATATCTTTCTCTCTCTCTCTCTCTCTCTCTGCGATCAGGACTCAATCAGAGTATGGATTCCAGACTCTCACATGAAGTCAGCTATCAGGTTAAGTGTGTTGATCGCCCCCACAGACAGAACATCGCATTTAGAGTCTTCCAGATCCTCTCTGACTGAACCAAAAAAAAAAAAAAAAAAATTAATCCTAAAAATAAGAAGATATTATAGAAATGGGACATTTAATAAAAATAAAAATAATCCTAACTACTACATTCTTTTCAGCCTTTAAAGTAACATTTGAGGGAGTGGTTCAACTTTTCGACACTTCATATTTCCTTGAAAAAATGTTCTTTCCAAGGCTGGCTATCGAGACACGTGACCAAACAAGTTCAGTTATCGTTTCTTCTCAATAGTGAAAATACCATCATGTACAGCGATGAGGATTTTTTTCTGGGAAAATAAAGTAGCACGGGCGTCACATTAACCCAAAAAACATGTGCTGACGATCTGTAAAATTTGGGTCACTAACACCATATTTCCCTATTCGCCACTTGGCGTGATGGGGGTACTTTACTTCTTAAAGCGATGAAACGGATGTAAAGAAAAGAAAACAAACGATGAAGTCTTAAAACAACTAAAATAAAGAGAGAACTACTAAACACAATTCAAACAAGACAAACGAGATTTTTGGGGCATGTTAAAAGACACAGCGGACTACTAAAAGTGATCTTGGAAGGGAAAATACAAGGTAAAAGAGGCAGAGGCAGATCAAGACTAACAGGGATGAGTAACATTAAAAGATAGGCAAGTCAGTCTATAACAACCTGTACCATCAAAGAAAGAGACAGAGCGAAGTGGCGCTCCATGGTAGCCAACCTTCGATGCGAAGACGGGACTCAATGATGATGATGATGATGATGATGATGATGATGATGATGATGATGATGATGACAGCAATGACTTGTATCCTTTTGCGAAATTATTTACTTGGAAGAGGGGATGAAGAAAAGACAGTGAAAGAGAAGGATGACAAAGAGGAATAAAATATAGAGAATGTAGAGGAAGTGGAGACATAGAATAGGTAGTGGAAGAAGAAGAAATAGAGGAGGTACAGAAAGAAAAAGAAATAGACAAGGTAGAAGAAGAAGAAATAGAGAAGGTAGAGGAAGAAATAGAGAAGGTAGAGGAAGAAATAGAGAAGGTAGAGGAAGAAATAGAGAAGGTAGAGGAAGAAATAGAGAAGGTAGAGGAAGAGGAAGAAATAGAGAAGGTAGAGGAAGAAGAAGAAATAGAGGAGGTAGAGGAGGTAGAGGAAGAAGAAGAAATAGAGGAGGTAGAGGAAGAAGAAGAAATAGAGGAGGTAGAGGAAGAAGAAGAAATAGAGGAGTTAGAGGAAGAAGAAGAAATAGAGGAGTTAGAGGAAGAAGAAGAAATAGAGGAGTTAGAGGAAGAAGAAGAAATAGAGGAGTTAGAGGAAGAAGAAGAAATAGAGGAGGCAGAGGAAGAAGAAGAAATAGAGGAGGTAGAGGAAGAAGAAGAAATAGAGAAGGTAGAGGAAGAAGAAGAAATAGAGAAGGTAGAGGAAGAAGAAGAAATAGAGAAGGTAGAGGAAGAAATAGAGAAGGTAGAGGAAGAAGAAGAAATAGAGAAGGTAGAGGAGGTAGAGGAAGAAGAAGAAATAGAGGAGGTAGAGGAAGAAGAAGAAATAATAGAAGGTAGAGGAAGAAGACGATATAGAGGAAGAAGAAGAAATAGAGGAGTTAGAGGAGGAAGAAGAAATAGAGGAAGAAGAAGAAATAGAGGAAGTAGAGGAGGAAGAAGAAATAGAGGAAGAAGAATAAATAGAGGAGGTAGAGGAAGAAGAATAAATAATAGAAGGTAGAGGAAGAAGAAGAAATAGAGGAAGAAGAATAAATAGAGGAGGTAGAGGAAAAAGAAGAAATAGAGGAGGTAGAGGAAGAAGAAGAAATAGAGGAGGTAGAGGAAGAAGAAGAAATAGAGGAGGTAGAGGAAGAAGAAGAAATAGAGGAGGTAGAGGAAGAAGAAGAAATAGAGGATGTAGAGGAAAAAGAAGAAATAGAGGAGGTAGAGGAAGAAGAAGAAATAGAGGAGGTAGAGGAAGAAGAAGAAATAGAGGAGGTAGAGGAAGAAATAGTGGCAGCAGAAATGAACAACTACAAGATAGATATTCTGGGAATGTGTGAAACAAGATGGCTGGGAGCGGAGAGAATAAAATTGAATACAGGGGAGATGATTTTATCATCAGGACACCAGGAACCAGGAGCACAACATAGCGAAGGGGTAGCTATAATGCTATCAAAGAATGCACAGAAGACACTAATAGAATGGGAGGCAGTGGGACCAAGACTGGTGAGAGCAACATTTAGAACAACCAAAAACAAAATAAAATTACACATTATACAATGCTATGCACCAACCAACGATAAAGATGACTCAGTTAAAGATGATTTTTATAAACAGCTACAATGCCAGATGGATGCAAGACGAGCCAAGGATATTATAATCTTGATGGGAGACCTAAATGCTAAGGTAGGATCAGACAACAGAGGCTTTGAAGAGATTATGGGAAAACATGGACTTGGAGATATAAACGAGAATGGAGAGATATTTGTGAATTTCTGCGCCCTTAATCAAATGAGCCTAGGAGGAACAATATTCCAACATAAAAGAATACACAAAGCTACATGGGTGTCACCAGATCATAGAACGGAAAATCAAATTGATCACATATGTATTAATAATAAGTTTAAGTCATCCTTACAGGAAGTAAAAGTATATAGAGGGGCAGATATAGCTTCTGATCATCATCTTCTGTTAGCCAAACTTAAAATTAAATTAAAAAGGTATACTACAACGAATAAGGGCAGAACGTATTTCAATGTAGGGTTTCTTAAAGAACAAGGAATTAAAGATAAATTCGCAGTCACAATATCAAACAAATACCAAGTCCTCCAACAACTAGAAAATACAATAAATATAGAAGATCATTGGAAACAGGTAAAAAATATATGGAAAGAGACATGCGAAGAAACACTGGGGAAAAGAGAACGCCAGAATAAGGCATGGATGACAGCAGAGACCCTGGATAAAATTAAAGAAAGAAAGAACAAGAAAGCAGACATAAATAAAAGCAAAACAAGAAGTAATAAAGCCAAGACACAGGAAGCTTACACAGAGGTGAACAAGAAGTGAGAAGATGCATTAAAAGGGATAAGAGGAAATATATAGATGAATTAGCTAAAGAGGCAGAAGAAGCAGCAAATAAAGGGAATATGAAAGAACTGTACAACAGCACAAAGAAATTAGGTGGAAAATACAAACAGATCAACGCCTTTATCAAAGATAAGAAAGGAAATCTGCTTAGTAATATAAAGGAACAAATGGAGAGATGGAAGGAGCACTTTGAAGAACTTTTGAACAGACCTGGCTCAAATAATCCTCCAGATATACTACCAGCAGAAGAAGAATTACACGTTAACTGCGGAAAACCAAGCAAAGAAGAAATAATGAAAGCCATCAAACTGTTAAAAGATGGTAAAGCCACAGGACCAGATGAAATTCCTTCGGAAGCCATCAAAGCAGATATTATCACCTCTACCAAGAATGATGTTACATAATCTATTGGATAAAATTTGGGAGAGGGAAGAAATACCTAAAGACTGGAGAGAAGGTTATATGATCAAACTACCAAAGAAAGGAAGTTTACAGGAGTGCATAAATTATAGGGGAATTATGCTACTATCAGTGCCAGGAAAAATATTAGGCAGAATCATTCTGGAGAGACTAAAAGAGGCTATAGAGAAACACTTGAGAGATGAACAAGCAGGTTTTAGGAAGAACAGATCATGTGCTGATCAAATAACTACTCTACGTATAATAGTTGAACAAAGTTTAGAACTAAAATCCCCACTTTATATTGGATTCATAGATTACGAAAAGGCATTTGATAGTTTAGACAGAAGAATGCTTTGGAAGTTGCTGAGTCATTATGGAATCCCCATAAAGTTTATTAACCTGATAAAAACAATGTATGAAGGAACAAAATGTAGTGTGGTGCATGAAGGACAGCTTACAGAAGCATTTGAAATAAGAACAGGAGTAAGGCAAGGATGCCTTCTGTCTCCATTTCTCTTTCTACTGGCCATAGATTGGATTATGAAAATAACTCAAAACAACAGAAATGGGATCCAGTGGTCACTGACCAAACAACTTGATGATTTAGACTTTGCTGATGACATAGCTCTCCTATCACACAGCCACCAACAGATGCAAGATAAAATGAGTATATTAGATGAGAGATCACAACAGCTAGGACTAAAGATTAATAGAGATAAGACCAACATTATGAGAATTAATGCAGTTGGCAATGACCAAATAAAACTAGGAGAAATACCTCTACTAGACGTACAATCTTATATATATCTGGGCAGTAATATAGATAAAGAGGGAGGAACAGAAAACGATACCAAAATAAGGATATCAAAAGCAAGAGGAGCTTTCATTGCACTGGGAAACATATGGAAATCCAAAGAAATTAGGCTAAATACAAAAATACAAATTTTCAACTCCAATGTTAAGTCGGTTCTATTATATGGCTGTGAAACATGGAGAATAACAAAATTGACAATCACGAAGGTACAGACTTTCATTAATGGATGCTTGCGCAGAATAAAGGGATGGAAATGGCAGGACAAAGTCACAAACGTGGAATTATGGAAATGTACCGGTCAAATACCAGTGGATAAAGAAATACAGCGAAGACGATGGCGATGGATAGGACACACACTACGGAAACCAACTGAGAGTATTACACAACAGGCCCTTTTTTGGAATCCCCAGGGGAAAAGACAAAGAGGAAGACCAAGGAATTCTTGGAGAAGACAGATTGAAGCAGAGATGAAGATGATGGGGAAGACATGGAATGATCTTAAAAGAATTGCAAAAAACAGAACGACTTGGAAAGTGTTTGTTGAAGACCTATGCTCCACTGGGAGCTAAAAGGTAGAAGAAGAGGAAGAAATAGAGAAGGTAGAGGAAGAAGAAGAAATAGAGAAGGTAGAGGAATAAATAGAGAAGGTAGAGGAAGAAGAAGAAATAGAGGAGGTAGAGGAAGAAGAAGAAATAGAGAAGGTAGAGTAAGAATTAGAGAAGGTAGTGGAAGAAGAAGAAATAGAGAAGGTAGTGGAAGAAATAGAGAAGGTAGAGGAAGAAGAAGAAATAGAGGAGGTAGAGGAAGAAGAAGAAATAGAGAAGGTAGAGGAAGAAATAGAGAAGGTAGAGGAAGAAGAAGAAATAGAGGAGGTAGAGGAAGAAGAAGAAATAGAGAAGGTAGAGGAAGAAGAAGAAATAGAGAAGGTAGAGGAAGAAATAGAGAAGGTAGAGGAAGAAGAAGAAATAGAGAAGGTAGAGGAAGAAGAAAAAATAGAGGAGGTAGAGGAAGAAGCAGAAATAGAGAAGGTAGAGGGCGAAATAGAGAAGGTAGAGGAAGAAGAAGAAATAGAGAAGGTAGAGGAAGAAGAAGAAATAGAGGAGGTAGAGGAAGAAGAAAAAATAGAGGAGGTAGAGGAAAAAAAGAAATAGAGGAGGTAGAGGAAGAAGAAGAAATAGAGGAGGTAGAGGAAGAAGAAGAAATAGAGGAGGTAGAGGAAGAAGAAGAAATAGAGGAGGTAGAGGAAGAAGAAGAAATAGAGGAGGTAGAGGAAGAAGAAGAAATAGAGGATGTAGAGGAAAAAGAAGAAATAGAGGAGGTAGAGGAAGAAGAAGAAATAATAGAAGGTAGAGGAAGAAGACGATATAGAGGAAGAAGAAGAAATAGAGGAGTTAGAGGAGGAAGAAGAAATAGAGGAAGAAGAAGAAATAGAGGAAGTAGAGGAGGAAGAAGAAATAGAGGAAGAAGAACAAATAGAGGAGGTAGAGGAAGAAGAATAAATAATAGAAGGTAGAGGAAGAAGAAGAAATAGAGGAGGTAGAGGAAAAAGAAGAAATAGAGGAGGTAGAGGAAGAAGAAGAAATAGAGGAGGTAGAGGAAGAAGAAGAAATAGAGGAGGTAGAGGAAGAAGAAGAAATAGAGGAGGTAGAGGAAGAAGAAGAAATAGAGGAGGTAGAGGAAGAAGAAGAAATAGAGGAGGTAGAGGAAGAAGAAGAAATAGAGGAGGTAGAAGAAGAAGAAATAGAGGAAGAAATAGAGAAGGTAGAGGAAGAAGAAGAAATAGAGAAGGTAGAAGAAGAAGAAATAGAGGAAGAAATAGAGAAGATAGAGGAAAAAGAAGAAATAGAGGAGGTAGAGGAAGAAGAAGAAATAGAGGAAGAAATAGAGAAAGTAGAGGAAAAAGAAGAAATAGAGAGAAGAAGAAGAAATAGAGGAAGAAGAAGAAATAGAGGAGTTAGAGGAAGAAGAAGAAATAGAGGAGGTAGAGGAAGAAGAAGAAATAGAGGAGGTAGAGGAAGAAGAAGAAATAGATGAGGTAGAGGAAGAAGAAGAAATAGAGGAGTTAGAGGAAGAAGAAGAAATAGAGGAGCTAGAGGAAGAAGAAGAAATAGAGGAGTTAGAGGAAGAAGAAGAAATAGAGGAGTTAGAGGAAGAAGAAGAAATAGAGGAGGCAGAGGAAGAAGAAGAAATAGAGGAGGTAGAGGAAGAAGAAGAAATAGAGGAGGTAGAGGAAAAAAAAAAATAGAGGAGGTAGAGGAAGAAGAAAAAATAGAGGAGGTAGAGGAAAAAAGAAATAGAGGAGGTAGAGGAAGAAGAAGAAATAGAGGAGGTAGAGGAAGAAGAAGAAATAGAGGAGGTAGAGGAAGAAGAAGAAATAGAGGAGGTAGAGGAAGAAGAAGAAATAGAGGAGGTAGAGGAAGAAGAAGAAATAGAGGATGTAGAGGAAAAAGAAGAAATAGAGGAGGTAGAGGAAGAAGAAGAAATAATAGAAGGTAGAGGAAGAAGACGATATAGAGGAAGAAGAAGAAATAGAGGAGTTAGAGGAGGAAGAAGAAATAGAGGAAGAAGAAGAAATAGAGGAAGTAGAGGAGGAAGAAGAAATAGAGGAAGAAGAATAAATAGAGGAGGTAGAGGAAGAAGAATAAATAATAGAAGGTAGAGGAAGAAGAAGAAATAGAGGAGGTAGAGGAAAAAGAAGAAATAGAGGAGGTAGAGGAAGAAGAAGAAATAGAGGAGGTAGAGGAAGAAGAAGAAATAGAGGAGGTAGAGGAAGAAGAAGAAATAGAGGAGGTAGAGGAAGAAGAAGAAATAGAGGAGGTAGAGGAAGAAGAAGAAATAGAGAAGGAAAATGGGGAAGAAGAAGAAAACAAATTAAAGGAGGAGAAAGAAGAAGAGATAGAGGAGGAACGATAATAAGAAATAGAGGATGTAAAGAAGATGAAGAAGAAATATAGAAAAAAGGATTAAGAGGAAGAAGAAATAGAAGAGGAAGATCAGAAAGAAGAAAAAACGGAGGAGAAAGAAGAAGACTTAAAAGAAGAAGATGAACAAGATGGCACTTTAACTGTAGGAACTAAAATGAAAGAAATTACACTGAAAATTAGCTGCCGTGATATTGAGTCACGTTAGGGGGAGAGGAGAAGAGAACACCTACGTATTTGAGTCCAATTTTCTAATAAAAGTATGAGTTGTAGTAACTGGCCAGAGTCCATGAACAACTTGAGTGGTTTCACAACGTTTGACGAGACAATATGTACGATGTGCAACCAATATGTCAACTATTCACAACGTGGCTCAAATGCCGGCGAGCAAATATGATATAAAGCTACATGTCACGAGCATCCTGCCGAGGGTTTTATCTGCTAACTTGCTGTAAGCGCTTTTAACGTAGTTACACCGATCAGGAATTCGTCTTCGATTATTCGACCAGCCCTCAGCTGCAATAAAAGGTACGCCTGCAGTGTTTTCAATGTAGCTTTATCCTTGTTTAATATTGCATTTAATTAAATTTAAAAGGTCTTTTATTGTGTGTTTTGCGGTAGCAGTTATTCATTTAATGTTGATTGAGAAAAGACAGAACACGATCAAAGAGTTGATTGGTTTAAATGTTGTTGATCAACTTTCATTCAGTTGTATTATTTATTGCTACTTTATTATAAGTGATATACATTTGTATATATTTTTTATTATTGCATGTTTTGTTCAGATAGTTTTTTTTTTAACAATAATAATTTGGAGTTCAAAGCGAGGCCCATTAGATTATTACAGTTCTATGTAGAACCAAGTTGGATGGATAGGTAGAGGGTGCTATAGTGTAGAGGTAGGTAGTGTGTTATAGTGTAGAGGTAGGTAGGGTGCTATAGTGTAGAGGTAAGTAGTGTGCTATAGCACAGAATTAGGTAGTGTGCTATAGTGTAGAGGTAGGTAGGATGCTATAGTGTAGAGGTAGGTAGTGTACTATAGTGTAGAGGTAGGTAGGGTGCTATAGTGTAGAGGTAGGATGGGTGCTATAGTGTAGAGGTAGGTAGTGTGCTATAGCACAGAATTAGGTAGTATGCTATAGTGTAGAGGTTACCACCATGTGCTATAGTGAAGAGGTAGGTAGGGTGCAATAGTGTAGATGTAGGTAGGGTGGTATAGTGTAGAGGTAGGTAGGATGCTATAGTGTAGAGGTAGGTAGTGTGCTATAGTGTAGAGGTAGGTAGTGTTCTATAGTGTAGAGGTAGGTAGGGTGCTATAGTGTAGAGGTATGTAGGATGCTATAGTGTAGAGGTAGGTAGTGTGCTATAGTGTAGAGGTAGGTAGGGTGCTATAGTGTAGAGGTTTGTAGGGTGCTTTAGTGTAGAGGTAGGCACTGTGCTATAGTGTAGAGGTACGTAGTGTGCTATAGTGTGGAGGTTACCACCATGTGCTATAGTGAAGAGGTAGGTAGGGTGCAATAGTGTAGATGTAGATAGGGTGGTATAGTGTAGAGGTAGGTAGGATGCTATAGTGTAGAGGTAGGTGGTATACTATAGTGTAGAGGTAGGTAGGGTACTATAGTGTAAGAGGTAGGTAGTGTTCTATAGTGTGGAGGTAGGTAGTGTGCTATAGTGTAGAGTTAGGTAGTGTGCTATAGTGTAGAGGTAGGTAGTGCGCTATAGTGTAGAGGTAGGTGGGGTGCTATAGTGTAGAGGTAGGTAGGGTGCTATAGTGCAGAGGTAGGTAGTGTTCTATAGTGTGGAGGTAGGTAGTGTGCTATACTGTGGAGGTAGGTAGTGTGCTATAGTGTAGAGGTAGGTAGTGTGCTATAGTGTAGAGGTATGTAGGGTGCTATGGTGTAGATGGAAGTAGTGTGCTATAGTGTAGAGGTAGGTAGTGTGCTATAGTGTAGAGGTCGGTAGGGTGCTATAGTGTGGAGGTAGGCGGTATACTTTAGTGTAGAGGTAGGTAGGGTGCTATAGTGTAGAGGTAGGTAGTGTTCTATAGTGTGGAGGTAGGTAGTGTGCTATAGTGTAGAGTTAGGTAGTGTGCTATAGTGTAGAGGTAGGTAGTGCGCTATAGTGTAGAGGTAGGTAGGGTGCTATAGTGTAGAGGTAGGTAGGGTGCTATAGTGCAGAGGTAGGTAGGGTGCTATAGTGTAGAGGTAGGTAGGGTGCTATAGTGTGGCGGTAGGTAGTGAGCTATAGTGTAGAGGCAGGTAGTGTGCTATAGTGTAGAGGTAGGTAGGATACTATAGTGTAGAGGTAGGTAGTGTGCTATAGTGTAGAGGTCGGTAGGATGCTATAGTGTAGAGGTAGGTAGTGTGCTATAGTGTAGAGGTAGGTAGTGTGCTATAGTGTAGAGGTAGGTAGTGAGCTATAGTGTGGAGGTAGGTAGTGTGCTATACTGTGGAGGTAGGTAGTGTGCTATAGTGTAGAGGTAGGTAGTGTGCTATAGTGTAGAGGTAGGTAGGATGCTATAGTGTAGAGGTAGGTAGTGTGCTATAGTGTAGGGGTAGGTAGTGTGCTATAGTGTAGAGGTAGGTAGTGTGCTATAGTGTAGAGGTAGGTAGTGTGCTATAGTGTAGAGGTAGGTAGTGAGCTATAGTGTAGAGGTCGGTAGGGTTCTATAGTGTGGAGGTAGGTATGGTGCTATTGTGCATAGGTAGGTAGTGTGGTATAGTGTGGAGGTATGTAGTGTGCTATAGTGTGGAGGTAGGTAGTGTGCTATAGTGTGGAGGTATGTAGTGTGCTATAGCGCAGAGGTATGTAGGGTGCTATAGTGTAGAGGTAGATAGTTAGGGTGCTATAGTGTAGAGGTAGGTAGTGTGCTATAGTGTGGAGGTAGGTAGTGTGCTATAGTGCAGAGGTATGTAGGGTGCTATAGCGTAGAGGTAGATAGTTAGGGTGCTATAGTGTAGAGGTAGGTAGGGTGCTATAGTGTAGAGGTAGATAGGTAGGGTGCTATAGTGTAGAGGTAGGTAGGGTGCTATAGTGTAGAGGAAGTAGGTAGGGTGCTATAGTGTAGAGGTTGGTAGGGTGCTATAGTGTAGAGGTAGGGTGCTATAGTGTAGAGGTAGGTAGGGTGCTATAGTGAAGAGGAAGTAGGTAGGGTGCTATAGTGTAGAAGTAGGTAGGGTGCTATAGTGTAGAGGAAGTAGGTAGGGTGCTATAGTGTAGAGGTAGATAGGTAGGGTGCTATAGTGTAGAGGTAGGTAGGGTGCTATAGTGTAGAGGAAGTTGGTAGTGAGCTATAGTGTAGAGGAAGTAGGTAGTGTGCTTGATCCAAAAGCAGAAGATTTTAAATTCAAATAATGGTGACCCTTGACATCAAGATCAGATTGAACACCTAGTCCTGTAGGAGACTACGGTAGAAAATACACCCTCCCTCTGGAGCTACTTTAAAGATATTTGATTTTTTAATTCCTAACATTTTTTTAAAATCACAATAACCTACCAGCTCGCATTGTCGTCAGTGCCACGGGAGTCGTGCTCTGTGCTGACATTATTTGTCCTCTGCTATCCAGAAATATATTGGAACGCTGGTAGACATTGTCCTATTTATAGCGATGATCTTGCAATCGGAAAATAAGAAGAATTAATAAAAAGGACATTTTAACAAATAGTAAAGGATAATCATAGTTTGATGAATGTTTATTATGGCAACGGATAAGTAATTTAAATTACTGACTTCCACAAACAGGGATATAGACTGTTAGAGGATTGCTCCATATATCATCATCATCATGTACCAAACCGGTAGGCGTAGGTTATCGTTTCCTTGCACAATGCTCTATTCACAGTACATCGAATAAATTCTATTGTTGATTGTTTTCCATTCCATGACATTAAGCTGTGAAGTTATTTCTCTTTTTGTCGTCCGCGATCTCTCTTTCCCTATATTTTGCCAATTGTAACCAAGTATTCCAACTTTCCCCTTCTCATGATGTGCCCGACAAAGAAGTTGATTGCTTCTTTCTGAAGTTTTCTAGGAGCTCCTTTTTTGTGTTGGCCTCTTTGAAGTTTTCATCGTTGGTCATCTTAGCTGTCCAGGGAACTTTCGACATTCTTCTGAGAAATCTCCTCTCTGTGGCCTCTAATCGTCTTTTCATTTGTTTGTCTACTGTCCATGATTCACTTCCATAAGTCAGAATTGGTTCTATATAAGCACCGATGAATTCTCTTTCTCACTTTTATTGACATAGATTTGTTAAATTAGACGTTATTCATTTTCTGAAATGCTTTTTTGGCCTGAGCTATTTTCCTTTTTTCCTCTGTGGTGTATCTTCCATCTGATGTTATTGCAGTGCCCAAGTACCTGCCGTGTTTCACTTGAAGGTAAAGGCAAAGTACGAGACTTGAATCGGTGTCTGAACACAGAAATGATCATAATATTCGCTATAACGTACATTGTTAAAATACCTCTGGTTAAAATATAATTATTGTACACCAGAAAAGATCAAATTAGCCACATTTTGAAATATTTATTTTCACAAATCCTATTAGATTTAGTTGGCTGTAGCATAAACATTAACTGTTCCAGAACATTCATAAATGTAAAGGTAAAGGTAAAGGTAAAGGTAAAGGTAAAGGTAAAGGTAAAGGTAAAGGTAAAGTACGAGACTTGAATCGGCGTCTTAGCACGCGAGTTTCCACCCATATGTGCTCGGCCGCCTATCCAGAAGTGTTCGGAGACTTCTGGATAGTGTCGCTTCAAGCATCGAAACTCACGATGTGAGGCGGCATTCCTCACCTTCCCAAAGTACTACCCTGGTACCCATTTCTGCCTGCCAGCGGCTAAGTCGATCGCGGGGGTACTTTTTTTTATTCCTACCACGAGTACAATTCACACTGCTCCCAGCGGGAATTGAACACGGGTTGTCCGAACGTAGGTAGCCCTTTAGGATGGTTTTCCCAACAAGACCACCTATGCCTACTTGTTTCAGATTTGTCCTGTTTTTTTTAAATATACTGCATGATGGTGATGATTGTTTCTTCGATATGACCATTACTTCTGCTTTCTTACTATTCAGACTGAGACCTTTCTTTTTGTTTTCTTTCACTATTTTGTCTATCAATTGTTGTATTTCATTCAACATCCATTACAACTCTGCTTATAAGACTGTGTCATCCGCATATCGCAGATTGTTTAGGTTGTGACCGTCACAACTTCAATTCCTTTTATGTCTACTATTGATCTCATAATATGTTCGTTGTAAAGTGAAAACAAATCCGGCGACAGGACACAGCCTTGTCTGACTCCTTGTTTTATATATTGGAACTGTCCTGCTTGGTTGCTAATTCTTAAGTAGACAGACAGACAGACAGTTTAACAAAGAATTCGTTTAATCTTGGAAACCGTATCCTTTTTCAAAATTATTTTATTAAACGAATGTACATAAAGAAGCAACAGAAAAAAAGGCTTGGTCACGTGATAAGGAAAGACCAAACACTACACAATGAGACTTCAATAAACATTTCAAGAACACCAGACTCACGGGCCGACTACGGAAAAAGATGGATGGAATTTTAGAAACACTAGTAAACATAACAGCAGGAGAGGCCATCAGAAGAGCAAAAGATGGATTGATGGAACATTAGAAACACTAGGAAACATAACAGCAGGAGAGGCCAACAGAAGAGCAAAAGATGGATTGATGGAATATTAGAAACACTAGGAAACATAACAGCAGGAGAGGCCAAAAGAAGAGCAAAAGATGGATTGATTGAATATTAGAAACACTAGGAAACATAACAGCAGGAGAGGCCAACAGAAGAGCAAAAGATGGATTGATTGAATATTAGAAACACTAGGAAAAATAACAGCAGGAGAGGCCAACAGAAGAGCAAAAGACCGCAAACTATATCCTCGACGCTGAGGAAGAAAAGTTTTCAATCGTCCACAGGCTTTCAAATACTGTTGCCCCGTCTAATACAAGCATTTGTGTTCAAGACAGTTTCCTTAATAGGTAAGGATAATATCACCTAAAATTGTTCAGCTTTCTTCATTTCTGAGTTACTACACCGCTGTCTACAATCACGAGATTGATCAACTTATATACTACACCGCTGTCTACAATCACGAGACTGATCAACTTATATACTACACCGTTGTCTACAATCACGAGACTGATCAACTTATATACTACACCGCTGTCTACAATCATGAGACTGATCAACTAATATACTACACCGCTGTCTACAATCATGAGACTGATCAACTTCACCTCTGTCTACTATCACGAGACTGATTAACGTATATACTTCATCTCTGTCTACAATCACGAGACTAATCACCTTATATACTTCACCTTCACAAACTTGGTAGTTGATACACTAAACAACACAAACGTGGTAGTTGATACACTAAACAACACAAACTTGGTAGTTGATACACTAAACGACACTCCTCAGGCAACACATATGGCTTTCTTTACGACATGCATGGGGTACACTTTTACAAACACCTCGTCTACTCTAATGTCCCTTAGTATGTTTAAGTAAATGGTCTTCTACAACTGAGGCGCTTGCTGAGAGATGACTTTCTACATCGACGGATGGTTACCATGGAGCGCCATTCATTCATTGGGTGCCGTCTCCACATCGAAGGTTGGTTACCATGGAGCGCCATTCATTCATTGGTGTCGTTTCTACATCGAAGGTTGGTTACCATGGGGCACCATTCATTCATTGGTGTCGTTTCTACATCGAAGGTTGGTTACCATGGAGCGCCATTCATTCATTGGTGTCGTTTCTACATCGAAGGTTGGTTACCATGGAGCGCCATTCATTCATTGGGTGCCGTCTCCACATCGAAGGTTGGTTACCATGGAGCGCCATTCATTCATTGGGTGCCGTCTCCACATCGAAGGTTGGTTACCATGGAGCGCCATTCATTCATTGGGTGCCGTCTCCACATCGAAGGTTGGTTACCATGGAGCGCCATTCATTCATTGGGTGCCGTCTCCACATCGAAGGTTGGTTACCATGGAGCGCCATTCATTCATTGGTGTCGTTTCTACATCGAAGGTTGGTTACCATGGGGCACCATTCATTCATTGGTGTCGTTTCTGCATCAAAGGTTGGTTATCATGGGGCACCATTCATTCATTGGTGTCGTTTCTGCATCGAAGGTTGGTTATCATGGGGCACCATTCATTCATTGGTGTCGTTTCTGCATCGAAGGTTGGTTACCATGGGGCACCATTCATTCATTGCTGTCGTTTCTGCATCGAAGGTTGGTTATCATGGGGCACCATTCATTCATTGGTGTCGTTTCGTTCGTTCGTTCGTTCGCTTTCGTCAGCTTTGACCTCTGACGAAGTCCCACCCACTCAATTTTGTGGGACTGAATTTTGCGTGTAAAGTCTGTTTTATCCCATTATAGGATGCCCCTCGCCATGCAGGCAGATTTACTCCGACTTCAGAGGTACTAATTTTTAGGGAATTAGTAAAACCCAGGTGTCCTCGCCAGGGTACGAACCCCGGCTGTTGCCGTGGTAAGCCAACCGCCTATCGATTGCGCTAACCGGACACCCATTGGTGTCGTTTCTACATCGAAGGTTGGTTACCATGGGGCACCATTCATTCATTGGTGTCGTTTCTACATCGAAGGTTGGTTACCATGGGGCACCATTCATTCATTGGTGTCGTTTCTACATCGAAGGTTGGTTATCATGGGGCACCATTCATTAATTGGTGTCGTTTCCACATCGAAGGATGGTTACCATGGAGCGTCGTTCATTCATTGGTGTCGTTTCTACATCGAAGGATGGTTACCATGGAGCACCATTCATTCATTGGTGTCGTTTCTAGATCGAAGGTTGGTTATCAAGGAGCACCATTCATTCATTGGTGTCGTTTCCACATCGAAGGTTGGTTACCATGGAGCGCCATTCATTCATTGGTGTCGTTTCCACATCGAAGGTTGGTTACCATGGAGCGCCATTCATTCATTGGTGTCGTTTCTACATCGAAGGTTGGTTATCATGGAGCGCCATTCATTCATTGGGTGTCGTTTCCAAATCGAAGGTTGGTTACCATGGAGCGCAAGTTTACTCTGTCTCTTGTGTAGATGGTGCACGTTGTCATAGGTTCACCTGTCCAGCTTTTGATGTTATCAGTCCCTGCAGTCTTGGTCTGCCTCTATCTCGTCTACCTTGTACTTTCCCTTCCAAGATGACTTTTAGAATGGTATTATGTCTCTTCACATGTACACACAATTTCAGTTGACTCTTACAGATTGCATTAAGTAGGTATTTTTTTTTCATTTTTAATTGATTCAGAAACTTCCTTGTTTGTCTTTTTTCCCCTTCCACCCAATTCTCCTCATTCTTCTATAGATCCACATTCAAAAGACTTCAGTGTTCTCCTCCTTTTTCTTATTGAATGTCCTTCCAGTCTCTACTTTCATGTTACTGTTATCTATCGAATCTTTTTATTCTTCTTCCTCTTCTATTCTTCGTCTGCTGCCATTGGCGTCGAGGGAAGAAACAATCTGCGATTCTTTGCGATTACTTGTTGAAAAATGAAAACATAATCTCATAGCAATTGTTGTTATGTATTAAAATGTTAGTGACGTCATTGTACTGAGCCTTCCCTTCATGCAACGGGGTAGCTATTACCTTCCTCACTTCCCTTCCTTCCCAAAGAATACCTCTTACCAATTTTAAAGAGGATTTGTTTACCCTTTCAAATACTTAAAAATATTCAGAATTTTGCCGACATCAAGCCAATTTTGCAACGAAGTTATTTGTGGATTCTACGTGTTCGGTTAGAGAAGTCTGTAAATATTAATCCCTTAGGAGGTAACGCCGAGGTGTGGTCTCGCGAGAAATTTCATTTTGTTTCATTTATATTTTCATTTTTCCATCATCACCATCATGTGCCATTCCGATTGTATTTGGCGATCATGTCCTTCCACAATCTTCTATCTACAGTGCATCGTACCAATTATGTTGTTGACTGTTTTCCATGCCATAACACCAAGCTATCCAGTATTTTCTCTCTTTGTCGTCCGCGATCTCTCTTTCCTTTTATTTTGCCAGTTGTAACCAAGTATTCCAACTTTCTTCTTTTCATGATGTGCTCAAAAAATGTTGATTGTTTCTTTCTGATGTTTTTTAGGGGCTGCCTTTTTGTGTTGGCCTCTTTGAGAACTTCTTCATTGGTGTTTTTAGCTGTCCAGGGAACTTTCAACATTCTTCTGAGAAATTCCATCTCTGTGACCTCTAATCGTCTTTTCATTTGTTTGTTTACTGTCTATCATCCGCTTCCATAGGTCAGAATTGGTTCTATATAGCATCGATGAACTCTCTTTCTCACTTCTATTGACATAGATTTATTGCATAAGACGTTTTTAATTTTCTGAAAGGCTATTTTGGTCTGGGCTATTGTACTTTTTATTTCTGTGGTGCATCTTTCATCTGATGTTATTTTTGTGCCAAATTATTTGAGGCGTTACACTTGTTTCAGATTTGTCCTGTTTATTTTGATGCTGCAGTTTATCACCTCGTATATTTTCATACCAGGCAGTCCCTAATTAGTCAGCTTTTAACAACGTTTTCTCATAAGAATTAATCTATTAAAAAAAAACATCCGAGACAAATATTTACTAATATAGAATTATACATTCATATTTGATGTGCTGTCACACACTGGAACCACTTCCACAAGTATCATTTGAAGAGTGAGAGGGATGTAAGCAGATCCAGGCCATCTTGATCCATTCATTTTCACATATTCATTTAAAATGAGAATTAAAATGGCACTATCAGAAACAGTCCACCAGCCGTGCAGAGTGAGCACAAGAACATTTCCTGGTTAAACCTGGAAGGGCTAACAACTGGTTGATTCCAGAAATAGTACCTGAGGGTGGTGACTACTTTTCTTCAACAAAAAGGGGCACATCCGCACTGGCTGTACACAACTTCCTTAACGAGGACCTGCCCAAAGCTGATGATTTCGCAACGCTGGATAAAATGACCAGGTGTTCTACAAATGGCTGCCGTGATCACCGGACCTGACTGTTTATGACTTTTTTACTTCGGAGCACGCGAAGGACATGGTGTATGTATCTCCACTCCGTTGGATGGTCTGCAGGAACGCATCTCTGAAGCTGTGAACTGGATGACGCCGGATAAGCTGCAGAGAACCTTCGAAGACGGAGTTATCTGCCTGTGCGGCGAGAGACCCGTGTGCACACGGTTGTCAGGGAAAAACTAACTAACACGCAAAATTCAGTTCCTTGTCTCTAGGGACTTCCCCAGAGGTAAAAGCTGATGAACGCAACATAAAAAAAAAAAGAAAAAAAGAGCTACAGAGTGTCTATTCTGTCCATGGAGAAAGTTTCACTTCTTCTTCTTCTTTCCTTCCTCATTTGCCTTTCAGCGTCGAGGGGAGATATAATTTGCAGTTTTTTGCTCTTCTGTTCGCTTCTGCTGCTGTTATTTTTCCTAGTGCTTCTAATATTCCATCGATCCATCTTTTTCGTGACTTTGATTCTGGCGTTCTCGCAACGTTTAATGAAGGCTCGTTGTGTTGTGTGTTTATTACTCTACCTTGTCACGTGGCCAAACCATTTTATCTGTTGTTCCTTTATATATTCTATGGCGGGGGTTATTCCTAGCTTTTTGTCTCTGTTCTTCATTTCTGACCATATCTCTCAGACTGTTTCCTGTCATTCGTCTGACACATTTCAACTCAGTAGAGGTTATTTTTCTAACTGGTATTGGTAGCACATCGTTGGGATGAAGATAGTCTCACTGAATTCGGGAATTCCCAATATGCGCTCGACCACTTGTCACAGAATTTCCCAAAACGAATCGGTAAATCCCATTTGACAAGGTCTCTCAGTGCACGTTCTTATCTACAGCACCGGTCACAATTCCAAATCTCCTTAGTCGTCTCCTACGACATGCACGGCATGTAACAGTGTCTCTATTCTTGTCTCTTCCACCTACCCCGCCGTGTGGTAGCCACACGGAGGTGTAGAACGTCTGGACCGTGATGGCTAATCGCATCGATGTTTGCTGAACAACGGCTGGGGCAGACATGGAGTATGTTAGATACAAAGCAATATCAAGCCAGATTTTATGAGCTGATGCACCCGAAGTGATTGCAACAATTCACACAATTCTAACAAATCATTGTAATTTTAATATTTATTACAATTATCATTATCATGTACCGGGCCTGCTGGCGTAGGTGATCATGTCTTTCCACAACTTTCGATCTCGGCAGTTATTTATCATTTCTGTTGTTGACCTGCCAAGCCATTCTCTTAAGCTGTCTGGTATTTTTTCTCTTTGCTTTCCTCTATCTCTTCGTACCTCAATTTTCCCAGTTGTTACAATATATTCCAGCTGTTCTCTTCTCATTACATGGCCAAAAAATGATGATTGTTTCTTCCTAATATTTGAAATTAGCTCTCTTTTTATCTTTGGCCTCTTTCAGAACATTTTCATTACTCTTCTTAGCTGTATATGGTACTCTGAACATTCTTCGTAAAACCACATTTCTACAGACTCCAGTGATTTTCTTGTTTGTTGTTCTGTTGTCCATGATTCACATCCATATGTTAAGACTGACTCTACATAACATTTAAGAACTCTTTTTCTTATTTCGATTGTCAAAAATGGATTGCCTTCCTCATATTTGTTTATTACAATATTTATTACAATACCTCACATAATAACAATAAAATGTAAAGAACCCCGTCACGCCAAGCAGCATATAGGGTGTTAGTGACCATACATTTTATAAAGCTTCGGCACATGATTTTTGGGGTAATGTGGTCGGTATTACGCCCGTGCCGCTTTACTTTCTCAGAAAAAAAAACAAAAAACTTCGGTACCCATTTAAGATTGGGTGAAGCGTCGATCAGGATCGAGCCTGACCTCTTGACCTTTGTAATGGAGACAAATATTCATCATCGAGTGCCTTCTCCGCAACGAAGGTTGGCTACAGTGGAGCGCCATTCTGCTCTGTCTCTTGATTTTATAGTGCAGGCTGAGACAAATATTAATAAATGAATATTATTATAGAGTGAATATATCGACTTCCGGTGCGTGACTGTGCTGGCAACACGATGCAATTTGCGATGGGAGTCAAATTTAAATTATACATGAGTTTCAATGCCCGTAGTAAAATGGTAGGAACAAAACCCTGCCAGGAATATATAGAACAACAACTTAAATGGTTTCGCCACCTGGTCAGAATGAATTCTGACCAATCACCATCAAGGGCGCTCTTCTTGAGAATGCATGGAAAAAGACCAAGAGGAAGACCCAGAAGAAGATGGATAGATGCAGTGACAGAGACATGTAACAACAAAGGAAAATCACTAATTCAGAAAGTTCGAGCAGCGCAAGAACGACAAATGATATAAACCACGACACCTTTTAGGTATCTGTGAGAAAGAGAAAAGAAGAAGATGGATAGATGCAGTGACAGAGACATGTAACAACAAAGGAAAATCACTAATTCAGACAGTTCGAGCAGCTCAAGAACGACAAATGATATAAACCACGACACCTTTTAGGTATCAGTGAGAAAGAGAAAAGAAGAAGATGGATAGATGCAGTGACAGAGATATATAACAACAAAGGAAAATCACTAATTCAGACAGTTCGAGCAGCTCAATAACGACAAATGATATAAACCACTACACCTTTTAGGTATCAGTGAGAAAGAGAAAAGAAGAAGATGGATAGATGCAGTGACAGAGACATGTAACAACAAAGGAAAATCACTAATTCAGACAGTTCGAGCAGCGCAAGAACGACAAATGATATAACCATGACACCTTTTAGGTATCAGTGAAAAGATAAAAGAAGAAGATGGATAGATGCAGTGATAGAGACATGTAACAACAAAGGAAAATCACTAATTCAGACAGTTCGAGCAGCTCAAGAACGACAAATGATATAACCACGACACCTTTTAGGTATCAGTGAGAAAGAGAAAAGAAGAAGATGGATAGATGCAGTGACAGAGACATGTAACAACAACGGAAAATCACTAATTCAGACAGTTCGAGCAGCGCAAGAACGACAAATGATATAACCACGACACCTTTTAGGTATCAGTGAAAAGATAAAAGAAGATGATGGATAGATGCAGTGATAGAGACATGTAACAACAAAGGAAAATCACTAATTCAGACAGTTCGAGCAGCTCAAGAACGACAAATGATATAAACCACGACACCTTTTAGGTATCAGTGAGAAAGAGAAAAGAAGAAGATGGATAGATGCAGTGTCAGAGACATGTAACAACAAAGGAAAATCACTAATTCAGACAGTTCGAGCAGCTCAAGAACGACAAATGATATAACCACGACACCTTTTAGGTATCAGTGAGAAAGAGAAAAGAAGAAGATGGATAGATGCAGTGACAGAGACATGTAACAACAAAGGAAAATCACTAATTCAGACAGTTCGAGCAGCTCAAGAACGACAAATGATATAACCACGACACCTTTTAGGTACCGCTGTGAAAGAAAAAAGAACAAAGATGGAGTGAAACTTCCGAGGCGATAACTCAGCGAATCATAAAAGGAAAAGGTATGTTTATAACCCTCGGGAAAAATGACAAATAATCAATAACAGAGAAAAAAACAAAAAAAGTGTATCTTAACAGGAAAATACAGATACACAATTTATTCCTGAGCTGTAACCTTATGCTACAGTCATGAGAACACCTGCGTGAAAGACATCGCCAATGATGGCCAAGTTTTAGTTAGCTGAGTAGACTGCGTTCCCCAGTGTTTGGCTTCTCGTGGCGAGGCGCTGTGAGATGGGATCCTGCTTTTGACCATATATTGTTCTTTGTTTCTTTTCTGTTGTTGATTATTTGTCATTTTTTCCGAGTGTTGTAATCTTCGTAACTCTTCATAATTCTAAATATTCATTACAATTTAAAAAAAAATCATTGAAATTCTCCACATTTCTAAAAATTCATTGTAATTATCCATAATTCTAAAAAATTCATTGCAATTCCCCATAATTCTAACAATGCATTGTAATTCTCCATAATTCTAAAAATGCATTGCAATTCGTCATAATTCTAAAAGTTCATTGCAATTCGTCATAATTCTAAAAATTCATTGCAATTCGTCATAATTCTAAAAATTCATTGCAATTCGTCATAATTCTAAAAATTCATTGCAATTCGTCATAATTCTAAAAATTCATTGCAATTCGTCATAATTCTAAAAATTCATTACAATTCTTCTTTATAATTCTAAAAATTCATAGAAATTATTTTAAAATCAGTGTAAACCTTCAAATATATCTAAACATTCGTTGGAATTCTTGACATGTCTTGAAACAAATGTATTGAATCGTTGATATATTTTTATTACCCCAATCTTGCTTTCACAAAAAAGCAAATGCTTTCTGAACATAACAGTAGGGCTGAAGCTAAGAATAACAAAATGTTACATGTTCTCAATGTTCCTATATGGTGCAGAAACATGGACATTAGATAAGTAAACAAAACAGAAAATTGAAGCCTTTGAAATGTGGATTTATAGAAGAATAGTTAGAATTGGATGGAAAGAAAAGAAAACAAACGATGAAGTTTTAAAGCAACTAAAAATAAAAAGAGAACTACTAAATACAATTAAAACAAGACAAATGAAATTTTTGGGGGACGTTAAAAGACACAACAGCCTACTAAAAGTAATATTGCAAGGGAAAATACAAGGTAAAAGAGGCAGAGGCAGACCAAGACTAACATGGACGTGGAACATCAAAAGATGGACAAGTTAATCTATGACAACCTGCATCATCAAAGCAAGAAACAGAGTAGAATGGCGATCCATGGTAGCCAACCTTCGTTGCGGAGACGGCACTCGATGATGATGATGAGTTCAAATTTGTGTGATGATGAGTTCAAATTTGTGTGATGATGAGTTCAAATGTGTGTGATGATGAGTTCAAATTTGTGTGATGATGAGTTCAAATTTGTGTGATGATGAGTTCAAATTTGTGTGATGATGAGTTCAAATTTGTGTGATGATGACTTACATCATGGAGTATAGCAAGTGGCAAAATAAAATTCTGGATCAATAGCAATCTGTTAACATTTGCCATAAATATAATATGTGGGCGAATGTTGCAGTAAACTGTAGATATGGAGATAACGCAGTTATCAATGTGGTAATAATATTTTTGTTTTGTCCATGGCATAAGCATTCAAAATCGCTTTTGTAGAGTTTTTTCATTTTTTTTTTATTTGGTGTGTGTCACAGATTGTTGATGACGTTCAATTGAATTTGTAAATGTCAAAAAATATTATAATCACAGAATTGAGATGATTAAATAGGGTAAACGATGAGCGATCTACAAGTGACATTTCTCACTTATCAGTGTTATCTAAAGTAATTTGTATTCCCCTACAAAAAAAAAAAAAAAAAAAAACACAAGACATTTTAATCAGAGCGTTTGAGGAGGTAATGTGATCGCGTCGATGCTGTTAATGTTGCTAGAAAAGACAAAATGAGAAGCAAGCAAAAAATAAATAGGAAAGTGGAGCATAGGTCTTCAACAAACACTGTCAGCTCCCTGTGGAGCATTGGTCTTCAACAAACACCTTAATAAACACCCTAATAAACTATTATATTGCCTGTGAAATAGAAAAAATAAACTATTATATTGCTGTAAAATAGAGAAAATAAACTATTTATTGCCTGTAAAATAGAGAAAATAAACTATTATATCGCCTGTAAAATAGAGAAAATAAACTATTATATCGCCTGCAAAATAGAGAAAATAAACTATTATATCGCCTGTAAAATAGAGAAAATAAAATATTATATCGCCTGTAAAATAGAGAAAATAAACTATTATATCGCCTGTAAAATAGAGAAAATAAACTATTATACCGCCTGTAAAATAGAGAAAATAAACTATTATATTGCCTGTAAAATAAAGTCAAGTATAATAGCCACGGTAAGCAAATAACACTGCTAGCTTCAACTGCAATAAGTAGTGATCATGGTTACGCCCGCATGACGCCAACATCAACATCAGTATCTTATGAACTGCTGTTCTAGTCACATGTTAGATGGGGCAGTAGAGTGTAACGCACTCAACTAACTTCTTACTTTAACGCCCACGTCGAGGCTTCGACAATTTGAGAGAAATCTTTGATCCGAGACTCAATGTTTAATATCCTGTTTCGTTTCCTGAGTAGTCGCACTTATAATGAAAGTTTAGTTTGCGCCATTTAAACAACATTCTAGTGTCGACTTTTTTTTTTTTTTTTTTTTTGGAAGTAAATAATGGTACCTGTTCATGCCGGAAGGGGTAAATGACCTTAATTTATCAGGTTCTACAAGCTGATGGGATTTTCTCATTGTGTTGCTTGTTACAATATGTTTATGTCTGCGTGCCCAGTCTTGAAATGCATGATATTGGTAATATAATGTTAACCTGATGATTTTGTTGTTATTGATTTTAGATAATAGCATAAAAAAAAGTAAAGTACCCCCGTCACGCCAAGTGGCGTATAAGGAATATGGTGTTAGTGACCATACATTTTACAGACCTTCAGCACATGATTTTTGGGGTAATGTGGTCGGTATTACGCCCGTGCCGCTTTACTTTCCCAGAAAAAAATCAGGTACCCATTTAAGGCTGGGTGAACCCGGAAGCCGTCGATTGGGATCGAACCCTAACTCTTGTCCTTTGCAGTCCAGTTCACTAACCACTGAGCTATCGTGGCTGATTTGAGATATTACAGGGCAACGTTAATATAACGTCCTGATTAAGAAAATGCTTCGTATACAAAGGAATCAATTCAAGACAAGTGCAGGAATAAAAGAAATGACAAAGTATAAAAAATATGGTCTATAATCAAGAGAAGAAGGTGGTCATATGTTAGTCACGTGATGAGAAGAGACAAGATAATCTCAAAGTACTCAAAATGGAACCAGAGGGTAAAAGAAGAAGAGACAGACCAAGAGAAAGACTAAAAAGAACATTGAGGTGTGACGTAACAACATCAGACATTACCTCCCTCTTAGAGATTGAGCGACTCGATCAGAGCAGGGACGTATCATCATCAAGTACCCTGCTTGCTGGCATAGATGATCATGTCTCTCCACAACTTTTGATCTCGACAGGTATTTATCATTATTGCTGTTGACCTTCTGCCAGGCCATTCTCTTAAGTCGTCTTGTTTCTTTTCTCTTTGCTCCCCTCTATCTCTTCGACCCTCAATTTTCTCAGTTGTTACAATATATTCCAGCTGTTCCCTTCTCATTACATGGCCAAAACTTATGATTGTTTCTCCCTAATATTACACAGGGATGTACAGCGAAATACACAAAGCGGATCATGTGCAAATTATGATACTTGATATTGGTGCGCACTTCCGCTCTTTCAGAAAAAAGATTCTTCTTAAATCTTACAAGGAACTATTTATTAACATTTTATTCTTTTTTTAATTTTCATTTCTCTTTTTTGTTTGATTTTTTATTATTACTATTTTTTAAATTTTAAATACATATTTGTACGAGTGTTGTATGTTTGTTCCTGTTGAAGGCCTTTGCGCCGAAACGTCGTTCTTATTTGTGCTGTCCAATGGTTGCGTGAAGCTTTAACCATATCATTTTGTTCATTTCTTCTCTGATACTTGATAACAAAGATCGTAGGACAGAGTCTAGAATGTATGTCACAAGTGCCATCTTCGTCTCGAAATGACGAAATAACATAATATAATAATTACATTTATTTATTAATTTTTGGTTTAGCCACGTGATAAGGCAGAAAGATAAAATAAACAACACAACGAGCCTTCAATAAACGTTGTGTGAACACTAAACCCAAGGGTCGACCACGAAAGAGATGGATCGATGGAATATTAGAACCACTAGGAAACATAACAGCAGCAGATGCGAACAGAAGAGCAAAAGATGGATTGATGGAATATTAGAACCACTAGGAAACATAACAGCAGCAGAGGCGAACAGAAGAGCAAAAGATGGATCGATGGAATATTAGAACCACTAGGAAACATAACAGCAGCAGAGGCGAACAGAAGAGCAAAAGACCGTAAATTATATCTCCCCTCGACGCTGAAAGGCAGATGAGGAAGGAAAGAAGAAGAAAAAGAAGAGGAATTAAATATTAAGCTTGCTGTCGTAGGTGATAATATTTTTCTACAACTTTGTGTCTATCCTTTATCATGTTAAGTTCTTCAAAATCAATTGTAAAATATGTTAGCTTTAGGTTGGCAGCTACGTTTACGTTGCCTAGTTGTGCTGTCGTTGAAGACTGTCAACTACTGGATCGGGCAGATATCATCAATGCCCTCCGAGACATAGGACATCGACAACCATGAGTCCACGTCATACCTTCTGATGAGAGCGATGGGAGTTAAGATGGGCACAGCCATAAACGAGAAACTTAGTGGGCGTGTAAGAAGACTAATCAACCAACACAGAACTGGAGTCGTCAGTTGCTGGACACTGCGGGACTTAGTGACAAGGGAATCTGTGCACCTATGGGCATGCTCGGGCTGTAATGATGATGACCGGCGAATAAGGCAATAACTCAATTGTTCAAAATAACTTTAATTACTACATTTATCCTGTTTCTGAGGGGAAAATTGCACGAAGATTGGAGAATAAAGGCCGCACATCCATCGTCTTCACAAAATGGTTGTCAAACTTATTATTTCACCCCTGAGAGAAAAGGGAGAAAAATAAATCTCTTAACCCAAGCATAGATCAAATCTGTTGTCTGTTTATGATGAGAAAGATTCGCTACTATCCGATCAGTTCAACCACCAATTGCTATTGACAGTTTTTGCCAGTTGCAGGAGCTACTGAGTTACGTGCTCTTTGCACACCGTGAGCTGTGTGTTTCATCAGTTTTGATCATGTTTCGTTATATCAATTGTTTACGATGAATGATGATATCGTATGACAGGGAACAGTTGGCTGTGTTCACTTTCTGTGCGGTTTCGCCTTATGTCTTTTGGCGTGTGCTGAGAATGCTATGAGCAGACTACAGCTACCTCTCTTTGTTTGGGAGATGAGATAGTAATTCGGATGATTACACTGGCACGGGCGGTTGAGCAATTATTAATTTTAATTCGTGTGCAGTGATACCGGGCCCTTCCATAACCCAAAAAAAGAACCAAAGTTTTTGCCAGACTACGGGCACTCTGACCACGGTCAGGGTAGAAGATAATCCAGGCCCTGCCATCCGTCATGTCCGTACTGCTACAATGGTAGGTTCTGACCACGGTCAAGGTTGAAGATAATGGCGCTACTATCGCTTGATGCCACGCCTGTCGTAAGAAGTGACAAAGGAGATTAAGGTCAAGGTTTTCAGTGGTACTACAGAGTTCGTGCATTTCAGTTAAAGTCATCTTGAGCGCTGTCGCTAGAATGTGGAGGGCATGCTTTATACTGGTGAAGGCTCTATGCAGGTAATCTCAGCATTATGCAGTTGCCCGTTTTGCAATGAAGATAATCTGTCTACTGAATTTAGCAAAACCTGAAAGAAAAATAAAATGACATTGTATTAAACCTTGGATTTGTATAGAAAATATGACAATACTGTTAACTAAACAAAACAAAAAATAAACCCAAACAATTAACATTCCTGAAGAGTGTTTTATTATTATCAGGTGGTACGTCCTTTGTAGAAGGTTGCATTCACCACATCCGGCCTGAAAGAATCTCCGTCTCTAGCCTGATCTCCCACAGAACGTTGCATTCACCACATCCGGCCTGAAAGAATCTCCGTCACTAGCCTGATCTCCCACAGAACGTAGCATTCACCACATCCGGCCTGAAAGAATCTCCGTCTCTAGCCTGATCTCCCACAGAACGTTGCATTCACCACATCCGGCCTGAAAGAATCTCCGTCTCTAGCCTGATCTCCCACAGAACGTTGCATTCACCACATCCGGCCTGAAAGAATCTCCGTCTCTAGCCTGATCTCCCACAGAACGTTGCATTCACCACATTCCGCCTGAAAGAATCTCCGTCTCTAGCCTGATCTCCCACAGAACGTTGCATTCACCACATCCGGCCTGAAAGAATCTCCGTCTCTAGCCTGATCTGCCACAGAACGTTGCATTCACCACATCCGGCCTGAAAGAATCTCCGTCTCTAGCCTGATCTCCCACAGAACGTTGCATTCACCACATCCGGCCTGAAAGAATCTCCGTCTCTAGCCTGATCTGCCACAGAACGTTGCATTCACCACATCCGGCCTGAAAGAATCTCCGTCTCTAGCCTGATCTCCCACAGAACGTTGCATTCACCACATCCGGCCTGAAAGAATCTCCGTCTCTACCAGATCTCCCACAGAACGTTGCATTCACCACATCCGGCCTGAAAGAATCTCCGTCTCTAGCCTGATCTCCCACAGAACGTTGCATTCACCACATCCGGCCTGAAAGAATCTCCGTCTCTAGCCAGATCTCCCACAGAACGTTGCATTCACCACATCCCGCCTGAAAGAATCTCCGTCTCTAGCCTGATCTCACACAGAACGTTGCATTCACCACATCCGGCCTGAAAGAATCTCCGTCTCTAGCCTGATCTCCCACAGAACGTTACATTCACCACAACCTGTCTGAAAGAATCTGTCTCTAGCCTGATCTGCCACAGAACGTTGCATTCACCACATCCCGTCTGAAAGAATCTGTCTCTAGCCAGATCTGCCACAGAACGTTGCATTCACCACAACCTGTCTGAAAGAATCTGTCTCTAGCCTGATCTCCCGCAGAACGTTACATTCACCACAACCTGTCTGAAAGAATCTGTCTCTAGCCTGATCTCCCACAGAACGTTGCATTCACCACATCCGGCCTGAAAGAATCTCCGTCTCTAGCCAGATCTCCCACAGAACGTTGCATTCACCACATCCCGCCTGAAAGAATCTCCGTCTCTAGCCTGATCTCACACAGAACGTTGCATTCACCACATCCGGCCTGAAAGAATCTCCGTCTCTAGCCTGATCTCCCACAGAACGTTACATTCACCACAACCTGTCTGAAAGAATCTGTCTCTAGCCTGATCTGCCACAGAACGTTGCATTCACCACATCCCGTCTGAAAGAATCTGTCTCTAGCCAGATCTGCCACAGAACGTTGCATTCACCACAGCCTGTCTGAAAGAATCTGTCTCTAGCCTGATCTCCCGCAGAACGTTACATTCACCACAGCCTGTCTGAAAGAATCTGTCTCTAGCCAGATCTGCCACTTCTGTTGTGTTCAGGGTTTCTTTGATGCCTTGATACCACCTTCTTCATGGCCTGCATCTGATGCATTTGTTCAGTAATTTCAATTCTACTGCTTTCCTGGGATCGTGCCATATGTTGTTCGCAGCTTTTAATTATTTTGTTGACAGTCTGCATTGTTTGTTGCTACAGATCTCCGATATAACAAAAAATATTACAATTTCAAGTTTTTCACTGTTGATGATGATTGTGGACTGGCATTCTTCTTTTTCTTTTTTCTTTTTCTTTCCTTCCTCATTTTCCTTTCAGCGTCGAGGGGAGAAATAATTTGCGGTCTCTTGCTCTTTAGTTCGCCTCTGCTGCTGTTATGTTTCCTAGTGCTTCTAATATCCCATAGATCCATCTTTTTTGTGGTCGACCCTTGGGTCTGGTGTTCTCGCAACGTTTATTGAAGGCTCGTTATGTTGTGTTTTGATCACTCGGACCTGTCACGTGGCCGAACCACTTAATCTGTAGTTTCTTTGTATATTCTATGGCGGGGGCTGCTCCTAGCTTTTTTCTGAGTTCTTCATTTCTGATCTTATCTCTCAGGCTGTTTCCTGTCATTCGTCTGAAACATTTCATTTCAGTACAGAGAGGCCAGTGGTGAGGAGTGAAGAACACTCCAAGGTATGAAGACAGCTTCACAAGGGAGGAACACAACACAATACTGACGTTTCGGCCAGGGGCCTTTTTCAGAGTTCAAGGACAACGAAAACAAACGATGAAGCACAATTATCTATAAATACATGATCAGAAGAAGAGGATAGAAAAGAAAAAAAGTAGGATGATGAAAGAATAAAACAAGAAGAGAGCTAAGATAAGAATATAGAAGAATATGAGAATATATGTATAATTAAAATATAAAATACAAAATACGGAATCACTTAGCTTGAACGATTGGTTAATCCGCCGGGAACCAAACGAAATAATGACTACAAAAAGACCTCCCGAGGCGGGAAAATGGAAACGAGGCTATGACTGACCAGAGTTCATACACCTGAAGAAAGAACTAGAAACCCAAACAACAGCAACTACAGCTAATGTCGTACAAAAAAAAAAGGAAAAAAAGGGGATGTCGTACAAGAAAAAAAGGTTCCCAGCGGATTAACCAATCGTTCAAGCTAAGTGATTCCGTATTTTGTATTTTATATTTTAATTATACATATATTCTCATATTCTTCTATATTCTTATCTTAGCTCTCTTCTTGTTTTATTCTTTCATCATCCTACTTTTTTCTTTTCTATCCTCTTCTTCTGATCATGTATTTATAGATAATTGTGCTTCATCGTTTGTTTTCGTTGTCCTTGAACTCTGAAAAAGGCCCCTGGCCGAAACGTCAGTATTGTGTTGTGTTCCTCCCTTGTGAAGCTGTCTTCATACCTTGGAGTGTTCTTCACTCCTCACCACTGGCCTCTTGCTACCAGCTTCACCGCAGCATCGCAATTATTTGCCTGTTCCATTTCAGTACAGACTATTTTTCTTATTATTCTTGCATCTAGGGTCCAGATCTGGCAATAGTAGCACAAAGTTGGGATGAAGATTGTATTGTAGAGTACCCGTTTTGCCTCTATAAGTTGTGATAGCTGTTCAATGATTTGACAAGCTTTGTTGCATCTTGAGTCTATCTCACTGTTTGTGAATTATCGTTTGTCACTAAACTTCCTAGGTATTTGAATTACTCTACTTGTTATAGTTGCCTGCTTTCTATAGTTTAGTTGATGTTCTGTTTAGTTTTGGCGACAATCATGACTTCTGTTTTGTTGATGTTGATTTCATGTTGTATTTTGTGCCTGAGATGTTGAGTTTATTTAAATATTCTTGTAGACATTCTATTTACCCATGTATTAGTGCCTGATCGTCTGCAAATAAATGTTCGTTGATCTCCCCTGTCTCTGATGGGTTGGCTAACTTGCATATATAGTCCATGTGTGCAATAAACGGGGAGCCGCGATAGCTCAGTGGTTAGTGAACTGGACTACAAAGGACAAGAGGTAGGGTTCGATCCCAACCGACGGCTTCCGGGTTCACCCAGCCTTAAATGGGTACCCGATTTTTTCTGGGAAAGTAAAGCGGCACTGGCGTAATACCGACCACATTACCCCAAAAATCATGTGTTGAAGGTCTATAAAATGTATGGTCACTAACACCATATTCCCTATACGCCACTTGGCGTGTCGGGGGCTCTTTATTTCTTTTTTCACTTATGCAATAAATAATAGGGGGGATAGTGTGTGTCACCCTTGTCTTACGCCTGATCTAACATCGAAGTGGTCTGTGTAGCCTGCTGCTGTTCTGACTGGGCGGCTGTTGTAGCAGATGATTTGGCTTTGATATTGTGGGTTACATGAAGATGAAACGCGGAAAATAAAATGTTTGTCATGTAACGTGACGTATTTGCCGAGATATGATAATTACAAGGAACAGTATTCCAGACAAACAAGGGACAGGAACATGTAGGAAAAGGTGGGTGCAAGATATCCCACACGAGATAGGACTGACTACTGCATTCGCTGGATATCTCCCACAGGGGAGAGAAATCTTCAAGTTAGATGTTATTTGAGCTAAGTTGCCAGAGGGACGATGAGTTAGATGTTTGTTTGTTTGTTGCTTGCTGTGGTTTTGTTATTCCTGCTTGTTGTTTATTTGTTCCTGATTTTTTTTTTGTTTCTTCTTTTTTGTTTGCTGTTGTTTGTTTGTTATTTGTTTGTTTATTGTTGTTTTTGTTTGTTTGTTTATTATTGTCTATTTGCTTTTTACTTGTTTTGTTGCTTGTTGTTTCTTTGTGTGTGTGTGGTTATTTGGTATTTGCTTCTTTTTTGTATGTTGTTATATTTTGTTTATTTTTTTTCCTGGGTGTGCTGTTGTTTTGTTTTATGTTTTGATTTGTTGTTTGTTTCTTGAATGTTTGTTTTTGTTATTTGGTTCCTGTTTGTTTGTTTTATGTTCTTTCTGGTTGTTGTTTCTTGTTTGTTATTTTCTGTTGTTTTTTTTTGTTTGTTGTTGTTTCTTATTTGCCTCCTTTTTGTTTGTCCTTTCACCAGCTTTATATCTCTAGCGAAGTTCTGAGTGACTGAATTGTGCGTGAATACCCCCTATCCTATCTTTCACTCCGGCAGCCATGTGCTCAGGTGTCCCTCGCCATACAGGCAGATATTCTCCCACTTCAAAGGTACTCTAATTATTATTTTCCCGTCGTAGGTGGAATTTTCCTATCAACTTTGCCCTGGTAGCCTCCATTTCTGGCCAAATTATTTTCTATTTCCAACTGCCAAGGGTTCTTTAACGTGCGCAGAATGTACACGAGACCTCACGTTTTTCGGCATCTTTACGAGGGGCTAGACATCGGATCTCACTACCCAGAGAGAGCTAGACATCGGATCTCATTACACAGAGAGGACTAGACATCGGATCTCATTACCAAGAGAGGGCTAGACATCGGATCTCATTACCAAGAGAGGGCTAGACATCGGATCTCACTACACAGAGAGGACTAGGCATCGGATCTCATTACCAAGAGAGGGCTAGACATCGGATCTCATTACCAAGAGAGGGCTAGACATCGGATCTCACTACACTGAGAGGGCTAGACATCGGATCTCATTACCCAGAGAGGGCTAGACATCGGATCTTACTACCCAGAGAGGACTAGACATCGGATCTCACTACCCAGAGAGGACTAGACATCGGATCTCATTACCAAGAGAGGGCTAGACATCGGATCTCACTACACAGGGAGGACTAAGCATAGGATATCACGACCCAGAGAGGGCTAGACATCAGATCTCACTAACCAGAGAGGACTAGACATCTGATCTCACTATCCAGAGAGGACTATACATCAGATCTCACTACCCAGAGAGGCTAGACATCGGATCTTACTACCCAGAGAGGACTAGCCATCGGATCTCACTACCCAGAGAGGCTAGACATCGGATTTCACTGCACAGAGAGAACTAGACATCGGATCTCACTACACAGAGAGGACTAGACATCGGATCTCATTACACAGAGAGGGCTAGACATCGGATCTCATTACCCAGAGACCATATCAAAACAAATAACACCCGGGCTAAAACTAAGAATAGCAAAATGCTATATCTTCTCAATATTCCTGTATGGTTCAGAAACATGGACATTAGACAAGAAAACAGAACAGAAAATTGAAGCCTTTGAAAACTGGAATTAGAGAAGATAAGGTAGAATTGAATGGAAAGAAAAGAAAACAAACGATGACGTTTTTTTAAAACAACTAAAAATAAAAAGAGAACTACTAAACACAATTAGAACAAGACAAATGGCATTTTGGGGGCATGTTAAAAGACACAACAGCCTAATAAAATTAATACCGGAAGGACAAAATACAAGGTAAAAGAGGCAGAGGCAGACCAAGACTAACATGGACGAGTTGCCCATCAAAGGATGGACAAATTAACCTATGACAACCTGCACCATCAAAGCAAGAGACAGAGTGGAATGGTAGCCAACCTTCGATGCGGAGACGGCGCTCGATGAGAGGGTAAACACGAAGAAAAGAGGGTTCCATTTTCTAAATTATCTAATATTATCACCGCCTGAGGTGGGAATCGAGCCCGGAACCTTCCTGTCCAGGGGCCGACGTCTTAGCTTTAAACCACCCATCTCTCCTCCCCCCCAAAAAAATAAAATAAAATAAAATAAAAGTAAATAAAAAATCCCAGAGATGATAGTAACAATTATACTTGAAGCTTCGTATCATATTTCAAACGGCAGATGAAGGGTATTATACAACACGCGGTCATGAACCAAGTAATTTGGATACAACTACAAGTTCTGCTGGATGTCTTGTCTATCATCATCATAACCATCATCATAGCATCATCATCGTCATCATCATCATCGTCATCATCAGCATCATCATCATCGTCATCATCATCATTATCATCATCATCGTCATCATCAGCATCATCATCATCGTCATCATCAGCATCATCATCATCGTCATCATCAGCGTCATCATCATCAGCATCATCATCATAAGCATCATCATCATAAGCATCATCATCGTCATCATCAACATCATCATCATAAGCATCATCATCGTCATTATCAGCATCATCATCATAACCATCATCATCGTCATCATCATCATCAGCATCATCATCATAACCATCATCATCATCATAAGCATCATCATCGTCATCATAAGCATCATCATCATAAGCATCATCATCGTCATCATCAACATCATCATCATAAGCATCATCATCGTCATTATCAGCATCATCATCATAAGCATCATCATCATAACCATCATCATCGTCATCATCAGCATCATCATCATAAGCATCATCATCGTCATCATAAGCATCATCATCGTCATCATCAGCATCATCATCGTCATCATCATCAGCATCATCATCATCATCATCATCTTAAGCATCATCATCGTCATCATCAGCATCATCATCGTCATCAGCATCATCATCATCATCGTCATAATCAGCATCATCATCATCAGCATCATCATCATAAGCATCATCATCATCATCATAAGCATCATCATCATAACCATTATCATCGTCATCATCAGCATCATCATCATAAGCATCATCATCATCATCATAAGCATCATCATCATAACCATCATCATCGTCATCATCAGCATTATCATCATAAGCATCATCATCGTCATCATCAGCATCATCATCATAAGCATCATCATCGTCATCATAAGCATCATCATCGTCATCATCAGTATCATCATCATAAGCATCACCATCATAAGCATCATCATCGTCATCATCAGCATTATCATCATAAGCATCATCATCGTCATCATCAGCATCATCATCATAAGCATCATCATCGTCATCATAAGCATCATCATCGTCATCATCAGCATCATCATCATAAGCATCATCATCATAAGCATCATCATCGTCATCATCATCATCATCATCATAAGCATCATCATCATAAGCATCATCATCGTCATCATCAGCATTATCATCATAAGCATCATCATCGTCATCATAAGCATCATCATCGTCATCATCACCATCATCATCATAAGCATCATCATCGTCATCATCACCATCATCATCATAAGCATCATCATCGTCATCATCAGCATCATCATCATAAACATCATCATCGTCATCATCAGTATCATCATCATAAGCATCATCATCGTCATCATCACCATCATCATCATAAGCATCATCATCGTCATCATCACCATCATCAGCATCATCATCATAAGCATCATCATCGTCATCATCACCATCGTCATCATCAGCATTATCATCATAAGCATCATCATCGTCATCATCACCATCATCATCATAAGCATCATCATCGTCATCATCATCATCATCATCATCATCATCATCATAAGCATCATCATCGTCATCATCAGCATCATCATCATAACCATCATCATCGTCATCATCAGCATCATCATCATAACCATCATCATCGTCATCATCACCATCATCATCATAACCATCATCATCATCGTCATCATCATCATCATCATCATCATCAGCATAATCATCATAAGCATCATCATCATCGTCATCATCATCATCATCATCATCATCATCATCGTCATCATCAGCATCATCATCATCATCATGCCGGTTTCCGCAGGCGATCATGTCTCTCCATATCTCTTGGTCCATAGCTCGAATATAAATAAGCTGCCATTTTGGTGCGTCCCATAGAGCTATGGACTAAGCAATGTTTACATTGAACAACACGATATATGTTATTACAGCGAGTTGGCAGATTTTTGAAAATGTTTTCAAAGGTTTGAACATAAATGTTTGTTCACAGTTCGTTAACCTTCGCTGTAGATAAAGTCGTTAATTCGTTTCGGACGTTTGTGACCTTGGTAGCTAAGGACCTAACTTGTGCAAACGGATGGCATTGGCAAGGATCATTTTGAATCTATGAAGTGGGCTCATTTTGTGTTTAACTCAAAAGCATATGTGCTTTTTAACCAAAGTTTTTTTTTTTTTTTTTTTGGGGGGGGGGGGGGAACTCAATGAAGATATCCCCGATGGAGGAATAAATTGTACCATTAGTCACATAAATGATTCACTTCCAGAGGTTTATGATGTAAACAAAGCAGTTTTTTCATTGCAAGTGAATAATGTCCACACCTATAATTGGTCAGGATTGTGTAGCACCAGCAGCTTTATAGCGAACACAGAAAACATCACAGGATTGTGCTGTTCTGAAACAGCTATACCATGCTACCCTAGAATTGCCTTTAATGGGATTACTGTGACCACAAACTACTCTCCATGTGTGTGCCACATATTTACACCACAGAAAGAAACACTGAATATAACAACATCATGTGCCGTCTGTGATATTAATGACCACAGACCAGGAGCCTCCAGTATGATTGATACAACTGTTGCACCAAGCATTTCATCAGCAGAGCCATATCTATGGAATGTTAATCTGACATTGTTCTTGAATGATGTCCAAGTTAATGAGACATCAGAATCGTGTGGCGGCAGCTACAAGAAGGGAGCGGAGAACATCAAGTTCTGCTGCTATAAAGGAGACTTGCCTTGCTATCCCAGAATTGCCTTAAATGGGATCACTGTAGTTGAAAACTTCTCCTCTTGTGTAAACTACACATTCACATCTAAGAGTGAATCAGTGAAGGTCACAAAATCATATTCTCTCTGTGGTTTTACTAACTACAGGTCATGTGGCTTCTGTTGGATTGAAAATGATAACTTACTACCACTGTGTGTCTATATGTTTGGAATTGGAGTCATCAATGATGGCCTAACATCAACAAGTGCTATGACGCTCATCATTTTCGGGAGGAAGTGAACTCCCATGGTATATGGTGGATAGGCGGCAGGAACCATTGAAGGCTATGTCTGAAAAGTGTTCCTTCTTGCAGTTTCCTCATATTCCAAGACCGGCTTGTTGCAGGAGCTACTGAGTTAAGTGCTCTGTGCACACCGTGAGCTGTGTGTCTCATCCGTTTTGATCCTGCTTCGATATCCCGCTTGTTTACGACGAATGATGATATCGTATAACAGGGAACAGTTGGCTGTGTTCATTTTCTGCGCGGTTTCGCCTTATGTCTTTTAGCATGTGCTGAGACTGCTACGATGGGGACTACAGTTACCTTTCTTTGTTTGGGAGATGTGTTAGTAATTCGGATGATTCCACTGGCACGGGCGGTTGAGCAATTATGGATTTTAATTCGTTTGCTGTGATACCGAGGCCTTCCATAACCAATAACCAATAACCAATCTCTTGGTCATTCAAACATGTCGTAGCTTCTGTTGGTGATCTTTTATTATGAAACCTTTGTAGTCCGATTGTTATCACAACAGGAAAAATTGGATGGAAAGAAAAGAAAACAGGGAAGGAAGTCTTAAAACAACTGTTTTATGAAAAGAGAACTACTAAACGCAATTCAAACATGACAAATGGGATTTTTGGGGGCATGTTAAAAGACACATCAGTCTGCTAAAAGTAATCTTGGAAGGGAAAATACAAGGTAAAAGGGACAGAGGCAGACAAGACTAACATGGACGAGTCACATCAAAAGATGGACAAGTCAACCTATGACAATCTGTACCATCAAAGCAAGAGACAGAGCAGAATGGTGCTCTATAGTAGCCATCCTTCGATGCGGAGACGGTACTCAATGTTGATAATGATCTTTTGTTATTTGGATAAGCAATATTGTTTCTCTTGTTTTTCCTTCGCACTTCTTTCGATTCATTGTGCCTGTTGTTATAATATTCTCATTGCCTTCTTTTCGCATGACATGTCCAATAAATGCTGATTGTCTTTATCTTAAGATTCTGATATTTCCGATTTCTCCAGCTCTATTTAAACATTCTTCATTTGTAATTTTTGCTGTCCATGGAATTCGTCACATTCTTCTGATAAACCACATCTCAGCTGCCTCTGATGTTCTCTGTGTTGTCTTACTTATCGTCCATGACTCACTTCTGATAAACCACATCTCAGCTGCCTCTGATGTTCTCTGTGTTCTCTTACTTATCATCCATGACTCAAGTCCATATAGTAGAACAGGTTCGATGTAGCACTTTAGGACACGTTTTCTAACATTAATTAACAGTGATTTGTTACATTGGATGTTTTTCATTGGATGGAATTCTGTCTTTGCTTGTCCTATTCTGTCTTTGCTTGTCCTAGTCTGTCTTTGCTTGTCCTAGTCTGTCTTTGCTTGTCCTATTCTGTCTTTGCTTGTCCTAGTCTGTCTTTGCTTGTCCTAGTCTGTCTTTGCTTGTCCTATTCTGTTTTTGATTGTCCTATTCTGTCTTTGCTTGTCCTGTTCTGTCTTTGCTTGTCCTGTTCTGTCTTTGCTTGTCCTATTCTGTCTTTGCTTGTCCTGTTCTGTCTTTGCTTGTCCTATTCTGTCTTTGCTTGTCCTATTCTGTCTTTGCGTGTCCTATTCTGCCTTTGCTTGTCCTATTCTGTGTTTGCTTGTCCTATTCTGTCTTTGCTTGTCCTGTTCTGTCTTTACTTCTCCTATTCTGCTTCTAATTTCTGCATCTGCCATCTGATGTTATTATTGATCCCAGGTATTTGAATCTACTCGCTTGTTTCAGGATTTCTCCATTTAGATTTACTTTACATTCATGTGTGTTTGTTTTCTTTGATATTATCATAGTTTCTGTCTTTTTTATGTTGAGAGTCACACCTTTGTGTTCGTTTTCTGTCACAATTTCATCCTATAGATTTTGTCTGTCAAGATAAGAAATAATCAAAGTTTTCACATGATTGGTATTTTGTGAAATGTGAAAATTAGTAATCACAAATTCACTTTTGTTATTTCAGTAAAAGAAAAAAAAAAAAGAAAGGAAAACTAAGATGACGAAATATATCAAGCAAGTGCTGCCTTCATGTCTGTCTTTGCTGCTGTTTTTTCTGATGAACTTGCCCGTGGCAAAGGTGTCTGGACAACAGAAGCCGACTCGCATGTCCAGAATGCCAATTTTCTACGGTAAGCGATCTTCAGATCACTTGAAAGATGATGGACTTCAGTCATTTTCAGAGATCCACAATTTTGACAATCACAAAAGTCCTGCTGTAGTCAATTCTGCGAATGTTGGAATTAACGAACGAATTCTCAAAAGACCTAGTGAGAAAGACATGTTCAAGCGTCTCATTTACGATGTCCACTACCTCGATAATGCCTTTAATGAATCAATCCAGTTTTATGAGCCAGCAGAAACAACAAAACAGTTACAACTGATGTATAATTTGTCTAAATATTTTGAAAAACCACCTGTCATGGCGTCTGGGGAAGAAACGACAACGTTGAAAGGTAACAACAATCGTTACAAGAGAAAGTCGGGGTTCATTTTGAGCAGGATGCCGGCATTTTACGGGAAAAGAATGGATCCTAACCGACACATTGATACAATACATTCAGAAACGTTAGCCAGATTACTTAAACGAGGAATTCTTCGACGAATGCCAAAATATTACGGTAAAAGATCAAACAGTTTGATTGAGCCAGCATCAGAGGTCAGAAACAAGTTTGAAACGTCTTTGAATACATTCACTGAAAGTTATCGAACTAATGTATTGGAGAACGAGCTTCAGCATCTACTAGAGAGCGCCAGGGAAAGAAACCAGGTCGCCATATTTCAACGCCTGTTAAAAGAGGTCACCATAAACAAGATAGATGACGATGAGGACACAGACGAGGCAGTTCTTCCTGACGTTAGCAATAACTACCATTATGATAACATTGAAAAGGCTAACAAAAATTACAATAACAGCAGCGTTGAATCGGTTGAAATATCTGATGACAGGGGAAGTGATATTTCTATACCGAATGTTCATAACATTTACAGATTTCGTACTAAAAGACGATATTATTCTCAATTGAACAGAATGCCCAACTTCTTTGGAAAACGAGAAGTTAGTTCATTTTCGTCGATTCCACCAATACTAAACAGGTTTTCAATTATATCCAATAGAAAAAGAGATCACAGTTCTGACACGCCCACAAGTTTTACTAGTGCCTCACGCATACCAAATAGAAATGAAGCTTACATTTCGAACATGCCAACGATTCTTAACAGTGTTTCATACATGCTCAACGGAAAGGAAAGTGATATTTTTAAAATACCAAGAATTAAGGGCTCAATTAAATTTACAACTTCTTCTAGATCTCGACTTGTAGACGAAAATAAAATGACAGAAGGGGAAAACATCTTAGCAAATCTGGCTGGGACAGATTTATCAAATCTATCGAAGGCAAACAAATCTTTCCGGCCAAGAACATACTTGTCTAATGCAGGGAGACAATCTCAATCTGTTATCCATGATACAAAGAGATCAACTGACAATTTGAAGAAAGTAATTTTTGCAAACATGTTGCGGACGCTTTCTGAAAGGTCTGATTTGCCCAAAGATGTGGAATCTCTACAGAACATGGCAGGTTTCGATTCATCCTCAGTTGAGTTGAGTCAAGATGGCACGGACAGAGACGATGACCAAGACCTCAAGTTAACAATTGAGGTGAACAACTCGTTCTAAAACAAGGAGAGAGAAGCAGATAATTTAGGTAAGTAAAGTTATTGAGAGTTCTCTCAATTTTAAGGTGAAATGTAGAACTAGTTAGTACTGGAGACTCGTTGAATTATTTTTTGCAAGGGACATACAGGGACATACAGGGACATACAGGGACATACAGGGACATCTTACATGCTTGGATACCTTATACAAGAAGACGCACAACACAGAGGGACTCCTTACACAGGGGGACACAATACACACAGGGGCACCTTACACACAGGGACACCTTACACAACGGGAAACAACACACACAGGGGCACCTTACACACAGGGACACCTTACACAAGGGGACACCTTACACAAGGGGAAACAATACACACACGGACACCTTGCACAAGGGGAAACAATACACATAGGGGCACCTTGCACACAGGGACACCTTACCCAAGGGGAAACAATACACACAGGGGCACCTTGCACAAGGGGACACCTTACACAAGGGGAAACAATACACACAGGGGCACCTTACACAAGGGGACACCTTACACAAGGCGACACAATACACACAGTGACTCCTTACACAAGGGGACACCTTACACAAGGGAACAGCTCACACAAGGGGCACCTTACACAAGGGGACACAATAAACACAGGGACTCATTACACAATGGGACATCTTACACAAGAGGACACAATACACACAGGGACACCTTACACAAGGGGACACCTTACACAATGGAAACACCTTACACAAGGAACACCTTACACAAGGGGACACTTTACACAAGGGAACACCTTACACAAGAGGACACAATACAAACAGGGACTCCTTACACAAGGGGCACCTTACACAAGGGGACACTTTACACAAGGGGGCACCTTACACAAGGGGACACCTTACACAAGGGGACACCTTTCACAAGGGGACACCTTACACAAGGGGACACCTCACACAAGGGGCACCTTACACAAGGGGACACCTTGCACAAGGGGCACCTTACACACGAGGACACCTTACACAAGGGAACACCTTACACAAGGGGACACCTTACACAAGGGAACACCTTACACAAGGGGACACTTTTCACAAGGGGACACAATTCACAAGGGGACACCTTACACAATAGAACACAATACACACAGGGACACCTTACACAAGGGGACACAATACACAAGGGGACATAATACACACAGGGGCACCTTACACAAGGGGACATAATACACACAGGGGCACCTTACACACATGGACACCTTACACAAGGAGACACCTTACACAAGGGGACATAACACACACAGGGGCACCTTACACACATGGACACCTTACACAAGGGGACACTTTACACAAGGGGACATAATACACACAGGGGCACCTTACACAAGGGGACATAATACACACAGGGGCACCTTACACACATGGACATCTTACACAAGGGGACACCTTACACAAGGGGACATAATACACACAGGGGCTCATTACACACAGGGACACCTTACAAAAAGGGACACCTTACACAAGGGGACACCTTACACAAGGGGACATAATACACACAGGGGCTCATTACACACAGGGACACCTTACACAAATGACACCGTAAACGGGGGACACCTTACACAAGAGGACATCATACACACAAGGACACCTTGCACTGGAGGCGTGCACATGGGAACTTAATTACTAGGGCACTTGGGGAATGTACTTACTAGGGTACTTTGGGAGTGTATTTATTAGGGCACTTGGGGAAGGTACATAGTAGGACACTTGGGGAGTGTATTTATTAAGGCACTTGGGTAGAATACTTACTAGGGCACTTAGGGAGTGTACTTCCTAGGGCACTTGGGGAGTGTATATACTGGATCACTTGGGAAGTGTATTTACTAGGGCACTTAAGGAGTGTATGTGCTAGTGCACTTGGGGAGTGTACTTACTAGGGTACTTGGGGAGCGTATTTATTAGGGCACTATGGGAGTGCACTTACTAGGGCACTTGGGGAGCGTATTTATTGGGGCACTTGGGGAGTGTATTTACTAGTGCACTTGGGGAGTGTAATTACTAAGGCTCATGGGGAGAGTATTTACTAGACACTTGGGAAGTGTATTTATTAAGGCACTTGGGCAGTGTATTTATTAGGGCACTTGGGGAGTGTATTTACCAGGACACTTGGGGAGTGTATTTACTATGACACTTGGGCAGTGTATTTATTAGGGCACTTGGGGAGTGTATTTACTATGACACTTGGGGAGTGTATTTACTATAACACTTGGGGAGTGTATTTACCAGGGCACTTGGGGAGTGTATTCACTAGGGCACTTAGGGAATGTATTTACTAGGGCACTTGAGGAGGATATTTACTAAGGCACTTGGGGAATGTACTAACTGGACACTAACGGAGTGTATTCATTAGGGCACTTAGGGAGTGTATTTACTAGGGCACTTTAGGAGGTTATTTACTAAAGCACTTGGGGAGTGTATTAACTGGGACACTTACGGAGTGTATTTACTAGGGCACTTGGGGAGTGTTTTTTCTAGGGCACTTGGGGAGTATATTAACTGGGACACTTGGGGAGTGTATTCACTAGGGCACTTAGGGAGTGTATTTACTAGGGCACTTTAGGAGGTTATTTACAAAGGCACTTGGGGAATGTATTAACTGGGACACTTACGGAGTATATTTACTAGGGCACTTGGGGAGTGTATTTACTGGGACACTTGGGGAGTGTATTTACTATGGCACTTAGGGAGTGTATTTACTGGGACACTTGGGGAGTGTATTTACTGGGACACTTGGGGAGTATATTTACTATGGCACTTAGGGAGTGTATTTACTGGGACACTTGGGGAGTGTATTTACTAAGGCATTTGGGGAGTGTATTTACTGGGACACTTGGGGAATGTATTTAATAGGGCACTTGGGGAGTGTACTTTTTAGGGCACATGGGGATGTATTTACTAGGGCTAATGGGGATGTATTTACTAAGGCATGTGATGATGTATTTACTAGGGCACATGATGATGTATTTACTAGGGCACATGATGATGTATTTACTAGTGCACATGATGATGTATTTACTAGGGCACATGAGGATGTATTTACTAGGGCACATGAGGATGTATTTACTAGGGCACATGAGGATGTATTTACTAGGGCACATGAGGATGTATTTACTAGGGCACATGAGGATGTATTTACTAGGGCACATGAGGATGTATTTACTAGGGCACATGAGGATGTATTTACTAGGGCACACGAGGATGTATTTACTAGGGCACACGAGGATGTATTTACTAGGGCACATGAGGATGTATTTACTAGGGCCCATGAGGATGTATTTACTAGGGCACATGAGGATGTATTTACTAGGGCACACGAGGATGTATTTACTAGGGCACACGAGGATGTATTTACTAGGGCACATGAGGATGTATTTACTAGGGCACATGAGGATGTATTTACTAGGGCACATGAGGATGTATTTTCAAGGGAACATGCGGATGTATTTACTAAGGTACATGGGGAGGTATTTACTAAGGCACATGGGGATGTATTTACTAAGGTACATGGGGAGGTATTTACTAAGGTACATGGGGAGGTATTTACTAAGGTATATGGGGAGGTATTTAGTAAGGTACATGGGGAGGTATTTACTAAGGCACATGGGGATGTATTTACTAAGGTACATGGGGATGTATTTACTAAGGTACAATAAAGGACATAAAATGTACAACATATAGAGGAAATAAGCGATAATCTGGTGTGAGGCTCTGGCACTGAGTGTGGTCTCACTATAGACAATGAGAACATCGTCATGTTTGTTCTTCATTCCTTAAGAGAAGTGCAGGAGAATGGGTGGGACAATGATGTATATGTTGAGAGACTGAGGAGTGTAAAGGTGGGACAATGATGTATATGTAAAGAAACTGAGGAGTGTAAAGGTGGGACAATGATGTATATGTTGAGAGTCTAAGGAGTGTAAAGGTGGGACAATGATGTATATGTTGAGAGTCTAAGGAGTGTAAAGGTGGGACAATGATGTATATGTTGAGAGACTGAGGAGTATAAAGGTGGGACAATGATGCATATGTTGAGAGACTAAGGAGTGTAAAGGTGGGACAATGATGTGTATGTTGAGAGATTGAGGAGTGTAAAGGTGGGACAATGATGTATATGTTGAGAGTCTAAGGAGTGTAAAGGTGGGACAATGATGCATATGTTGAGAGTCTAAGGAGTGTAAAGGTGGGACAATGATGTATATGTTGAGAGACTGAGGAGTGTAAAGGTGGGACAATGATGCATATGTTGAGAGACTAAGGAGTGTAAAGGTGGGACAATGATGTGTATGTTGAGAGATTGAGGAGTGTAAAGGTGGGACAATGATGTATATGTTGAGAGACTAAGGAGTGTAAAATTGGGACAATGATGTATATGTTGAGAGACTGAGGAGTGTAAAGGTGGGACAATGATGTATATGTTGAGAGACTGAGGAGTGTAAAGGTGGGACAATGATGTATATGTTGAGAGACTAAGGAGTGTAAAGGTGGGACAATGATGTATATGTTGAGAGACTGAGGAGTGTAAAGGTGGGACAATGATATATATGTTGAGAGACTGAGGAGTGTAAAGGTGGGACAATGATATATATGTTGAGAGACTGAGGAGTGTAAAGGTGGGACAATGATATATATGTTGAGAGACTGAGGAGTGTAAAGGTGGGACAATGATATATATGTTGAGAGACTGAGGAGTGTAAAGGTGGGACAATGATATATATGTTGAGAGACTGAGGAGTGTAAAGGTGGGACAATGATATATATGTTGAGAGACTGAGGAGTGTAAAGGCGAAAAGGGACCTGGTCGATCTGGAGTGCTTAGTGGGCAAAGCAGATGTATTTACAATTAACACCATACAGGAATAATCAGTCTATATACACTGAGAGAAATGCAGGGACGGACGGTGGAGCAGGTATAGGGATACACGGACTGCAATTAGATTAATTCCTCTAAAATAATCATCATCATAAAGTACCATGCCTGCTGGTGTAGGTGATCATGTCTCTCCACAACTTTTGATCTCGACAGATATTTATCATTTCTGTTGTTGACCGTCTGCCAAACCATTATATTAAGCTCTCTGGTATCTTTTCTCTTTGCTTCTCTCTATCTTTTCGTCCCTCAATTTTCCCAGTTGTTACAATATATTCCAGTTGTTCTCTTCTCATTTCATGGCCAAAAAATGATGATTGTTTCTTCCTAATATTGGAAATTAGCTCTTTCTTTTGCTTTGACCTCTTCCAGAACGTTTTCAATACTTTTCTTAGCTGTCCATGGTATTCTCAACATTCTTCTGTAAAACCACATTACTACAGCCTCCAGTGATTTTCTTGTTTGTTGTCCTATTGCCCATGATCCACATCCATATGTTAAAACTGCCTCTACATAACATTTAAGAACTCTTTTTCTTATTTCTATTGTCAAAATGGATTGGACAATACCTTTTTCATTTTTTTAAAGCTGCTTTTGTCTGAGCAATTGTGCATCTCACCTCTGTTGAACATCTACCATCTGAGGTTAACAAAGTTCCCAGATATTTAAATTCATTTACCTGTTTTAATATTGTTCCACTTATCTTTATTGCGTATTACGGTGATGTCTTTTTCTTTGTTGTTACTATTAATTCTGTCTCTCTGCTTTTAAGGCTGAGTCCTTTTTTTTCACTTTCCTTCACAATAATGTCTAACATTTCTTGTAATTCGTTTTCACTCTTGTCGGTTATGCCTGTATCATCAGCTTACCTTAGTTTATTTATTCTACGATTCTAATATAATATCAGACTTAAAGAAACTCGTGACTTTTACAATCAATAAGTCAACGCTGCGTTTGTTTGCGTTTCTCGATCTAAATTATTAATGTGGTAATATTTCTACTTTCATTGGAAATATATGGACTAATTTTGTGAGATTACACCAGGGATGTTAGAGTTCGTGCACTCTGTCGGAATCTTCCAGTTTGATGAGAACTACGACTGGTGTACTAATATTTCTTCCTCTTTTCGGTATTACTAATTTTGCCATAATGTGTTTCTGAGTGAAGATAACTACAGCTTTCTGGTTTATCGTTGTTGGTTATGTATCTTATGTTGATTCATTCATTGGGTGTCGTCTCCACATTGGAGGTTGGCTACCATGGAGCATCATTCCTTCATTGGGTGCCGTCTCCACATTGGAGGTTGGCTACCATGGAGCGTCATTCGTTCTTTTGGTGCCGTCTCCACATTGGAGGTTGGCTACCATGGAGCTTCATTCATTCATTGGGTGCCGTCTCCACATTGGAGGTTGGCTACCATGGAGCATCATTCCTTCATTGGGTGCCGTCTCCACATTGGAGGTTGGCTACCATGGAGCGTCATTCGTTCTTTTGGTGCCGTCTCCACATTGGAGGTTGGCTACCATGGAGCTTCATTCATTCATTGGGTGCCGTCTCCACATTGGAGGTTGGCTACCATGGAGCGTCATTCGTTCTTTTGGTGCCGTCTCCACATGGGAGGTTGGCTACCATGGAGCGTCATTCGTTCTTTTGGTGCCGTCTCCACATTGGAGGTTGGCTACCATGGAGCTTCATTCATTCATTGGGTGCCGTCTCCACATTGGAGGTTGGCTACCATAGAGCGTCATTCGTTCTTTGGGTGCCGTCTCCACATTGGAGGTTGGCTACCATGGAGCATCATTCCTTCATTGGGTGCCGTCTCCACATCGGAGGTTGGCTACCATGGAGTGTCATTCGTTCTTTTGGTGCCGTCTCCACATTAGAGGTTGGCTACCATGGAGCGTCATTCGTTCTTTTGGTGCCGTCTCCACATTGGAGGTTGGCTACCATGGAGCGTCATTCGTTCTTTTGGTGCCGTCTCCACATTGGAGGTTGGCTACCATGGAGCTTCATTCATTCATTGGGTGCCGTCTCCACATTGGAGGTTGGCTACCATGGAGCGTCATTCGTTCTTTTGGTGCCGTCTCCACATTGGAGGTTGGCTACCATGGAGCGTCATTCGTTCTTTTGGTGCCGTCTCCACATTGGAGGTTGGCTACCATGGAGCTTCATTCATTCATTGGGTGCCGTCTCCACATTGGAGGTTGGCTACCATAGAGCGTCATTCGTTCTTTGGGTGCCGTCTCCACATTGGAGGTTGGCTACCATGGAGCATCATTCCTTCATTGGGTGCCGTCTCCACATCGGAGGTTGGCTACCATGGAGCGTCATTCGTTCTTTGGGTGCCGTCTCAACATCGGAGGTTGGCTACCATGGAGCGTCATTCGTTCTTTGGGTGCCGTTTCCACATTAGAGGTTGGCTACCGTGGAGCGTCATTCGTTCTTTGGGTGCCGTTTCCACATTAGAGGTTGGCTACCATGGAGCGTCATTCGTTCTTTGGATGCCGTTTCCACATTAGAGGTTGGCTACCATGGAGCGTCATTCGTTCTTTGGGTGCCGTTCCCACATTAGAGGTTGGCTACCATGGAGCGTCATTCGTTCTTTGGGTGCCGTTTCCACATCGGAGGTTGGCTACCATGGGGCATCATTCGTTCTTTGGGTGCCGTCTCCACATCGGAGGTTGGCTACCATGGGGCATCATTCGTTCTTTGGGTGCCGTCTCCACATCGGAGGTTGGCTACCATGGAGCGTCATTCGTTCATTGGGTGCCGTCTCAACATCGGAGGTTGGCTACCATGGAGCGTCATTCGTTCTTTGGGTGCCGTCTCAACATCGGAGGTTGGCTACCATGGAGCGTCATTCGTTCTTTGGGTGCCGTCTCCACATCGGAGGTTGGCTACCATGGAGCGTCATTCGTTCATTGGGTGCCGTCTCAACATCGGAGGTTGGCTACCATGGAGCGTCATTCGTTCTTTGGGTGCCGTCTCCACATCGGAGGTTGGCTACCATGGAGCGTTATTCGTTCTTTGGGTGCCGTTTCCACATCGGAGGTTGGCTACCATGGAGCGTCATTCGTTCTTTGGGTGCCGTCTCCACATCGGAGGTTGGCTACCATGGAGCGTCATTCGTTCTTTGGGTGCCGTCTCCACATCGGAGGTTGGCTACCATGGAGCGTCATTCGTTCTTTGGGTGCCGTCTCCACATCGGAGGTTGGCTACCATGGAGCGTCATTCGTTCATTGGGTGCCGTCTCCACATCGGAGGTTGGCTACCATGGAGCGACATTCATTCATTAGGTGCCATCTCCACATCGAAGGTTGGCTACCATGGGGCATCATTCATTCATTAGGTGCCATCTCCACACCGAAGGTTGGCTACCATGGAGCGTTATTTTACTCGTCTCTTGTCTTGATGGTGCATGCTGTCATAGGTTCACCCAAACAAATTTTGATGTTATCAGTCTACTTTAGTCTTGGTCTGCCCCTAGCATCTCTACCCTGTACCTTCCCTTCCAAGATGACTTTTAGAATGGCATTATGTCTGTTCACATATTTCAACAAAAATGTTAGTTTGTCTTTGTTCAAATTGTGTTAAGAAGTTCTTTTTTCCATTTTCAGCTGATTCAGAACTTCCTTGTTTGTCTTCTTTTCCTTCCACCCAATTCTCCCCATTTTCTTAGGCTTGAATTTTCTGCAGTTTTCTTACTTATTGTCCATGTTTACGCATCATACCAGAAGATTGGGTAAATATAGCATTTTGCAACTAGTAGTTTTAGTTCTGATGTTATTTGTTTTGATGTTAGTATATTTTCCATGTTGTTAAATTTGTTTTTGCCATTTACATTCTTTTGTTGTTGTTTTTGTGTGTGTGTCTTACATTGTCCATAATTTGTTCTATGTCAAAGATAGTTATATTCTTGAACTCCTTCTATGTCGACTTCATGTCATTCTGAATTTATTTAGTAACTGATTACGTCATCCACATTTATTATTTCGTCTTATAGACCAGTTTTTTTGGGTCAGAAAAATCATGTAAGCCTGTTACTTTGGTTGTAGATTGTTTTAAGTTTCTGGTTTGATGCCAAACTGGCAAGTTCTTAACGTTGCCTATGACAACTTGATGGCGTCCGTATGACTACCAGGGTCCTGGCTACGGTCAAAGGAGAAAAGAATAGTATCTCTTCTTCTTCTTTGTTTCAGCTCCCTGTGCAGCATAGGTCTTCAACAAACACTTTCAGCTCCATGTGAAGCATAGGTCTTCAACAAACTCTTTCAGCTCCCTGTGGAGAATAGGTCTTCAACAAAAACTTTCAGCTCCCTTTGGAGCATAGGTCTTCAACAAACACTTTTAGCTCCTTGTGGAGCATAGGTCTTCAACAAACACTTTCAGCTCCCTGTGGAGCATAGGTCTTCAACAAACACTTTCAGCTCCCCGTAGAGCATAGGTCTTCAACAAACACTTTCAGCTCCCTGTGTAGCATAGGTCTTCAACAAACACTTTCAGCTCCCTGTGTAGCATAGGTCTTCAACAAACACTTTCAGCTCCCTGTGGAACATAGGTCTTCAACAACCACTTTCAGCTCCCCGTGGAGCATAGGTCTTCAACAAACACTTTCAGCTCCCCGTGGAGCATAGGTCTTCAACAAACAAACGCTTTCCAAGCCGTTCTGTTTCTTGTAATTCTTTTAAGATCATTGCATGTCTTTCCTGTCTTCTCCAAGAATATTTTGGTCTTCCTCTTTGTTTCTTTCCCTGTGAATTCAAAAAAGGGCCTGGCGTGTAATACTCTCAGTTGGCTTCCGCAGTTTGTGTCCTCTCCAGCGCCATTGTCTTCGTTATCTCTTTGTCCGCTGGTGTTTGACCGGTACTTTCCCATAGTTCTACATTAGTGACCTTGTCCTTTCATTCGTATCGCTTATCCTAAGCAAGTAAATATTAAAATATAGAGCCAGTACCACGTGCCGAAAATGTCGTATGTGGTTAATTAAGAAGGGTCAAGGTGTTCGACTGTTACGAGATTTGTGTTTCTGAGCTGCAGCTATCTTCAGTGCTTTCGGTATGTGTGTGGAAAGAGGTGGAATGGGGGTCGTGTTTCATACTGTGGAAAGTGCTGATGAGGGGATCTGAACATTTTGGAGTTTTACGTTGGGCAATGGAGATGATCTGTCGACTAAACTAAACGGAACTAAACTATACGTCTTCATCATCTTCTTCTTCTTGCCTTCCTGATTTATTTTTAGTGCCGAGGGAAGATATCATTGTTTGGAGTGTTTTGCTCTTCTGTTGACCTCTGCTGCTGTTATGTTTCCTTGTGTTTCTAATATTCAATCAATCTACCTTTTTCATGATTAGTCCTTGAGTATGGTGTTCTCACGTTTATTGAAGGCTCGTAAATAGAAACATTTTTTACTTACAGTGTGTTACTAATGTTAGATGGAGAATGCTATTCTTCTATGTTGCTAGGGGGTAACAACAGCGTGTCCAGAAAGTTATCAGCCAGAATTTTAAATACAAAACCTTTTTTTTTGGGGGTCACATTATGAAAAAGCTAACTTCCATTCATCTTCTTTGGAAAATGACCTCTTCTTCTTAATCATCATCATCATTATCAAATACCATGCCTGTTGGCGTAGGTGATCATGTCTCTCCACAACTTTCGATCTCCACAACTATTTTTGTTGTTGTTGATCTTGTTTTGTCCTTCTATGTGGAGACGGCACCCAATGAATGTATGACGCTCCATAGTAGCCAACCTTCTGTCAAGCAAGCCATTCTCTTAAGCTGTCTGGTATCTTTTCTCTTTGCTTCCATTTATCTCTTCGTGCTTCAACTTTCCCAGTTGTCACAATATATTCCAGCTCCTCCCTCTTCATTGAAAATGATGATTGTTGATTCCGAATATTGGACATTTTTTTCTCTGCATGTTTACCCCGAAAAAGGAGTAGGTACGTATTGCTGCTAGTTTACAACTGATGCATCTATGGTCCAGGTCTGGCATTGGTAGCTCAACGTTGGGATGAAGATTGTATTGTGCAGTTCCCGTTTTGCCTCTACTGTTATTTCCTTGTTGGACAATAGTGGTGATAACTGTCCGATGATTTGACACGCTTTGTTGCATCTTGAGTCTATCTCTGCTGTTTGTGAATTGTGGTTTGTCACTAGACTTCATAGATATTTAAACCTCATGACAAAAAATGAATTTGCAACGTAGAATTGAACAAAAATATAAAATAATAACCTTAGTCGTGCACTAATATTGATTCTCGAGTCTTCTGATCAGAAATAAGAAGGAGATAATGAGAGAGAGAGAGAGCAAGTTTGTCGTCATCAAAGACCTCATTAGTAAGAGCTTCAATGATGGACAGGTAGACACATTGACGTCACACAATTATCCTGATTTTTATGACGTCATGATCGAACTACAACCAGGAGATTATAGAAATTTGGAGCCAAGCGTGGTAAGAGGAAGATAAGGAGGATGAGGACGATTATGGGGTGGTCTTTTCAAAGAAACTAAAGGAGTCATCTTTATGCGCAAATTTTTTTTAATTTGAAAGGACATTGCTTTATATTTTTCTATTCCTACATTCTTTACTTTACTTTACTTTACTTTACTTTACTTTACTTTACTTTACTTTACTTTACTTTACTTTCCTTTACTTTACTTTACTTTACTTTCCTTTACTTTACTTTACTTTCCTTTACTCATTATTCTACTCTACTCTACTCTACTCTACTCTACTCTACTCTACTCTACTCTACTCTACCCTACTCTACTCTACTCTACTCTACTCTACTCTACTCTACTCTACTCTACTCTACT